>CM053744.1:42252286-42300650 GCA_028658305.1 Pachyuromys duprasi
CTGAAGGCTACATAGCTGCCAGGTCACTCTCGGGTTCACTCCTGAGACAGATCCAGCTGTTGGCCACAGAGCTGGGCTGTGGAAACTGCTGCGGAGTTTACTCATGATTGTTGGCAGACAATGTGTGACTGGCTGTTGGTGGGAAGCTTCTGTTCTCAGCCAAATGGCTCCCTCCACACAGCTGCCTCTTGCCGTAGCAGCTGGCTTCCTCCAAAATGGTGAGACAGAGACAGCACCCAAGAGAAAAGCCGCTGTCTTTTCATTGCCTGGTTACAAATTCGATGTTCATAGCTGTTGCTAACAGAATTTCACACATCATTCCCATCAAAGAAGAGCCTGACATAATTGCCACGACTTTTAAAGTGAGCCTCCGTGGCAAGGGGCGGGGGTTGCTAAGTGAAGGGTTTTGAGATGGAGAGAGCACCCTAGACTGAACAAGTGAGTCCAGTTTCACCATGAGGATCCTTCTAAAGGGGAAGAGGAGGCCAGGGAGAATCAGAGTCACAGATACACTGATGGGAAAGGAAGTGGGAATGATGTGCTTGGGAGATGGAGGAAGGGACCTCGAGCTAAGGCCTGCAAGCAGCCTCCACATTAGCTGGACACAGCAAGGAAACATATTCTTCCCTGGAGCTTCCAGAAGGAACAAAACCACACATCTGGAGATATAAGTCAGGGGTAGAGTGTGTGCCCAGAATGTAGAAGGCCCTGGGTTTGAAAGGGAGAGAAGGAAAGGAGAAGGCAGGAAGGAAGAAAGGCAAGAAGGAAGGAAGAAACCCTGCTGATCCTTGATTGTAGCTCAGGAAGATCCACTTAGATGTGTGAACCCCCCACCCCAAGCCTGTATTAAGCCGTCATGCTTGTGGCTATTTGTTATAGCATCAGTAGAAAATGAGCAAGTGAGCCTTTGTTGCATTAATTAGAAGTGAGCCACTAAGTCCATCCCACATAAACCGGGTGTGAACACACACAGTTATTAGGAATCATTTCAGTAGCTGCCTGTCACAATGAATTAACTAACGTGGACCCCCACGTTACAGGTAGATAAACTGAGATCCAGAGGAATTAAATAACTCGCCTGAAGTCATATAGATAATAATGGCAGAGTCAGTTCTGTCTGACACTTAGAATAAATTCCAAAGTCCTTGAAAGTTTTATTATAGTACTTTGGGAGGGGGGCACACGTGGACATCAGAGGACAACTTCCAGTAGTCAGTTCTCTCCTTCCATCATGTGGGTTCTGGGGATACACTCTAGTTGTCTGGCTTTGTGGCAGGCGCTTTCTTTACCTGTTGAGCCATTTCACTGGCCCCAAAAATCCTTTTGAAAATGTCTGTGAAGACCCAGAAGAGCTGGGCCAGCTTCCCTTCCTAATTTTAAACACACCAAACATTCCCACCTCAGCACTTTTTTTTTTTTAACAGTCACCCTGTGTAGCCCAGGCTGGCCTCGAACTCCAAGCAATCCTCATGCTTCAATCTCTCAAACACTGAGATTATACACAAAAGCCACCACACCAGCTCCACCCCAATGCGATTTCACCACTTGCTGTCCCCCCCCGAAACTGTTCTTCACAGCATTATCTTCATCTCATCCTCGTGTTCCTCCTCAAAGGCAGGCCCTAGTCTTCCCTGACCACCACTGATAAACACAGTGACTTTAAGTTTGTCAAACTGCTTACTAATGTCTGTTCCCGCCACTCCCATCCCTCATGAGGGTGAGCTCCGAATGCTTTCTTTGCTGCTGTCCCAACACACACAGTAAGTACTAAGAAAGTACTTCCTACCTGAGTATATGTCTTTATAGAGGTCAAAGAGTAACACACATACTGCTCAACTCCACTTCTCTGAGCTTATGAGGATCAAAGGAGATTTAAAAACAAATGACAGGGCCTGTAGTCATCCGGTATTGTTTTAAAGAAACGGAGTTTCGACTCTCCTACCAACCCGCAGGACCCGGGGGCATTGCAGGTTTGAGTTCTGACAGTCCTTTGTCTCGACCTTCCGGCTGGCAGAGGGCTGAGCAAACCGTCAGTGCCACTTTTTGCTAATAACTGACTGATTTCTTCCCAGACTGGTTCTGCTGGTCCCCACACCTCTTCTCACAGGTTAAAAAAAAAACCTTAGCCAGGAACCTCAGCTCTCCTAAGACTGGGCACCGTTATTTATCCAGGGTGTAGCAGGCAGAGAGAGCCCAGCTGGAGACCAGCATGGGGGCCACAATCAACTGTGTCAGTTCACAGTTCACTGTCTCGGGCCTCAAAGGTACTGTGATTGCCCAAGGCGGCCTAAAATTGTGGCTCTTGCCTCAGCCTCCCGGATTACGTGTGCACCACTGTCTGTCTCAGGCATTTTGTAGCCCTCTCTCCCTTCCCGTCTCTCTACCTCTTGAGGTGTTCATGAGTATCCTTGAGTTTTCATCTGACTGTGTAAAATGGGTGGTGTTGCTTCATGCTAATATGATTTTACATTATTTTTTTACATTTATCTAATATCTACACACATACTTGCTGTGGAGGTATGGCGGCCAGGGGACAACCTGGGAGAGTGTGCTGTCTCCTGCTATGTGGATCCCGAGACTGACTCAGGTCGCTAGGCTTGGGGACAAGCACTCTTACACCTTAAGCCATCTAGGTAGGCCTGGGCTCTTGAGTGCCAGTGGCTCGTGAGCTGGGCTGACAGACTCAGAACCTTAGAGCGTTATGTCCTGGGGCTTATGGCTCCAGGCTCCAGAGACTGTAGGAGCTCAGGTCAGAGGCTTATTTCTCAGCCTTTGCCAGTACCCCAGCTCTCAGGAGCAGCCATTGTAATCTCAGATGCGCAGCAGCAGCAGCAGCAGCAGCAGCAGCTCCATCACCTAGTGCTGGCGTTCCCAAACCTCAGCTCCACATCTTCTATCCTGCCATGGGAGTAAGAACCCTCAACTCCTAAGGCTTAGCAGCTTCTAGGAACTCTTCCAGTGACCAGGCCTGCAATCCCTCTTCTTTGGCCTTTGATAACCTTTTCTGTATTTCCAGGGTCCTTTATCATCTCGGCTGTCTCTGCTCTTCTCCTGGGAATTCTGGTTGCTCTCTGGCTACTGTTGTTTCTATGGCTGTTCTGTTCTCTCCTCCTCATGTTACCGGCTCAGCCCACTGTACATGCAATAGAAATTAAAAAACAAACAAAACAAGCAAAGAACTTTAGTCCTACCACTCAGGAGGCAGAGGCAAGGGAATATCATGAGTTCAAGTCCAGCAGCCTAGTCTACACATTTTCTGGACTAGCCAGGGCTACACAGTGAGAACCTGTCTGGAAAAGGAAGTAAAGAAGGAAGGAAGAAGGGAAGGAGGGAGGGAAAAAAGCCATTCGGGAGAAACCATTTATTGAGTCATAATGTTATAACTCCAGAGAGCAGCAGAGAAGAGGGTCTCCCAGCTGACTTGAGAGGTGAGCTTTGTTCGTGGTAGGCAGGTGGCAAGGATGCAGGTATGGTGCAGCCCTTCATGCAAATGAAGAACGGTATTTGTGCCAATCACAGCCTGGTCCTTCATGCAAATGAAGGATGGTTTGCAGTGGTGTCTTTCTGCTGGGCCAGCATGAAAGTGGGAACTGAGAAAATGGAGGTGGGGTTAGGATGGGAGTTCTTTCCTGCAATCGGAATGAGACAGCCGAAGGATAAGCAGGGTTGTTTCAAGTTCACCAAGGCTTACCTTAGTACTGATTGAATGATTTTTCTGTGGATAGAGCTCATGTAGCCCAGGATGCCCTCAAAATCATTATGTGCTGGAGGCTAACTTTGAATTCTTGACCCTTCTGCACACATCTCCTGTGTTCTGGGATGACAGAACCATGCCTGCCCACCCCCGGCCCCTCCAGGAGTTGCTCTCTTGTAGAGTGTTGCTTTGTAAACCAGTGCTGTCCAGAGCAGTCATCACTGGAGCACACATGTTCAGCTGCGGGGGCAGTGGACCTTGGCCACTGCTGAAGAGTCCTCAGAGTATCAATAAAGTCCCAAAGAAACCAGGCTGCCATGAGGGCACTCCAGCCAGGGACCAACAGAGAGGCTACTAGGCTAATAGTGCCCTGACCAAGGCTTCCTGGGAGGACGGAAGGGCCTGTCAAACAGCCAATTCCTGACAGCTTAGTCACAACCAGAAAGCATTAAAGGGGTATTTACAACAAAGACTTAACAAAAGCTCAACACAGAACAATTCTAACAGCCTTTAGCAGCATTTGGTAGTGCTTAGTCGTACTTTGCAGTGCTTAACTCTGGCCCCAGAAGCCCAGATGGAGGTTGTCCCTGAATCGGTCCTATTATCACAGGTCAGATCCAGTTTCATCTGGTAGTAGCCAGTTTACAAATGTGCCCCGGTGGCTCTCCTGGTAGCCATATTTTTTAGTTCTTTCTGCAGTGAATGTTTGCACCTCTGCAAAAAGTATACATCAAAGATGGAATAAATTCAGTGATTTTGGAAATAGCCTTTGGGAGGTGCTGATTCAGATGAGGTCACGAGAGTGGAAACGTGATAGGATTTGTGCCTTTTTGTTCATTCACAATAAGGCCCCAGTTACCAGTCTGGCCTAAGACTTCTGGTTCTCCTATCTCTATCCCCAGGTACTGGAATTATTACAGGTAAGTGCTGCCCTATCTGGCCGGGAACTTGTACCTTTAGAAGAAGAGGCAGCCAGGGGCCAAGAAGACAGCTCAGTTGGTGAAGTGTTTGCAGTGAGAGCATGAGGACCCAGGGTTCACCTGCAGCACCCACATGAAAGCCAGTGTACCCCTGTAATGCCGTCGCTGCCTGGATGGGGGAACTCTTAGGACTTGCTGGCCCACTAGCCACAGGTTCAGCAAGAGACCCTGTCTCAAAAAAAAAAAACAAAAGGTGGAAAGTGATTAAGGACACATCTAGCCTTCATACATATGCATACACATGCATGCACAAACACAAGCACAAACAAGAGGAGAAGGAAGAGGAGAGAAGATGCCCGAGCTCACTGATTTTGCACATACCAAGCAAAGGCCAGGGAGCGCACAGAGACACTGGCCACCCACAGGCTGGAAGCAGAGGCCTCAGGGTAAGACCTGCCTTACTGATCTTGACCCTTTTCGCCTCCAGAACTGGAGATTTCTGTTGTTGAAGCTTCCTGACCTGTAGGCATCCTGCTTAACCAATCAGCTGACTGGGGTCCTTTGCTCTACTCAAACAGAAATCAGGATTAGAGAGAGTTGCTATTCTAGTGTTGGCAGATGCAGGTCTTTGAGTGCCAAAGGCTTGTGGGATGGGCTGCAAACTCAGAGCCTTCTAGCTGATCCTGAACTTCTCAAGAAAAACACTAAAAACCCAATGCTTATTTCAAGCATGACGTTTGGTATAACTTCCTTTCTCTTCCTTCCTTCTTTTGCTCCTTCCTTTTGCTCTTTTATATGTATGATTATGGGCCTGAGTATGTGCATATGCACCATGTGTATACAGGTGCCCACAGAGGCCAGAAGAGGGCATCAGATTGCCTGGCATGGCAGTCACAGGCTGTTATGAGCTGCTCAATGCAGATGCCAGGAATTGAACCTGGGTCCTCAGCAACAGCAGCAAGTGCTCTTGTCTGCTGAGCCATCTCCAGCCCCAAGGGATTCTTAAATGAGAACAAACACCAGATTTACTTCTCTCATTTAGTTGTATAGCTTGTTGGTCTATCTAAGGCTGTGTGTGTTTGGTTAGTTCAGAACCAACAAAATTCCACTGTACAGAGCTGCACAATAAATGCGTTAGGCTCCGCAGACTGCTTGGTCTCAACTCCGCCCTGCTCTTGCTGCACATAGCGACCACTTGGGCTGGGGAATGTGGCTCAGAAGGTAGAATGCTTGCCTTTCATGTACAAAACTCTGAGCTCAGTCCCCAGCACTGCAAAAGCAGGCATATTGGTACATACCTGTATAATCCCAGCTCTCAGGAGGCAGAGGCAGGAGGATCACGCTCAGCAACATAGACAGTTCAAGACCTGCCTGAGACACATGAGATCCTGCTTCAAAAACCAGCAGCCACAGACAATAAGCACATAAAGAATTGTGGGCCAGTGAGATCACCCAGCAGGTAAAAGCAAGTACTACCAAACTTGATGGCCTGGGTTCAATTTCTGGAACCCACACGGTAGGACAGTACCAACTCCCACAAGTTGTCTTCTGGCCTCTGCACATGTGTGCGGCACATACATACCACATACATATATGAGCACAAAATAAGTACCATGTAATTGTGAAAACCAAAAGGGGGGAGTAAAGTTGTGTTCTGACAAGATATTTTGGATGTTCAGATAATAATTTGTGTCAGAAATAATTCAAGTGTCAGAAAATGGCTTTCCCTCCTAATTTTTTTTTCTTGAGACAGGGTTTCTCTAGTTTGTAGACCAGGCTGGCCTTGAAATCACAGAGATCTGCCTGCCTCTGCCTCCCTGAGTGCTGGGAATACAGGCATGCAACTGGCTCAAAATAAATTTTTAATGAAAAAAAATCATTCTTGGATCATTAGCCAAGTTGTATGAAAGCAGAAGACAGGCTAATGCAACCCACCGGCATCAGTGTCCTGGCCTCTGCTACTATGCCTTACCTCATTGTTTGAGCCACGTAACTATCCCGCGAGACTTCACTATAACTTCCAAAGCAATTTTGCTGAGAGGGAAATCCTGCCGTGAGGGATACCCTCGACTCTCACAAGCGGTAGCCTCCAGCAAATGTTCTGATTGGTGGCAAGATTCCTGCAATATTTGCCTCAGGGTGGGAATTGCTGGGGTTTGTAGCTTTAGGCCACGGTCATCTGGGGCGCATGAGGACTCCCGTTGTCCCTCAGCCTCATCAACGTTTGGTGCTATCCAGCTTTTGGCGTTTTACTGTATCTCCGCTGTTTTTCTTTGCATTTCCCTGGTGACTGCTGAGCTTGGCACCCTTTATGTACCCGATGCCCACACACTTCTTAGTGCATTGTCTTCCTTTCATTCTCACGCAACTCCCTGAGCAGCTACTGCCATGACCATTCTGCCCGTGAAAATAACAAGGACTCTGGGGCTGTCCGGATGGCTCATCAGGGAGTTTGAAAGGAAAGTGTCTTTTCCCATGGCTTTATATACTTAAGACTTTGGTCCCTGGTTGGTGGCATGGATTGGAGGAGGTTATGGGATCTTCAGGAAGTGGAGCCCGGCTGGAGGAAGTGTGTCAGTGAGGGCAGGATTTGAGAGCTTATAGCTGGCGCCGCTTCCAGTCCGCTCCCCCTGCTTTGTGTTTGTGGATGAGGATGCGATCTCTCCGCCCCAGCGGCCGCAGGAACGCCTCCCCACCACTTACGGATGCTCCCTCTGGAACTGCTGTGTGTGCTGTGTGTACCTATGTACAATTTTGTGCATATACACAACAAATCTTGACCATACCCTCCCTTAACATGTCCTCCTCCCATCTCCATGTCCTCTCCTAAAAAAAAAAAAAGTGAGTCCGCTGAGTACATCAATGCTGCCTGCTGGAATGCGGACTCAGCTTGTTGGCTCCGTCCTGTGCGCGGAACCTCAGCTGCAGTGAGTTCAGAGGCGCGGAAAGGCAAGCACTTCACACAGTCCTCCCAGCCCCTCTCCACAGCAGCCCCAGCCTCGCATTGGACACAAGTCGTCAGCTCTCCGGCTGTCATAAATAGAGCTCCTATACGCTTTCATGCAGAAATCTCCATGTAGGCAGACATCATTTCTTTCCAGTATGTACTCAGGACTGGAACTGCTAGCTCAAATAGTAATTATGTTTAACATTTTGAGGCAACACCTGTTTTTAATACATCCCAGTAGCTGAAAATGGTCTCTGCTATTAAAGATAATCAAAAGAATAATAACATATTGTAACACACGAAAAATGGCACAGGGCCCCGGTTCAGGGCACACAGGGCTGCCTTTATTCGTCTGGACGTTACCCGTGGGTGCTTCTGCACTGCAGGGGGTAGCGTTGGGAGGTTTGATGGGGGCCAATGGCCTGCAAAGCCTGCTCTGTAGAAGAGGTTTGTTAACCCCTGAGGAGCTATGTGTTGGTGTTACTGTTGGCTCTTTTTATTCGAAGTAGGGTCTCATGTACCCCAGGCTGGCTTCAAACTCGTTACGTACTCCAAGGATGACCGTCAACTGCTGATCTATCTGCCTCCACCTCCAACCTCAGGGAGTGTTGGAATTACAGATGCAGCCCACTGCGGTAGTTTGAATGAAAATGCCCTCCCCCCTAGGTTCATACAAAGTGACTCAATTAGGAGGTGTGGCCTTGCTGGAGGTAGTTGTGACTTTGTTGAAGGAAGTATGTCGATGGGGTGACCTGTGAGGTCTCAGAAGCTCAAGCCAGGCCTGGTGGCTCATTAGCTGCTGCCTGCTTATCTGGGTGTAGAACTCTCAGCTCCCTCTCCAGCCCCATGTCGGCCTGCACGCTGCCATGCTTCCTGCCATGATGATAATGGACTGAGCCTCTGACACCGTAGGCCAGCCCCAGTTAAACGTTTTCCTTTATAGGAGCTGTTGTGGCCATGGCATCTCTTCACAGCCATGAAAACGCTAAGGCAATCTCCATGCCAAGTTGACCAGTGCTGGCCATCAAACCCAGAGCTTCCATGTGCTAGTCATACACTTCACCAGCTGAGCTCCAGCCTACCTCCCCTGAAGGACATGGCTATGCCCTGCTTCCAGTAACAGAACCCAGGCCATCAGCTTCTACCCAAAAGAGGCTTACTCTAACATAGAGAGATGAATTCTTCTAGCAGGGGAAGTTACAAAGGCAGAGGGCAGATATGAGGGGCTGGGGAGATGAAAAGGACTGGGGTTCATAAGGTGAAACTCACAAAGAATCAATAAAAAGTTTAAAAAGGAAAGAAACAAAGGAAGAAAGAGGTGAATTCATGTGACCATGACTCAGTGAATGCCAAGCCAGAGACTTGAGTTTAATCCCTTGGACCCACATGATAGAAGGAGAGACCTAAGTCCTACAAATTGTCCTTTGACCACATACAAACAATGGCACACATGTACTCCCACATATAAACAGACACAGAGAGAGAGAGCACCAAACATAAGTTGCTGGGCACGGTGGCACACATCTTTAATTCCAGCACTCAGGAGGCAGATGGAGGAGGATCTCTATGAGTTCACCAGGTAAGCCTACACAACGAGTTCCAGAACAGTCAGAGCTACACAGTGAGACCCTGTCTCAAAAAACAAACAAACAAACTTGATTTTAAAACAGAAATGAAAGCTCATGTCTGGCCCGTCTTCTGGATGAGAGCATTGGGCTCAGGCTGATTCGAGTATGCTCGGGAAGGTAAGAGAGAGTTAGCTGTTCTGCCTTCCTGGGCAGCTTCCCCCTCTCCAGCTGAGAAGACCTGACCTGAATAATTCATGGCTGCGGTCTGTGCAGCACTCCACTCCTCAGACCACTTTGACCATCATTCATTAGTAAGAACTTGGCTCTGGCTGTCACCATGTAAAAGAAAAACAGAAGTGGTTCTAATGACTCTGCTGCTGAAACTAGAAGCTTCCGTCTTCATGAGCTACGTGACAAGGCCTTGGCCAGCAGGTCCCTTCTCCCCGCCATTGCTCCATCGCCTCCCTCGTCCCGCTTTGTTGGCTGATGTCCTCTGAGAAGCCATGTCCCCCCTCTGTCCTCATGGTCCTGTCTGAAAGGAGCAAAGACATATCTGAGGATATTTTTAAAAATTTGTTATTTATATAGTATTCTGCGCTGCATGTATGCCTACACATCAGAGGAGGGCACCAGATCTCATTATAGATGGTTGTGAGCCACCATGTGGTTGCTGGAAATTGATCTCGGGATCTTGGAAGGACAGCCAGTGCTCTTAATCTCTGAGCCGTCTCTCCAGCCCTGTGAGGATATTATTGTTGTAGAGTTTATGTTTACAAAACTGTTCTGAACAGAACCCTCATCCACAGACTGGGACATTCAATGGCCCCTACAGCTTTGGAAAGCAGCCCAGGCGCCCCCTAAATGGTCAAACATCAGGAGACCAGCTGTCCCAGCAGCTCCACACCTCGGTTGATAGCCACAAGGAAAGATGACGCCTGCATGCAACCACCTGTACACACGGCAGCATGCCTATCATGACTCGGAAGAAGCAACGGGGCTCAGCAGTAAGAGCACTTGAGGCGTGGCAGAGGAAGCAGCCCCACATGGTAGCTCACAGCCATCCGTAACTCCAGTTCTAGGGCAACTCATGTCTTCTTCTGCCATCTGAGGTCATATAAGTGGTGCCCAAACATGCATGCAGCAAAACGCTGATACACATAAAATAAATAAATCTACAACAGAAGAAAATGGATTCCAAGGCTCCATTTCAGACTGTGAGATGTTGCCTGTATGTTTGGTTTTGGTTTCGTGTCTGTCAAAGGTAGCTAGCCCACCAAGGGCCTGAAGTCCATAAATCTCCCTCACTTTAATCTCCCAACTTGAAATTTTTTATGTAAAATGTTTAATTTTCCTCACCTGGTAATACTTTTGTTTACACAGTGATGTCTCTGAATCTTCAGAACTTAATGGCCTAGAGTGACCGGCTCCTGCCCCGTTTTCCTTCATTTCCTTTGCAGATTCTTTTATTTTTATTTTATACGCATTGGTGTTTCGCCTAAATGTATGTCTCTGTGAGGGTGTCAGATCCCCTGGAACTGAAGTTACAGATGGCTGTGTGGGGGCTGGGGAATTATCCTGGGTCCTCTGGAAGAACAGCCAGTGCTCTTAATCATGGAGCCAACTCTCCAGCCCTGCACTGATTCTTTTAAAAATAGCCGATCATGAAAGATTGTGAGGTCAAAGCCCAGGCAATAGGGGGGAAGAAAACCAGTCACCATCCAGTTAGAATAAACACCAAGTGACCTTCCCACCCAAAAATGTTTGGATGGTGACACATCCTTTTTACAAAAAGAAATCGCCTGGCCACACTACTTGCACTTTATTCCTGTGTCCCTTTGTACACTGAGCTTCTTTGTTCCAAAGAAGACCAGCATATCAGCATCTACATCTTTAAAAACTCTTTAGGTGAGTCTGCTAGTCAGGCTACTTTGAGAAACTGTTGATCCGACTTGGAGCCGTGCACCCTATTTATACCCTTCCCCAAATCCCTTTCAGTGTTTGTCATTTCATATTGACCTGCCACAGATTTCTGTATTTAAGAGCTCAAACTCTTGGCCTCAATAATAACACACAGCCCTTGGGAATTTATAATTTCCCCACAGTTTAATTCAGAGTGAGGATTGATGATGTTAATAACAGCAATAGAGAACTAGGATGTGCTGGGCCCTCTGCAGGGGTTTCCAGGTACCATGTCCTCTGTATTTTTGTAGCAGACAAATGAGTAGTTTGGTTGTCCCTGGTTTGCTCAGAGGGGCTAAATAATTTACTCAAGGATTTGGGGGAAGTTAAGCGGCCAGATCAAAATTGAGACCCAGTTTTGAATTATTTTAAAATGTATTTTTATTTTTATTTTTATGTATGTGCGGAGTATATGCCATGTCAGTGCAGTGCCCACATAGGCCAGAAGAGGGTGCTGGAAATCCTGAAGCTGGAGTTAGAATGGGTGTAAACCTTCGGACTTGGGTACCAAGAGTTAAATGCAGGTCTTCTGAAAGAACAGCATGTGCTGTTAACTGCCAAATCATCTCTAGCTCCAAGACCCAGTTTTACATGTCCCCAAAGCCAGTTTAGCTAATCTTATGCTACTTAATACTCAGTAGTAATCTTAATTTTCCATGTAGAGGCTCAGAGACATCAAGGGAATTTTCAAAGATCACACAGAAACTGCCAGAGCAAGTTAAGGCTGGGACACAGGTTTTCACCTCTCCAGTTCCGTATTTTCTTACAATATTGTGCTATGACATAAATCCTACTCAATTGCTTCATCTGCAAAAACAAAGAAATAAACAAATAAAGAAACACCTCGAACAAAAAGATGCAAATCATTGACTGTCCTTTGGGGTCAGTGTAATATACTCCTGTTTTTACCACGAGGACATTTTTTTCCAACGACAGGCAACAGTGGCTAACACAGATTGAGCATTTTTTTTTTCTTGTCCCAAGAATTGGTTTAAGTCTGTTCCCTGCCCCAAATACCCCCAAGGGCCTTATTCCCCCTCGGCTGGCCTGAGTGGTAGAATTACAGGCACAACACTGATTTGAGTGTTATCTCTGGGTAACTCATTTGATCCCAGGAAAAGATGCCACAGGAGCCGTTACCATCAGCATCTGTTTGACAGCTCCAGAGACTGGCTGTGGGGGTGCTGCGCCTTTGTATGGTTTTTGTTAGGACTAGCAAGTATTAGATTTTGAATTCAGATCCTGACAGGGTTCCTATACCGCCTGGGCTTTAGTCACTGTTCAGTGACACCCCATTCCGAAGCTGCCTCCTGAAGTGTGATTACATGGACTATATAGAGAACCCTTTCCCCCGCTCTTTGGAGACAGCTGGCCTCTAACTCACTATGTAGCCAAGGGTTACCTTGGACTTTTTACATTCCTGCCTCCTGATTACTGGGTTTGTAGCCTGTAGTACCATGCCTGGCTTTTTGTAGTGCTACACATGGACCCTAAAGCTTCCTGCAGGCTTGGCAAGCAATCTACCCTCAGCTCTGAACCAAACTCTCTGAAGCTGTTACATACTCTGGGGATAGCTAGGTATAATGACTCATGCCTATAATCACCTCAAGAGGTTGATTCGGGAGGATTGCATGAGTTCAAGGCCAGCTAGAATGATACGAGACTTTACCTAAAGAAAGGAGAAAGGGTGGGGTATGTATGGCTCTTGCCCAGCATGCGCTAGGTCCTGGGTCAATTTCAATTCTCAGCCCCACCCCCAAAAAGTCAAGGTCAAGTGATATGGAGAGACATGGTCACTATTACAGTATGAAAGAGGCTAATGAGCTGTGACAACTAAATGTAACATGGGATCCTGGTATAGATCCTGTCTAGGAAAATATGTAAGCGCAGCTAGTAGATTGGATGCAACGTGGGCTGGAGAGCAGACGAGACTGGATGGTATTAGATGTCCTGAGTTTGCCAGCCGTGCCGTAGCAGTCTACGGAAACGTCTTCATTCTTAGGAAGAAACCCCCGACCAGCTGAGGGCTGCAATATTCCCAGCACGACTCAAACACTTCAGAAAAGGTGATTAAACATATGACTGCATACAACACTTGTGTAAATACTATAGGGGAAAGAGATGTGAGACACAAGGCAGACCAAATTGGTTCATGGATTACATTTCTTGGAATTTCTTGTATTTTTCTTGTACTGCGCTATAAATCTGAAATTATATCACAAATACAAATTCTGAAGGGGAGGGAGGCAGTGAGGTCGCTCAGTGTGTTAAGGCACTTGACAGCAACCCTGACACGCCCTGAGTTCGGTGCCCAAGACTCACACGCTGAAAGAAGAGAACTGACTCTCTCACATCCCCCTCTGACCCGCACACATGCGGGGCACATCAGCTCACACAGGTGCACACATAGAACAAATGCATAGTTAAATCTTTTGTTTTTTTAAGTATGTATGTAGAGGGGACATAGACATGGCTCAGCAGGTAAAGGTGCTTGCTCACAAGCTTTGATGATCTGAGTTTAATCCCCAGAGCCCACGGGGTGGATAGAGAGAAGTGATCTTCACACATTGTCCTCTGATCTTCACACGTATGCCAGGGCATGTGTGTGCTCCTCCTCCAACGAAATCTAAAAATTTGGATGTACATGCTGAAACTGCTCTTCAACCTATGTGGAGAAATAAATATACTGAGTGTCAGTTGTACGCTGGAGTCATCCTGCAAAGCTGCTGGCTCATTGTAGGCTGAAGAGACCCTCACTGCTCAGTGTAACACACTGGTTTGTATGTATACATGTGGCCACATGGTAGGGATGTACATGTGAAAACCAGAGGTTGATACTGGATGGCTTCCTCCACAGATTTTCACTTTATTTGGTTTTGTTTTTATGCAAGACAGGATCTTACCGTGTAGCATGGCTGGCCTGGAACTTGCTATATAGGACAGGCTAACCCTGAACTCACAGAGAGATCAGCCTGCCTCTGCCTCCTGAGAGCTAGGACCAAAGGTGTGTGCCACCATCACCCAGATCCATCTTATTATTTGAGACAGGATTTCTCACTGAGCCTCACAAATTCAGCAACCTTAGACTGCCAGCAAACTCCAGGAACATTCTTGTCTTTCCCTGGCCACAGGAACTGGTGCTAGGATTGCAGCCATTTACTACCATGCCTGTCTTTTTACCATGAGTGCTGGGGATCCAAACTCAGGTTCATGTTTGCAGGGCAACCACTGTCCCAACCGAGCTATCTCCCAAGACTCTGCTTTATTTTGTTTTGGTGTGTGTGTGTGTGTGTGTGTGTGTGTGTGTGTGTGTGTGTGTGTAGCTGTTGTTTTGAGACAGGATTTAGTAACCCAGACGGCCCTGGAATGTTCTAAGTAGCCTATGCTGGCCTAGAACTCATAATCCTCCTGCCTCAGACTCTTAACTGCTAGACCCCATCATACCCAGGAACAAGTTACTTATGTTCTTTGTGCCCATTTCCCGTCCTCACTTGTGCCGTGAGAATATCATTGCCTACACTGAAGTCTTTACGAGATACCACAGTGTAAAACACTATGTGTGACATGGACATACACAAAGGCTCATACAACTGTCAATCATTGTCATGTCAAGATAATAAAATCATGGGGAAAATACTCTGAAAATTTCAAACTCCACAAAAGATTCAGGTACTGTCATCTGAGCACCCAGGAGGTGGAAGCAGGAGGATCAGGAGTTCTAGGTCAGCCTTGGAGGCCATTCTGGGCTACATGAGACCTTGTCTTAAAAGAACATCAAAACCAGCCAGGCATGGTGGTGCATGCCTTTATTCCCAGCTCTCGGGAGGCAGAGGCAGGAGAATCTCTGAATTCTAGGCTACTCTGGGCTGGCCTTGCTTTGGCAGAAAGATTGGGGCAACAGGATGTGGCAAGCTTCTGCTCTGACTCTTTGGAGACCAACAAGCCCAAGCTGGACTGTTGGAGTATTGTGGCCTACTCATTCTTGTCCCAGCTGACAGCTAGCCAACTGCCAGACAAACACGAAGGCTGTCTGTGGCTAGACCTGTGAGTGAGGCCACATGAGATGAGCTGGATTTGCTCATCCACAGACACAGAACTGCCAGACAGGCTCACAGACTCGTGAGCAACCATTGAAGAAGCTGGGTTCTGGGAGGGGTTGATTATAGAGTGCCGCCTGAAACGGGGCTGCCTCTGGAAGAGGCTTTGTGCAAGAGGAGTGGAAAACCTCAACAGAGAAGAGAAAGCTCTTACCTTATGTCTACTCAGGGCTGCTGGAGCACTTGCCAAGCCTGTGAAACCCTGGCTCTGGCTCCTACCACCAAAAATCAACAATGTCAACGATAATGTCAGCTACTACTTACTATGCACTGAGCATTTTCACTGAATCACCGTGACAGTATTAGCAAGAAGGTACAGCTGAATATCCTTTATCCAAAGTGCTTGGTCCAGAACTTCTTTCTTTCTTTCTTTCTTTCTTTCTTTCTTTCTTTCTTTCTTTCTTTCTTCTTTTCTTTTTTGCCAAATTTGCAACATGATTAGGGATCTTGGGGGTAGGACTGAAGTTTAAAACCGAATGCAATTTATTTTATGTACATCTTATATTTATATTGCTTAAAGGCAAATTTCTGCAACACTTTTAGTGCCCCTGAATTGTTTTTGTTTTGTTTAAGACAGGCTCTTGCTATGCAGCCCTTCCTGTCCTAGAACTTGTTATGTAAACCAGGCTGGCCTTGATCTGCCCCTGCCTCCAGATTCTGAGATCAAAGGTGTGCAACACCACACCTGGCTGTGCCCCTGAATTTTCATTTCATTGCAACTTATCACACGGGATCACATGCACACACTCAGGCAGGAGCATCGGCTAACTCCCTGGCAAGCGTACTGTTCCTCTGCACACTCCAGTCTCTGCATCAGCAGTTCATACTTACCGTGACTCTGACTGTGCAGCCTGATTGATTGACCAAGCTCAAAAGGCCTGTTCTCGATTTTGAGATCTCAGGCTTCCAGGCTTCATAGGTCAACAAAGACCGAGGGCCTGGCATGAACAGGAGGTTATTATTCACCTGAGAAGACATTATAAATCACAAGAACGCAAGGCCAGCATGCAGGGATGGCCACCCAGCTCACCAGGCACACTGTGTCCTCATCCCTTCATCCAGCATGATCTGTAATTAAATCTGCAGCCGGCAGGAGGCAAACGAGAATTTCATGCAAGCTGTCATTGGGGAAGCAACAGGAATACAATTAATTTAATTTTGCAACCCCAGAGCTCTGGAACTGGACACGCTTGCAACATTGCTGTTGGAGATCTCCCTCCTTAACCATAAGGTCTCTACCTGGAGGGTAGACAGGGCTCAGGTTGTCAGTCAGTAGGTAAAGCCTCGGTTTGGAAAACTATGACAACAGAAATACTGTATGTCCGGATCCTACAGATGTTTCCATTAAATATATCACTAAAAAGAAAAAAGAAAGGAAGGAAGAAAGAAAGGAAGGAAGGAAGCAAGGAAGGAAAAGCCAGTATGTGCGCAAGGGACATTAAAAATTCATAGATAAAGTAGTGACCGGCATTTACCCATAATTCTTGGGTTATGCCACATGACTGGGGGGGAGGGGCAGCCCTGGAATGGTATCCTGTTTGCAGAAATATACAGTTAGATGGCCCATCCATAGGGTGCACAGCCATGGGCCATAATAATAAAAGAAGTACCGATTCAATCAGCAAGGCCTGGGTTCATCAAAACCAAACAAATAAAAAGGCCCCTTGGTTCCCTGGACTCCCCCAGTGAGTTTATCCCCTGCCTGACCCGAGCCTCCCCTACCCATGGTCCTAGCTTTGACCCTCTCGTTCCAATAACTAGACAGCCACAATCCTAGATTCCAGCACCCTGCTTGGTAATCTTCACCTCTGCATCCACCTTTCCAGTATTCCAACTCCAGGAATTCTTTGGCTGTGAGGTGGACAGCCCTCTGATCACCCTGCCCTCTGGAGCCTTCTTCCTTCCCTCCTCTGTGTGGCTTCAGCTCCATGACCTATCCTGCCCGGGCTCAGCTTCTGTGCCTCTTCGCCATGCTAACCCAGCCAAAACCACCATGAACTCCATCCCTTCTGCGCCAGGCACAACCGTGCAGCTGAGGGGGCCGAGGAAAACTCAGAGCCACAAAGCCCAAAGGACTCTGCAGCGTGCCTGGGCAGTCCTGCTGCTTTTCTTAGGCCTCTGGATCTCCCAGCCCCCTAGAAAGGTCTTTCACACCTTCCCTTCTCTCTGCTAAGTACACTCCTCCGCCCCTGCGCTCACTCTGAGCTGATGACTTCATCAGAAGGACAGTTCCGGAAGATGCCACACCCAGCTGCACCTACTTACGCAAGTCTGCCCCTAACCCCACCTCGATTCCTGTAACTTCTTCTTACTGAGGAACCGGTTTAGCGTTTCCCTTCCACCCCCCACTCCTTTCTCCTGCGTTATCACTTCTTCACCCATTGAGATTCTCCCACCAACTTTCCATAGTCCTGTAATGTATCAATTAAAAACAGACAGACCACCAGAAATGTGGGTGGTGGTGCATGTCACAGACTTGTAACCCCAGCACTTGAGAGGGTGAGGCAGGAGGATCATAAATGTAAGGCGAGCCTATGATACATACTAAGTTCTAGGCTAGCCTGAACTTACTCAAAAAATAAAACATAACAACGCTCCTCGGAGCTTAATAGGGATAGGTAGATGTCAAATTTCTAAGTCAAAATCAAATATAAATAAGAATTGTAGAACTCTGGTCTTGAATCTATGTATGGTTTCTGTACAATTCTTTGAACTTTTGGTGTAGCTTGAAAACTTCTATAAATAAAATATTGGCAAAACATTTCCCATCTGGAACTAAAAACAAAAACAACTAACCAAAAGTTACACGAACTTCACATTTCGCTCCAAGTGAAAGTCTTTTTAATGCTGAGTCCATCTTCTCTCTAGGTATGTAATCCTGCCTTTTTTGCTTATCTCTCTTCATCCACCATGTTTTGATTGCTTTTTTGTTTTTTGAGACAAGGTCTCACTATGTAGCTCTGCCTGACCTGGAACTTACTGTATAGACCAGGCTGGCCTCGAACTCACAGAGATCCATCTGCCTCTGTTTCCCCAGTTCTGGGATTAAAGACGTATACTGTAAGGATGGAAAATTTTAACTTGGCCTTAACCATGGGAACTAACCATGGGAACTAAGACTTATGAGCTTTAATCATTACCAAACCCAGATCTGATACAAAACCAAACCTGGATCTGATACAAAACGTTTCTAAGAAACACCCTTCTGTAGTTATGGATACAGTCTCTAACCATCCCCTAGTCACCACACCTAGGCCCAGCCAATCACAGACTGCCCCGTTAGGAAAGTCTCTTACCCCTAGACCACCTCCTGTTTTGTGGTTTTTGCCTTTATAAACTCTGTGATTCCGTTGCTGGGCGCTCCACATCACCCCCTTGTGTGGGAGCTATGTGCGGAGCCCCGGCATGCCGACTACTAATTAAACCTCTTGCTGTTTGCATCAAGCTCTGTTTTTGTGGGTTATTGAGGTCTGGCATCTATCCTGAGGAACGGAGGGTCTCCCCACCTTGGGAGTCCAACAATACCACCATGCCCAGTGTGCCATAGCCTTTTTGTTTTTTCTAAATCATACCAAATGTTTCCCTATATTAATGCTTTGTTCTTGTTCTTCCCTCTGTGTTAAATGTTCTTCCATTAGATGCTCAAATGACTCACTTCAGGTATCTGCTCAGGTGTCGGCAAATTAGGGAAACCTCCTTCAGCGTGAGTCTCAATGAGGGACTGTCTACATTGGGTTGGCCTGTGAGCATGTATGTAGGAGATTATCTTAATTACATTAAGTGATATGGAAAACCCCAGCCCACTGTGGGTGGCACCATTCCCTAGGCAGGGGATCCAAATCTGTACAAGAGTGAAGAAGACAAGCTCTTGGTCGTGAATATGACTTCAGGTCTTCATGAATATGACTTCATGAACTGCTTTGGGTCTCTGCCTTGACTTCCCCACAATAACAGACTATATACTGACATGGAACTATAAACTAAAAAATAAACCCCATTCTTGCTCAAGTTTGTTTTGACAGAGAGTGTTTTATCAGGAACAAAACCGGAAATGCTGTTCTCACTTTCTTGAATCTGGGCTGGCTTTTCAACTTGCTTAGACTAATGTGGAAGAATCTATGAGTGTTTCAGGGCTTGTGTCAGCTCAGTTTCTCCCAGAAATAGAATCGATAAGATATATAAGAAGAGACCTATTACGAAAATCACTTCATAGGTTCATGGAGACTGAGAGTCCTCTGATACCAAGAACCAGCAGTATAATTCAGACTCTACAAAACTTAGAAACCAGTCAGGGGAAGGGTTGAGGAAGGGAAGGGATGCTGAGGTAAATCTGACATCCCAAAATTTAGTCCTATAATGTCTGAGCACAGAAGATAAATGTCACAGCTCAGGATGAACAAATTCCCCCTTCCTGGTGATTTTTCATTAATTTGTTTTGTTTTGTTTGAGACAGGGTCTCACTATGTAGCTCTGGCTGTCCTGGAACTAGCTATGTAGAGCAGACTGGCTTTGAACACATGGAGATCTACCTGCCTCTGCCTCCCAAGTGCTGGAATCAAAGGTGTGAGTCACTACACCTGGCTCCTTTCCTGTTTTTGTTCCATTGACCTCTCGATGAATTGGGTGATGTCCACCCATACTGGTGAGGGCAATCTTGGTGAGTCTGTGTGTTGACTGATTTCCTCATCTCTGCTGAAAAAATTAGAAATAGTCCTTCATCAGCCAGCCTGCTATCCCTTAGTCCAGTGAAGAGCGTATAGGAAGTATACGTTACAAGTAAACCATTCCTCACCTAGAATTTAAGAGACCGTGACTTAAGGGGTGGGTGGGGGAGTTCCAACATATTTGTTATTGAACCAATCAATCAACTCACTCATGCAGAGCAGATAAAAAGCAAGTCAGATTCCTAATTGAAAATGTCCAAATCTCCAGAGGTGATAACTTCCAGCTCCGCCTGGCAAGACGGATCATTGACCACAATTCATCATGACCAATGGTGCCATCTCTCATAGCGGTTTACATGCCCGGCCTTGCTCTCCTTCAGGGTCTTCTCCTGAAGTTGTTCCTGATTTTGTTACCAGTTCTCATGTAAATCCAGGGGGAAACTGGGACAATTTTCCTATTGCTTTTTAGCCAGAGCTCACCTGACTCTGAATGTTGTGTGAGAAGACGTGTCAAGCAACTGAACCAAGTGTGTGGTCCATGGCAGTGTGGGAAAGAAGAGAGCCCTGGCCATGTCTCTGTGTAGCCCTAGCTGTCCTGGAACGTGCTCTGTAGAACAGGCAGGCTTCAGGCTCAGAAATCCTCCTACCTCTCTGCACGGGCAGCCATTCATGGCTGCCCTTGGCTTTTTAGAGCTCTCTCTCCAGTATGTGAAAAAGCCAGAGCCAGCCTTTCTGAGAGTGAAACCAATGGAGGGCGAAGGCTCACCAAGAGCCTGCACTGACTACCAGACGGGGGAAGGAGACCGTCAGTCCCTGGTCTACTCCAAGAAGACCTGTTACATCTTGACAAAAATAACAGAAGAACCATCCCTTTCATCTCAAATAAGTAGCTGGTAGCCAGAGTCACACGGTGAATGATGGAGCCCAGGCTGGCCTTGAGCTGTCCATCCTCCTGCCTTCAGTTAGGTCCTAGGTTACAGGTGACAGCACCATTCCTGGCTGTCAGAGGGTTTTGTTTGTGTTTGTAATCTGTAGTGATGTATTGTCATGTTCTAAATAAGTACTAAGAACATAAACTTTTTAAACATTTATTTACATGTGTTATGTGTGCCTTACTGAGCCTGTGGAGGTCAAGAGCACAACTTTCAGGGAGGTGGTTCTTCTCTCATGTCAGCTCATGGGATTGGCAGCAAGCAGCTTTATCGGCTGAACCATCTCACAGCCCAAGATTGCCTTTCCAAAACTGAATATTGTAGGAGGCACGGAGGCCCTTGTGCTCACAGATAAGAACAGGGGACCAAGAGGGTTAAACATACAGTTGCTTTCTCAGAGGAAGGGATGCGTAACTCGTTAACTGCTCAGAAGGCTGGCAGCTGATGTGGTTAAGAGCCTGCCAAGCTTCATGCTATCTGTAAGGCCAAGACCACACCCGGTCCTCCCACAGACCCTTGTTAGGAGTCTGTCAGGCTAAAGCACCATCTTTATGGAAGATGTCACATGCATTTACAAAGACGTGATGTAGCCATGTCTTAAGCTTTATTGTGCACATGGGATTGGATTCATTATCACAAGGGAAGTTTTCATCAAGCTGTGTTGTGCTTAAGTGTGCCTAAAATAAACTACTCAGGGCCAGAGTCCCAGCGTTTGAACCAGCACTGGCTACTGAGTTGTGTTGAACCAAACTATCTTCTTGCCTCCTACAGATCATTCCTGGTTGTGGGGCTCACAGAGACCGTCACAACCGTATATTGTTTGGTTTCATGGAAACAGGATCTTGGGGCAAATGAATGTATGAATACCAATTCAGACCCACAGAAAGAACGCAGGGTTTCTCCCACCATGCCAGGTTCTGGGGAAGGGCAGAGGTGGATGGGGGTTGGGAGAACAGTAAGCAGTAGATGTCTACTACTTGAAAAGGGCCAAGGTGAAAGATGAAACAGGGAAGTGTTGGAGAGTGGTGTATGATAGGGCCAGCGTCCCACTAGTGGGTCAGGAATGTGTCAACACGGGCAAAGCCAGTCCGCAAGCCATTTGCCAAGCAGTGGAGTTTTTTTTCAGGTTTGCCTTGCCCTGGGTGGCTTTATTTTGCAAGCAGGATTTGACTCCATGTTTCACAGTGCAAAGGCAACAGCGGGCTGACTCTGTATCTTGCTGTACATGTAAACACAGCCTGTCAGCGCGCAACTCCTATTCCAGTGGACCTGGTGCCCTCTTCTGAGCTCTGAGGGCAGCGGCTGTACACACTGTACACATGCATACATGCAGGCAAACACTAATGCACATAAAAAAAACAAATCATTCTTATAGATTACCCTATGAGCACATGAATACATTTACATCCTATCAGGAAATCCAGGCCATGGAGCTTATGACGTACACCAGACGATGGAAAGGGTGCAACCCCCTCTCCTGGACCCTAGAAGAAGAAACTAGCACTGTGAGAGTGATGACCCTTCACTGACCTGGCATCTGACTAGCAGGCTAATGCATCAAGGGGCTGGCAGGCAGGCAACTCTCAGCTACCCCAGGGCTTCAGCTAGGCCTTATGGGCCGGCACAATTGCTGTCTGTCCATCCACTCATTTGTCCATCTGGATCAGGTCCTGTACTCAGCCTCTACCTTCTTCGTGGCCTCACACCTCACTTTGGCAGTTGAACTCAGCTCAGCTCAAACCTGTGGCCCTGTGGCCTGTCCCTGAGGCAGTGACTCTGGTGGCTATCCTACACAGTTCTGGAGCTAAACACCCTCTTCCCCGCAGAGACTGTTTACATCTCTGTCAGCCTGCTGACTCTCCAGCAAAGCCTCTTTGAACTCTGCTGTGGCCTCTTTTTTTTTTTTTTAACCCTTTTGTAGCCACCCTGGAACCTCCATATATATATGAATGTAATTATTGTGCAGAGTGTAATATGTGAGCTGAGAGTTCATATTAGTAATTAAGATTGGAAGAAAACCTGGGTTTGCCAACAGCTGCCTATAAAGGGAAATTGGGACTATCAGACAAACCGCAGCCAGCAAAACACAGAGTGTGTGAAATTCGTGTTATTTTCTAAATTCCCGATGTTGTGGGAAGCGCAGACAACAGTGCGGGGTGGAGCAAAAGCAGGAAATAGGAGATGAAACATGGGAGGGGGGCAGGAAGAGCTCTCCTGATCGTGTGGCCAGTGTGAGGACATGGTGTCTGGACAGCCTGAGGCACGGTAGCTGCGTGAGCTGAATAAGGCGGACTGTGGACACAGAGGCAGAAGTGGAGAGGCCAGGGACGAGCCCATTGCCTTCGTGTAGGGAAGCTGGTGGAAGCTTGGTTGACATTGGGAGGTAAGTAAGCCTGCAGGAGGAACAGGGAAGGTTAACTTGGAAATCACCGAGATGAGCTACAGGGGGAGAGATATTTTCTCCTTGGCCAAAGACAAAGATTGTGTTAGAATCGGTACTGTTTATGGACTGTACAAAGACAAAACATGGGACTAGAAAGCACATGTCTACATACACAGAGAGACACAAACTTGTACCATATTCATTGTGGCATCATTCATTATAGCCAAAATGTAAAACTCACCCAAAAGTCCATCACCAGATGAATGGATAGACTAAATGTGGTATATCCATACAATGGCACATTACTTGGCATAAAAAGAAATTAAATACTAATACATGGCACTTCGTGGATAAATTCCAAAACACCTTCAAGGTGGGCACAGGAGGCTGAGTTTGAAATCAGTTTGGGCTATCAACTGAAACTGTCTCTCAAACAAACAAATAAAATCATAATTCAAAATAGAAAAAAAGTAACAAAAGACTATTGTAGCCAGGAGGGGGGGGGCGCATGACTATAACCCAGTGCTTGGGAGATGGAGGCTCAAGAGTTCAAGGTCATCCTTGGCTCCACAGTGAGTTCCAGGGCTATGTGTTCTCCTGTCTCAAAGAATAAACAAACAACAAAAACAGAAAGACTACTTTATGATTCTGTTTTTACAAAATTGATGAAATAGGCAAATCTGTAGATACAGAAGATAAACAAGAGGCCACTGCTGTCCAGGGAGCTTGGAAAGAGATGAAGTTGGGCTATGGAGATCGGGTATCTTTAGGGGATAATAAAAATGCTCTGAAACTGACTGTATCGATCGCTGCACAAGTCTACAAATCTCTAAAACACCAGATCACGTAATTTAAGCTAAAGAATTATGGGCCAAGTCTTAAATAAAGTTGACATTAATATGTTGTGTTGTATTTTGATCTGTTTTTTGTTTTTGCAAATCTTGAAAACAAGAAGCACATACTACAGTTTCCCCGAGGGAGCTTCCACTGCGGATGCCTCATGTGAGCGTGTGTCAGGGCGGACACCGAGACCAGGCAAACCACAAACAGCTCCGACCAATTGCACTTGGCGATTTGCAGTCACACTCTAATCACAAGGGTACTGTCTGTACCGGATGCTGGTCATGAGAGGTCACAATCCGTCTCATCCATGACACACCGGGGCAGGCAGAGTGAGGTTCCCAAAGCATGAAAAGCAGTGGGTACAAGCATTCTGGAATGAGACAAGGCTGACTTTGACCTTGGCTCTGTGCTATGGCCACTAGCCAACTAACCTCTCTATGCCTCAGTTGCACCTGGGTAAAATACAGATAGTAATACTCATCGCATAAAGTGGTGAGGGAATCAAGTGAACTACTGTTTGTAGAACACTTAGCATAGTGCTAGAAATGGGGGAAGGATCAAGAAATGGCAGCTGAGCCAGGCAGTGGTGGCACATGCCTTTAATCCCAGCATTCAGGAGGCAGAGGCAGACAGATCGCTGTGAGTTCAAGGCCAGCCTGGTCTACATAGTGGATCCAGGACAGCCAAGGCTACACAAAGCAACCCTGTCTTGAAAAAACAAAACAACAACAACAACAAGGCGGCTGGCACTGTCAACTAAAACACACATTGATAGATCTCTTAGCAGAGTCTTCTGGCATATGAAAAGGAATTACACTATGAAATGACAAAAGTGTATGTATATATATATATATATGTCACTATATGGATGAAAGTGTGTGCATGTATATATCTCTATATATGAATAAAAATGTGATGCACACACTCACATGCACACACATATACACATATATATTAGATCAGACTCCCCTTGAACTTACAGAGATCCACTTGCCTCTGCCTCCCAAGTCTAGATTAAAGGTGTGTGGCACTACACCCAACAAACCTGGAGTTTTGACATGGAGCCAAGACAAGAAATAATATTGCCCCTCCAAGGCATGAATGAGGCAGAAGGCTAGAAAAGGTACTGGGTGGGGGGGGGAGTGTAATTGGTTTGCACAGGAATTCAATGGCATTCAATTCAAAGCAGAAAATCTACTCATATACCACTCTGCATTATCTGATTAAAGGAGAAAAATAGGATTATCTGAATGCCTGAAGGGAAACGCTGTGGATACTAAAATTCAGTGCTCACTTATGATTAAGCATCAATGTACCAAAATCAAAGAGAAATTCCTGTTGCTGTTTAAAATTGTATTTGTATATTCTGTATCCAGTCTAATAATTACATATTATGTAACATTACAAGTATCTTAAGCCTTAGCAAGCTACATAGTTAACGGTAAAAGCAAGAGAACTGCTCCACAGGAGAGAACAAGATGAGCACCCTCTCAGTAGATGTGGTAGTGATGGACAACTGATTCTTTACAAGGTTGCCAGTTCACCCAAAAAAAGAAAGAATGTTGCCAAGACAACAGGATATCCAAGTGTATATATTAACACTGCATTCTTTTTTCTTTTCTTTTCAAGGCAGGGTTTCTCTATGTAGCCTTCGCTGTCGGGCTCCCTTTGCAGTCCAGGCTGGCCTCCAACTCAGAGATCTGCCTGCTTCTGCCTCCAGATGGCTGGGACTACAGGAGTGCGCCACCACACCCAGATGAAGATGTCACTTTAACAGATTAAGAATGTCAGCAAAGCCTTTCCAGGGCCCACCTCACCCTACATCTCCCGGTGAAAACTTTCCCCCACTTTTCTAATCTGAGCTGGTCATGTGGCTTGCTCTAACCAAGGGGACTGCACAGATGTGGCCGCTTCCTAGTTCTGAGACAAAGCTCCAGGCCTCACAACATCTGCTTACACTCTCTTGGAACCTTCCCACTGCTCTGCAAAGAAGTCTAGCCTGAGAGCAAGCCCCAAAACTTCTACACGAGGCTCCAGATGCCACCTACTCCAGCTACCAAACAAGCCAGGTATGAACAGAAGAACCTCCTTGTCAATTCACAGAATACTGAGAAATAAACTTATTGTCTTAAGACTCTGAATTTTGCCAGAGGGTATGGTGTAGGCATGGTGACCCACACCTTCAATCCCAGCACTTAGGAGCCATAAGCAGGCAGATCTCTAAGTTCGAGACCAGCCTGGTCTACAGAGTGAGTTCCAGGACAGCCAAGGCTACACTGAGAAACCCTGTCTCAAAAACAACAACAGCAACAAAGACTCTGAATTTTTTCATTTCTTCAAAATAATAATGGAGAAAGAGAGCTAAGCTACAGCATTCATAGCTCTCTGCCTCCTGACTGCAGATGCAGCATGGCCCACAGTACACCTGGAGCTCTGGGACAAAATAAACTCTCTCCCTTTCTTAAGTTGCTTTTGTCTGTCTGTCCTCTGTCTGTCTATCTATCTACTTACCCATCTATCTGGTTTCTCAAGATGGGGTTTCTCTGTGTAGCCCTGGCTATCCTGGAACTCACTCTGTAGATCAGGCTGGCCCCGAACTCAGATATCCAACTGCCTCTGACTCCTGAGTACTGGGACTAAAGGCGTGCACCACCACACTCAGCTAAGTTACTTTTGTTAGGTATCTGTCACAACAGAAAAGTAAGTACTCAAAACTCAAATAAATAAATAAGTAAACAAGTAGATAAATAGTTACCATTCTGCAAGAAGGTTCATCTGGAGAGGGGCCCAAGACCTCTCTGTTGAGGCTTCATAAAAGTGAGGGAGGCCTCCCCGGTCATGTGGTAAGAATTCAGAGTTCAGCTGAGGATGTAGGTCTCAGAGGTAAAGTGCTTGCCTGGTCTCCTTAAAGCCCAGGGTCCAATCTTCAGCACCACAAACACCAAAATAATGCAAGGTGCTAATATTCTGGCAGACAGAACTAAGCTGGCTTCTGGGAAAGAGATAGCTTCTTAGCCATTGGCATGATGGGACCATCCCACTGTGTGATGGAGGACTCCATCCTTCACAGGCAACACAAATATGTCATGTGCATCAAGTTGGAAAAGTCTCAAATATATATTATTGTAGGTTAGAAAGTCAGTGTTGTAGTCAGGAGTGGTGGGGTGCACACGTCTTTAATCTTTAATCTTTAATTCTTTAGTTCTGGAGGCAGAGGCAAATAGCTCTCTGTTAATTTGAGGCCAAACATGGTAGAATGTGTTTGTAGTCCCAGCATTTGGGAGGTTGAGGCAGGAGGATCAGAAGTTCAAGGACAGCCTCTGCTGCACAGATAGTGTGAGAACCCAAGAAAGTGCATAGGCACTATTCTAAAGACTAGCTAGTGTGTCCATATTTATTACTTTGTTACTGTGACAAAAATACTCTGACAAAAGCACCTTTGGGGAGAAGGTACTTGTTTCCACTCACAGCTTGAAGGCATGGTCCATTTTGGCCTGGAAGCTAGGGGCCCAAGGCAGTTGGTCACACTGCATTCACACTCAGGAAGCAGAGAGATGAACATTGGTACTCAGCCTTTTATTCTAAGACCTTAGCTCAGAACATCCCTCACAGAGAGGGGGGTGGGTCTCCCCTATAGTGGAAGTTTCTGTTATGTTATATAAATATGTCTTTGTTATAATCCCAAGTGTGGGATTGGTGTATCCACAGCTGGTAACAGCCTTGTGAGAGGGCACATGACCCTTGTCAGCTAGAAGCTGCCTCATGCAGGGGTTGTGGTTTTTGCCAGCTCATAAACATCGTGGTGCAGACTCTGAGAAGGTATAAATAGGAACCCAGAGAAAGGAGAACATTTTGCTTTGCTTCAAGGCACTCCTAGAGAGAGACGCTTCAGAGAATGCTTCAAAGAGGTTGCTGCCGCCCCTGCTGCTGGCGGTCCTTCCTGCTGCTTTTGCTTTGGGGCTAGATTGCTGGATTGCTGGATTACTGGATTGCTGGATTGCTGGATTGCTGGTTTGTTCTGCTGCTGCTTTTGCTGCTGCTGGTTTGCTGGTTTGCTGCTCTGCTGGGTACCCTGACAATGAAGAGTGGATGGAATCGCCCCCAAGGAACTATGTCTAAAGAGGTCTACATCCCCTGTCCCTAGTAACTTTCTTTCTCTACCTATGAACTCAGGACTCTGGAAGAACATACAGGCGGTGCTCATAACCTCTGAGTCATCTCTCCAGGGCTCCCTTCTACCTAGGGTTGGGGTTTGGAGGGGAGGTAGAGACTTAAGGAACCCCAAATAAAGTAAGTTTTAAAACTCAAAGCCTACAGTTCCCACCTCACTTAACCTCAGTATTCTCTCACAGCCTTGCCCAGAGGCCTGCTTTCTACTTGACATGATCTTGTCAAGTTGATAACCAGTACTAACAGTGTCCTTCCTGCTCCTTAAAAGCATTTTTGTTTTGTTTTGCTTTGCTTTGCTTTAAAGCAGGCCAGCCGCTAATTCACTTGCCAGCCAAGAATAACCTTAAACTTCTGATGTTCCTGCCTCTACCTCCCAAGTGTTGGGGGTCCTGGTACCACCACTCTTCCAAGTTAAGGATCTTTCATGACAGGTGTAGTTCTAGAACTCATTTGTTTTTGGCATTTTGAGGGAGGTTCTTTCCACATTGCCTTGAATGTCCTAAAACTCGCTATGTTTGGGGAAAGATGGAGGTAGGGGACACAACAACTTGGTTTCTGAATAAAAGCTTGAGTTTTTTGTTTTAATTACTCTACCCTTTTTTCTTGTGGGGAAAAAGAACAGTAGTTATGTAATTTATTTATTCACTCAGTTACATTGCTTTTTGTTTTGTGTTGACAGAGTCTGATACTGTAGCCCAAAGTGGCCTGTAACACTCTTCAAATTTACGGTTCCCCTGTCTCTACCTTCTCCGTGCTGGAAACACAGTCGTGAAGCCACCATGGCTTGTTGCTTTTAAAAATATACATACCAAAAAAAAAAAAAAAAGCCACACAGGGTCTGGAAAAAATGGCTCAGGTGATACAGCGCTTGCCTATGCAAGCAGGAGATCGTAAGTTCAGAATCCAGCACCCACATGGAAATGGTTGCAGGGCACAAGCACTTGTAACCCCAGAACTGCAGAAGGAAAAAAGAAGAGACTGAAACAGGTGGATCACCGAGCTTGCTGGCTACCTGAATCTGTGAGTTCCAGGGTCAGTGAGAGAGTGCCTTAAAAAAGTGACTGAGGAAGATACACACACGCATGCACCTTTTCTGCAGCATCAGCCTGGAGACCGGCCCTGCACCAACCCTCACATCTCTGTCTGCGGGCAGGCTCGGGGAGCCAGGTGATCATGTGGCACCTGGCTGTGGTATCTCCGGCTTTTTGTATCCACGGCCCACCTACGCCCTCAGGGGCCTACATTCTTGCCAAGGCCTTAGATCTCAGACTTTGATCCTCAAAAAGTTTCTAGAGCGCCAGCTCTTTAGTTCACCCACAGTGACTAGGGCTTTCCCCCAGCTCTGAGGAGATTGGACCCTCGGGCCAGCTACGGAAGATAGCTGGGGTAGGTGTTTGTACAGGTGGGCAGCCGCAGAGCTGCTTGCCGGAGGCGATTTCCTTCCCCAGCAGATGTGAAATGGAGGGCTTTATCAGGCTTTTAAATTTTTAAAGACCTTTGTTGGTAATGTTTTTGTCTTGCTGTCACCCTTTTATCAAGGGAGTGGTTTTGGTGTCCTAACTATTGAGTACTAGGGTGTGAAAGCCAGCCTCCTACAAGCCCTACAGTGCAGATTAGTCGGGCTCAGGGGGGGAATGGGAGTCCAGAGACTGTTAGCACTTCTGTGAAGTCGGTCTAGGGTCTTTGCTCATCTCCTTCCCTGCTCTGGGATTGCCCTTTCTGGCTTTGACCAATAGATCCTTTACTGGCAAATCTTAAAAACCTGATCTCTGATAAAACTTGGGTTTGTTTGTTTTTTTAAACTCACAAATGACAATTTTTTTTTTTAATATTTGAAATGTTTTACATTGATTGTTTGGGTGCACCCGGTCAGAGAACAACTTGAGGGAGCTGATTCTCTCCCTCTATTTTGTGGGTCTTGGGGGTCAAATTTGGGTCATCAGGCTCAAGAGGCAAGTGCTACACACCTTGTCATTTGTCAGTATCCACCGGTGAATAAGGTGTGCCAAGCATCCGCCTGCACTCACAGTGAAGGCAGAGCCAGGAGTTAATAAAATAAGCACACAGAGAAACGCCAATGTAAACATCGAGGAAGGCAGCAGGCTCAGTCCTACATATGTTTGTTTGTTTGGTTGGTTGGTTGGTTTTGTTTTTGCAGATGGGGTTTCTCTGTGTGGCCCAGAAATCTGCCTGCCTCTCTCTCTGCCTCCCAAGTGCTAGGATCAAAGGTATGTTTCCCACCAAGTCTAGCAGCTATATTTCACTTTCTTCAGTTTATTTTTTTAAGTTATTTTTTGTTGTTGTTTTGTTTTTGTTTTTCAAGATAGGGTTTCGTTGTGTAACCCTGGCTGTCCCAAAGCTCCCTCTGTAGACCAAGCTGGCCTTGAACTCACAGAGATCTGCCTGCCTCTGTCTGGGATTAAAGGCATAAACCAACACCACCTGGCTCTTTTGTTGTTGTTTAAATTTTATTTTATATGTGGGCTGGAGAAATGGCTCAGCCGTTAAGAGCACTGTCTGATCTTCCAGAGGTCCTGAGTTCAATTCCCTGAAACCATGTGGCTCACAACCATCTATACTGGGATCTGATTCATCTTCTGGCACATAGGTGTCCATGCAGATAGAGCATTCATTCATACACACATAAATAAATAAAATCTCTTTTTAAATGTATTTTATGTGTCAGAATATATATATATTTATATATTGTATTTATGTGTATATGTAATAGATTTATATGTATATGTGCACATATTTGTGAAGATTTGTTCCCTTTTTATTTTTTCATGTGAGTGAGTTCTTTGCCAACACATTTGTACATGTACCAAGTACATGCCTAGTGCCTTTGGAGGCCAGAAGAGACCATCAAATCTCCTGGAACTAAAGTTACAGAAGGTTGCAAGTTGCCATGTGGGTGCTGGGAATTGAATCCAGATCCTCTGGAAGAATGATCACTGAGTATCACTGAGTCTTAGTGATGTCTTCGTATCACTGAGACATCTCTCCAGCTCCACATTTGGAACTCTTGAACCTCCCGCCTCTACCTCCCACGTGCTGGGATTGCAGGCATTGTGAGAGCTAAAGTCATGCTTTAAGTTTAAATGACCGTGCTTGGAGAGTTATAAAACAAAAATGCCTCTAACCTGTAAGCCCCACTTGGCCAAGGACAGACAATTTGGAATGCTGGGGCTGCTGTTCATGTAAGAGAACAAGCCATGTGTTTTCACTTCTGTAAACAAGGTTGGTTGCACCAACTGCACAGGATGTGCTTGGTCACAGGTAGGCAGGAAATACATCAGGTGTATGCTTGCCCCTGATTATACAAAGGTGGGAAGTACATAGCCTTGTGAATTTTGCCTTCATAAGCATACTTCTCTGGAAATCACAGGTGTGGACCTGGCCAGTGCCCCTCATCCTGGCTAATATTAAATAAAGCTTGCTGTAATTAGACCATCTCAGTTTTGGTCTTTCTCCACACTGTTTCCAGATTTAACAGCATGTGACTCCATCCACGCCCCGCATGTTTAGAATTTTTGAGACAGGGCCTCATATATCACCAGGATGGCTGAAAACTAGCTATGTAGCTGAGGCTGGCCTTGAACTCCTGTGTAGCCTCTACAGTGCTGGCTTATTATTGTTGCTGCTGCTTACTTGGTTTTAAGACTTGTCTTATTTTTATTATATGTGTATGAGCGTTTTGCCTGGATTGCTTGTCTATGTCCCACACATGTGCCTGTGGAGGCCAGAAGTCAGATCCCCAGCAACTGGAGTGACAGCTGGGAACCTCCATGTGGGCGCTGAGAACAGAACCTGGAAACAGGTGATATCAGCTACTAAATCAGCTCTCCAGCCCTGAAACCCAGCTAGATTATCCCTCAGGGTTTTTGTTTGTCTTGTTTTGCTTGGTTGGCCTGGAAGGTGCATACCCCAACACCTGGTCTTAGATGTTATTTTTAATTAACCTATTGGTTTATTTATTTACTTACATGTTTTGAGACAGAGCCTAGCTATATGGCCCAAGGTGGCCCCAAACGCACAGTCTTCTTGCTTCTGCTTCCCAAGTGCTAAGAGTACAAAGCAACACATCCAACAAAACATGCCAAAATATTTTATGACAATTAAAAAAAAAACTGAGGAGATCGCCCTGTAGATAAGAGCAGTGTTTGCCCAAGAATAAGAACCAAGAACATACATTAGAAGTGGGGTGCGGCTGTGCACACACCACCCAGCACTGTGAGAATGGCTGTGCACACACAGCCCAGCACTGTGTAACTCCAGCCCTGCTGGGAATGGAGGCAGGGGGATCACTGGGGTTTGCTGGTCACCAGCAGCCAGCCTAGCTCTAGGTTCATCGAGAAACCATGTGAACAGAGCAAAGAGCAACAGAGCAGGACAGCTGTCATCCTGCTCTGACCATGAATGCTCCTTCGTATGTGCACACACCACACACACATTCAGCACACCAGAGCATATGTCAGTCAGTAGAGCACAAGCCTTACAAGTCTAAGGACATAAGTTAGATCCTTAGACTCCATGTTAAAACAACAACAATAACAACATAGGTGCGATGGTGCATCCCTGAAATCCTTAGCACTAGGCATGAACATGTGTATGTGCACAGAGAGAGAGATTAAAATACACAAAAGAATGAAAGAATTGTGCAAAGAGCAAGCATACTACCACCTGGATTCCTCGAGTGACATTCCCGTGTATTTGCTTTATCACATATCTGTGTAATCACTCACGCCTCTAGCCAGCTGCCGGCACATTTCTCTTTGTATTCAACAGCACACTGCGAACATCTTTTCACAAAGCAAACACGCTCCCACAATGATGGTGTCTTAGGCCGCCTCTTCCCATGCTGTGACTGAATGTGCTGTCTCTGGAACACCTGCAAGAAGAGCCTGCCTCATTGTAAGTCTTTAAGGAGAATATTCCAGTTGGGGTGTGCAATGGGGGCAGCGAGCACTCAACACCATTATTGGAAAGCTGAGTTCTAAACCAACAAGAAGACAAGAAATCGGTAGGTGGGGACCAAATTGCACCTGCCTGGCTGAAAAAGCTGCCAGTACAGAATGGAGGTGTTGCCTGCAGGCAAATGGGCTTGTTAATTTCCCAGTGCGAGAGAGACAAGGCCAGTAAGCTGTTCCCTCATCAAGGGCATGGTTTGTACCTGAAGGAGCAGAATAGCATCTGTCCTTCATTCTTTTGTATATTTGAAGTTTTCCATAAAGTTTGGACTTTGTTGTAGTTTGAATACAACTCCTAAATTCATGGGTTAAAACCTTGATTCCCACTGGGCACCAGCCTGTAATTTCAGCCTTCAGGGAGGCAGAGGCAGGTGGATCTCTGTGAGCTCGAGGCCAGCATGGTCTACAGCCAGGACAGCCAAGGCTACACTGAGAAATCCTGTCTTGAAAAACCAACCAGCCATACAAACAAAAACCTTCATTCCCACTGTAGTCTCGTTAGGGCTAATGAAGAATGGTTGGGTCATGAAGGTAGAGCCTTTCAGGAATTATCCTCCTTACGTCAGGCATGAGTTAGTTATGGGAGAGTAGGCTGCTTGTAAGAGCATGACACAGCTCAGTAATAAGGGCTTGTGCTGTTCTTGAAGAGGATCAAAAGTTGCTTTCTAGCACTCAAGTCCAGGGGCTCACCAACACTGGTAAGTCCAGCTCCAAAGTATTCAATGCTGTCTTCAGTTTCCAAGAACACTGCATTCATGTGCATGTGCACGTGTGTGAGAGCTCCCCTCCCCCCAACAAACACACACAATTTAAAAAATAAATACAATGAAAAAGAGCAGATCCAAGCCAAGTGTGGTGGTATATACCTGTAATCTCTCCACACTCAGTCTGCAGCAAGGAGACTTGGAATCCCAGCACTTGAGAGATGAAGGCAGGCAGATCTCTGTGAGTTTGAGACCAGCCTAATCTACATGAGCAAGTTCCAGGACAACCGGGGCTTCACAAAGAAAACCTGTCTTGAAAAAACACAAAACAAGGGCTGGAGAGATGGCTCAGCAGTTAAGAGCACTGGCTGCTCTTCTAGAGGTCCCAAGTTCAATTCCCAGCAACCACATAGTGGCTCCTAACCATCTATAATGTAATATGATGTCCTTTTCTAACATGCAGGTGTACCTGTAGATAGAGTCCCCTCATTCATTGAATAAATAAATAAATCTTTAAAAAAGAGAAAAGAAAAAGCAAGAAGGGCATGCAAGGTGGCACTCACCTATAATCCCAGCACTTTGGAAGGCAGAGGCAGGCAGATCGCTGTGAGTTTGAGGCCAACCTGGTCTACAAACTGAATTCAGGATAGCCAAGGCTACACAGAGAAACCCTGTCTTGAAAAAAGAAAAAAGAAAAAAGGAAACAAGTCAAATACATTCCCTGTATTACCTTCTGTGTGTGTGCCCCTTCACATTCTGGCATGTTCTCAGGATAATGACCTTGTCAGAGGCTGACACTAACCCTTGGATTTCCCAAAACTGTGAGCTAACTAAATTTCCTTCTCCTCAAGCCCCAACCCCTTTTTGAGACAGGGTCTCATGACCTCAGGTAATGCAGGCTGGATTCAAACTCACTTTGTTACTGAGGATGACCCTGAGATTCCCCTGCCTCAGATTCCCAAGTGTGAGGTTACAGGATTGGTCCCCCCTGCCTGGTTTATAAGGTGCTAAAGATCAAACTCAGGGTTTTGTACATCCTACTCACTCTTCCAACTGAGCTTCAGAAAGTGCATGAACTGGGGAATCAGCCTAATATTTCTTTATAAACTACCCAGTCTATGAGATTCTGTTATAGCAATAGGGAAGGGGCCAAAATAAATCTAAATTGCTTTAAATAAAAGAGGCCCTGAGGAAACTCATTTTTGATAGTTGCTCCAAGGAGACAGCATGGAAATGGAGATGGAGATGGCAAGTGATTCAACTACCCCTGGGTTCAGTCTCTAGCATCCCCTTTATTTTTTTCCTGAGGGGAACACAAGTGACTAATCATCCCCAGTTGGGCAACAATAGCTGACCAAAGTATGCAGGTGTCTATGTGGGTGGTATGTGCTCCTGGGTGCAGTTACATATGAAAACCAGAAGAGGGCGATGCCAGGGTCACAGGTGGTTGTAATGTGTCCAGTGTCAGGTCCTCTGCAGGATCATTCCCACTCTCAACAGCTGAGCCATCTCTCTGGCCCCAGCCCTAGCCTTTCTTTCAGTCAGTCAAGTATTTAACTGAGAGGAAATTTAAACAGAGTATTAGAGAGCCTGGAAGGCCAACCAGGAACAGAAATGAAACTCAGCAATTAAAAAGAATGAAGTCACATACTCTTCCTTTGTCTGCCTCCCAGCCCCCAACAGTGTCTCCTGTTGTCTGAGCCCTGAAGGAAGTCATCTCGGAAGAGAACCAGGGAAAGAGACCTCAAGGGTAACCCTGCTTTCCAGAGGGAACTGAAGAATGATTCTGAGAGCAGCTGTTGTTATTTTGTTGGTTTTTTTGGTATTTTCCTGAAGGTTTGGGTAGGGGGAGAACAGGTTCTAGAATTCTAAGTTTCTAGACCTCAGCCTACCAGTGAGATCTGAGGTTTTGTGAGTGCTTTATTGATTCTTTGCCATATATATATATATATATATGCATCCTTGGCTTCTGGTCTCTGGAAGGTAATTGCTTGGGCCTTGGCAGGCATTCACCAAGCCCTGAAGTCAGCTGTGTCTCACCCATGATTCAGGGAAAGGGAAGCAAAGCAGAAGAGATTTCTCAATGAACACAGGTTCTCTCAGCACCTGTAAGAACTCCTCTGAGCATAAATGGGAAGTGCTGAGCAGTGATGTCATACGGCTAAAAGGAGGCTCCTAGGAAGCTCAGGAATAGACTCAAAGAGGAAAGGTTGTGAAAGAGCTTGTGACAGGCCCTGGGTGGAGCATGCCCAGAAACAGCTTCTCCTAGTTTTAAGGCCACTTCCTGGAAGATGGGAAACATCCTCTGGTCTTTGAGATACCCTGTAAATGGGCTCTGGGGGAGTAAAGCTGTAGGAATTTCACTACCAAAAATGGGAAGAAAGTATCTAAATATTTCTCCAAAGACCCAGAGTTTAACCTTGAACCAAGGTCAAATATGTTTATTTTTAGAGATTCTTGAGAAAAGGGATTGTGGATGGGAATGGAGCTCATTTAGCTGTTTAAACCCTTGCCTGCTGTATGCAAGGCCCTGGGCTCAATCTTCAGCAAAACAGAAAAGTCTCTACATTTAGGAATTCTTTCTCATGTATAAAACATGTTCTCCAAGTATGTTCTAGAAAATGCTATTCAATAGCAGGTTGGTGATAAAGTTAGGCAATAAATTTGCAAGTACAGAGCTAGGTACACTGTGGTTTTACCTCTGTCCTTGCTGTGTGGCCTTGGGCAATAGACAGAACCTCTTACTCTTAAAAAAATATATAACCAGGACAGCCAGGGCTATACAGAGAAACTCTGATTAAAAAAGAAACAACAAAAGAAAGAAAAGAAAACGAAATACAAATCGTATGAACTAGCTCATAGAATCGTATGGTTTAGAATAAACCCACACGTGAAAGTACATGGCTGCAAATCTGGTATGCAAGTAATACGGAATTGTGGTCATTCATTTTCTTATGATGTGCATGATTTGTGTGGCACTTTGCAAAAACACTTTCCCTCATATGAAAGCACTGGTGTACTACTGTAGGAGGTTGGTCAAGGAAACAACATTGATTTTGCTTCTCCTGTGCATTTAGCACCCTGCCAGATGCTAACAGTTATTGTTTTGTTGGTTTCACTCATTCAATAAATATTTGACTATTTGATGCCAGGCTTTTTATGCACTGGGGATCTAGCAGTGAATAAAGTAGATTAAAAATCCCTGCCTGGGGCTGGAGCAAAGTAGGTAGGTAAAGTCACTGATGCCCAAACACAAAGATCTGAGCTTGGATCCCCAACACATACCTAAAAGTCATCTGTGACAACATGTGTCTGTAACCTTAACAGATGGAAAGGCTGGCCAGCATGGCTAAATTAGAACACTCTGGGTTCAGTGAGAAACTCCATCTCATAAAAAATGAAGTGGAAAGCCACGTCAGGAAGGCACCTGACATGAACCTCTGCAGTCACATGCAAAGGTGAGATCGAAGCAGGCTCCAGACTTCAACACAATTGACTTCCACGATGGAAGAATCATTCAGGCCATAAAACTCAGCACATAGACAGTGCCACCTGCCAAAACAAAAACAGAGATCTAATCCATCAAAGTCCCACGGGTCAGGGAAGTCTCTAAATGTACTAACTTTGCTTTTTGGCTTCTGTAGTTCTGCTTCTGGCTAACTCTTCTTGTCTTCACTGGTGGATACCCCACAGCAAGAGTGCACCTGCACAAACACATGCACATATGCACACCCACACACACACTGCATACATACATGCATACGTACATATACAAACACACACATACACACAAATAAAAAAATAATAATTACAAGACGTTCATTAGTGGCTGGAAAGATTTGGTTATGAGCACTGGCTGCTCTTCCACAGCACCCACAGGGCAGCTCATAACCGTCTGTAACTCCAGTTTCAGGGATATGAGCCTTCTCTGACATCCATGGCTACCAAGTACACATGTGCACAGACATACATTCCGGGAAACGCTCACAGACATGACATCCTTTAAACATCTTTAAAGGATGTTGACTAGATCCTGTGCAAGTTGATTAAATTGAGGGTTTTGTTGTTGTTGTTTTGTTTTGTTTTGTTTTTTAATCCCGGCATTTGGGAGGCGGAGGCAGGCAGGTCTCTGTGAGTTCAACGCCAGCCTGGTCTAAAGAGTGAGTTCCTGGATAGGCAGGGTTTCACAAAGAGAAACTCTGTCTATATTTAAAATGCAAACAAACAAACAAAAAACATAAGAAACTGGGCATGATGGTGCATGCCTATAATCCCAGTACTCAGAGAGGCAGAGGCAGATGGATCTCTACAAGTTCGAGGCCAGCCTGGTCTACAAAGTGAGTTCAGAAAGGCTACACAGAGAAACCTCTCTTAAAAAACAAACAAACAAACAACAACAACAGCATAATAACAGTAAATCTCTTTCTCATACAGGGAGTTCTCTTTATGTGGAGAATGACAGCAAGCACAGTAAGTTTGATGTCATACAATGCTTTACAAACATTCTTTGTACAGATGACATTTGAGACACATGCACTAACTTACTCAGAGTCCCGTGGCTAAGCTGAGCCAAATTCAAGATTTAAAGCTGGATAGCACGGTTCTAAGTTCTGGATCCCAATCATTATAGTGTGTTACCTCACCAAACAAAAACAAAACAAAGCAAAACAAAATTGTATTATTATTATTTTGGGTTTTTTTTTTCCACAGGGTCTGTCTCTATAGCTCTGGAACTCACTATATAGACCAAGTTGGCCTCAAACTCACAGACACCTGCTTGACTCTGAGTCCTAGGATTAAAGACATGTGCCACCAAACCCAGCTCAATAACAACGACAATAACATTATATAGGTACTGATAAGTTGTCAGGAGCCGGCAGTCGCCATTACAAGATGGCGCCGGTTTCTGGGTTCTTCGTGGACACGGCAGTGGTAAACAACGGCAGTGGTAAACAACTCGTGTGCGCATGTGCATAGCCCGCCAGGGGTTATGCTAATGAGGGTTTGAGACACGGACCAATCATGGAAGTACACACCGTCTTAAGTCCTATTTAAGCAGCGTCAGTCCGGAGTTCGGGGTCTTCCACCTTTTGCTGCTAGCTGCGCAGCTGAATAGCATGATGTATCCCCAATAAAGCGTGCTTCAGAAGAATCCTGTTGGAGCGTCTTCCTTGCTGGCGAGGTGGGCGCAACAATAAGTCAAGGTCCTGTAAACACTCTGAACAAGGCAGACTAGGGGCCAGCGGGGTGGCTCAGGGGAAAAGGCACTTGCCACTAACCCTGATGATATATTCTATCCTGAGACCCACACAGTGGAAGAAGAACCGATTACTGAAGTTGGCCTCTGATGGCCACATCTGAGCCATGGCACAGGCCCCCACACAAGATAAGCAAATAAAAACGTAGTTTAAAAATTTGGAAAGGGAGCACTCAGGAGGCAATGCAGGCAGATCTCTGTGAGTTCAAGATCAGTTTGGTCTACGTAAAAAGACTACCATTCCAGGCCGGGGGAAGATTCTAAGGAATATCTTGGCACAGCAATCCTGGCTGAGGGAAGAGGCTGTGCAGGGGCAGGAAGCAGATCTCTCCCAGTGTTCTGGGGAACCACATGGAGGCAGGCGTGGAAGGTGCCATGAGCCAGGGGCTCAAAAATGGCTCAGCCCAAATTTCTGGCAGGATCCAGGTGGGTTTTTTTGGTGAGGAAGATTGTGGGAGCAGGCTTTCATGGCGCGGTGAGGAGTTGGGGTGATCTATCACCCGAGTGAGACTTACCAGCTCCAGAGGATTTAGAGGGGTTAGCAGTCAACCCAGGCAGCCATTTTCCAAGGCATAATTCAACTCACGTAGATGAGTGTGGTGGCACACACCAGTAATCCCAGCACTTGGAAGGCAGGGAGGGACAGAAGGATCAGAGGTTCAGGGCCAGACAGTGTTATATAATCAATGTAGAGGTCAACCAACGACCCTGTATCAATAAAATCAAGATAGAGTGCTTGCCTAGCATGCAGAGGCCCTGGGTTTGATCCTTAACATAAACTGGGAATAGTGCACTCCTAGCCTTTGGGAAATGGAAACAGAAGGACTGGAGTTCTACGTCATCCTCAACTATTAGTGAGTTCAAAGTCAGCCTGGGCTACATGAAACACTCTAGAAAGGGTATGGAGTTCTCAGAAAATGGGTCATTGGTAAAAATGCTTTTCCTACAAGCAAGAGAGCCAGAGTTCAGCTGCTGGGTGAGTGTGGCGGCTCACCTGTCATTTCAGCCTAGGACAGTGGAGACACGGGATCCCCAAAGGAACCTGGCTAGTGAAAGAAGCTGTATTGGTAAGCTCTGGGTTTGATGAGAGACCTTGCCTCAAAGGATGAGGTAGAAGAGTCATAGAAGATTCCTGAATGAAAAACAACCCCAAGCCTCCATCTACACGAATTTGTGTTTTGCATTTGTCCACTACATGCACCCTCATCCTGGGCGCGCGCGCGCACACACACACACACGAAGGCACACAACAGTCTTGGGTCTGTGGATCTTTAATGTGTGGGTGCTATGGGGAAGCCTGGAGTTGTTCCATTCTGGCAGGTTTAGCCTCTGTCCCTAAGGAGGGTTTAAGGTAGGAGGAAAGAGAGGGAAAGGTAGTAGAGAGTAAAGCAACAGAGACACATAGAAGAAAACAGTGACACCAGAGACTTCCACAGCACATTAAATGGCAAGTGTTTAAATACAAGACACAATCAAGAAACATTGGGAATGAGAGAGTTTCAGCCCATGTACCTGAAGGATGTCCAACAGGCCATGCTCTATTGGAAATGGTATTATAGTTTGCACCTTTGTCTCCCGGAGGGGGCTGAGGAAATATCTCAGTGATGCAGTACCTGGCATATACAAAGCCCTGGGTTTTATCCCCAGAAACTGACCCCCCCCCCACAAAGGTCTCCAAAGGATTGGTCTTCAAGGTCCACTAACAGGAAATAATAGAGTATTTAAAAGCTGGGGCCTAGGCATAGGTGCAGTGGTACACTCCTTTCGTCCCAACACTCAGGAGGCAGAGAGAGGCAGAGCTCTATGAGTTCAAGGCTAGCCTGATATACAAAGTGAGTTCCAGGACAACAAAAGTTACAAAGTGAAACACTCTTCCAAAACCCACACACATACACACACAAACCTAGGGCTTAGTGGGAGATCTTCAGATCACTGGGAACACATTCTCTGTTGCAGGATATTTGATCCCACTGTGAACTGTAAAACACTTCCTTGTTTGGTGTGGGTGGGCCTTATCACTCATCTTTAATCCAAAAACTTTATTGTAAACAGGTGATAACGGTGTGCTTCACCCAGTCCTAGCACACACCTTTAATCCAAGAGCTTTCTGTGAACAGGATTTAATAATGTTAACTTTAGGTCAAGAGGTAAAGCAAGAAACCAGCTGACAGGAATTAAAGAGTAGGGGGACCTTGAGAGGTATTTAAGATAGCATGGAGAAGAAGGGCCTTTTTGAGCTTGCTCTTTGGGTCCTTAGCTCAAGTCTTGGGTTTTTTTGGCCTTTTCCTTCTGGGATGTCAGCTGAGTTACTGAGCCTTTTGGATTTTTTTCCATCCAGTCCTGAGCTGAGAAGGAAGGGCCCCTGGGAGCCTTCTCTGCCTTTCTGAGCTAGTAGGTTTTCACCCCAGCATCTGGCTCCTGAGTCTTTATTGGCTAAATAGGAACGGTTGGGATTTTCCTTTTTTAAAACAATTCTCACATTTTGCTAGTTAATATTTGATTTGCTAATACTACAACTTTGAAAACTGTTTAGATTCATTTTCTGTGTAGGCGCATTTTGTCTGCATGCCCATTTCATTTGTGCCTGGTGCGCGGAGAAGCCAGGGTGAGCTTCAGTTTCCCTGGATCTGGAGTAAGGGCTGCTGTAAGCAGCCACGTGGGTGCTGGGAGCAAACCCAGTTGGAAATTTCTGCGCCAAATCAGTGAGTGCCCCTCAACCCTGATCAATCTCTCCCCCCTCCCCAAATGAATTCTGGCTTTTACATTTAAATGTTTATTTTATGTGCATGTTTGTCTGCACGTGTGCATGTCCACCACTTACGTTCCTGGTGCCTGAGGAGGCGAGAAGAGGGCACTGAATCTCCCAGAACTGGAGTTACAGGTGGTTGTGAGCCACCACGTGGGTGCTCAGAATGGAACCTGGGTCCCCTGCAAGAGCAACAGCGCCCTTAACTGCTGAGACAGCTCACCAGCCCCTTGGCTTTTGTTTCCTATGTTTATTTTATTTTATTTTTGGACAATCTTAGGCAAGTATGTAATGTGTTTTGATTACATTTACCCCACCCTCACCCCACCCCATTACCTTCTCTAGACTTCTGCTTCCTCCCACCAATACCCTTCTTCCGGCCTCATCCACCCGTTTTTCAGTGTGTCTGAGTGCAGGTGGTGGTGTTTGCGCTAACTTGAGTGGTAGCTACCCTACGGTAGAGAAATGTCTCCCCATCCCATTAGAGACAAGTTCTGAAGCCCGAGGCCGCTTCCTCACTCTTCGTCTCCTTGCCAGGTAGTAAGCGGGGTTTGCATTCCTTTATACCTCTGCCAAGGTCAGCTGTCCTATCACAGGCCCACAACTCCGGGGTCTCTCGGCTGTGGGCTGGGATCTCCAGAACTGAGAGCCTCAAAGAAACCTTTCTCTAAGCCTTCGGTACTTTCTTACTGTGACAGAAAACTAACATAGATGTGAAGGCTCCAGAAGCCCAGGGTCCGACATCAGCAAGCCTTCCACCTGCTAGGCGCCCGGCTCCAGAGGCAGAGAGTATGGCCCAGCCACACACTTCCTCCGAACTGGAGCCTACAACGGCAGCCTCCCCGTCACACCACGACAGGCCTCTGAAACATCCCAAACCGAAGCTCTCGGTCTTTCTCCAGGCCAAGCTCGTTTTGCCCGAGATGGGATTTCCCCTGGTAACCAAGAGGGAGAAGCAAGCAGGATAAGGAAGGGCCAGAGGGTGGTGTGAGCACAGACCTAGTTCCACAGAGGGTCGATCTGGGAGAAGGATGCCCGGCTGTCTCCTACACCACGTACTGGCTGTAGGTGTGGGTGGAGGAAGCAAATTCTGGGCAATCTGCTCTGTTTTGCTTTTCCGAGACGCGAGCTTGCTTGCTATACAGCCCGTGCTGACCTTGAACTCTCTGATCAGAATACGGGGAAATGTAAACTAAAACTCAAGCCTGAGATTCATTCAGTCAAACGAATGAATTGAAGCTGCGGAGGCTGCGCAGAAAGCAGCGTCGTGGTGCAGGATAGCAGAAGAGCTGAGTGTCGTTTTCTCTGCTCCGCTCGCGGCCCCCCGCCGGAATGCTGAGTGCCCGGGAAGCAGGCGGAAATGAGCGTGCTCCACAGCTCTCCAGCCGAGTGTTTACTTAATTAGGGCCTGTATCCCGGGGCTCGTTTGTGTTTAACTGTCTGCCTAATGGCTTCGTCTGGCTCCGGGCCGGCGATGGGGGAACTTTGGGGGGCGAGAACAGATCGGGCCGCCCTGTCCTCTCTGGGCCAGAGCCCTTGAGCACCTAGGACATGGCAAGCGTCCCCAGAAGAAGTGCTGGACCACTAGCTGCCTTGGGCTTCCCCTGCAAGTTGCCACCTCCCACCGCAGCTGCTAGGATTGCGTGGATCGCTGAAGACTTTAGAGACGGCAGATGCCGGCTACCCGCAGCCGTGAAATTGAAGGATTCCGACACTGCTCATTCTCTTAGTTGTGGAACTGGGAGTGCTAGCCAGTTCTCTGGTTGGCGAGGCAGAGAAAGCCAAATGAGCCGCATCCAAGAGAGCCCTAATACCAACAACACTGGGCCCTTGCCCCGTGCCAGCTCCTGAGTTCAGCGTTTTTAATACTTAATCTGTTTAATCCTCATGTACACATATTCATTTAATTGTAACACAGCCGAGTACAGTAAGTGTGTGTGTGTGTGTGTGAGTGATGTATGAGTAAAGGCCACGTGCAGGCCGGAGGAGTGTCTCTGAGACAGTCCGAGTGTCTCTGAGACAGTCCTATCTTTCACCTTGTTTAAGTCTGGGTCTCTATTGTTTGACACTGTATAAACTAGTTGGCCTGCTAGGTTCCTTCCAGTTTCCTGTCCTCCCATCTCTCCATAAGAGATGGGCCACTACTTTCCACATTACATGGGTCCCGAGGATTTGAACATGAGACTTTACCAAAGTACTTTAGCCACTGAGCCATTTCCTCTATTCTACCCACCTTTTTTGAAACAAAGGCTCACTCTGTGGTGAAGGCTGTCCTTGAACTTGCAGTAATCATCTTGCCTCTACAACCTGTGTTGGGATTAAAAGCATATGCCCCCCCCCCACACTCCTGGATCTAGTAGAGTACCGCAGAGGGTAGGGGTCAAAACAGTTGCAGTGACAGATGGATAGGTAAGGGTTCTGTCCCAGTAAGGGGTGGTCCCATCTAGTAGAATGAGGAGAGCCAATGCTGGCCTAATTACATCACAAGTTCCACTGCTCAGCCAGAGACTTGCTGTAGGACAGCAAGTCCTAGGACAGGTAGGTTCAGGTTAATACTTGACGGACAACAAAACCTATAAATAAACCTTTCAAGCTGAGCTAGATAGAGGAGACCGCAGGGGAAAGAAGAGGCATCATCCTGGGTTTCTCTGGGGAACAATGGAAGATGGGGAGAACTCAGGGAATCGGGGCAGCTCAGTGGTAGAGCACTTGCCTGACGTGCAGAGAGAGGCAGGGCAGGGGTTGGGGGAGCTGCCTTTATAGAGAAAGGGCATGTTAGAGACTATGCCTGCCAGGGACCTGTGTGACCCTGTGTGCCTCAGGGAGGACAGCCATCTTGTCCGATACAGTTGAAAGAGCAACACAGAGGAACAAGCCCCAGCCTGCCAGGAGAGCCATCTTCTAAGGGACAAGCATTACACAGCAGGTAGTTTTTAGGTTATGTACAGTACCTCAGGACAATAAAAACTACATTTACATTTGCCACTATTGGGACTGGGGCTGTAGCTCACATGATAGACCGGTTAGCATGCATGAAGCCGTGGGTTCAATTCCCATTAACCATCTAAACCAGGATGGGGATACAAGCCTGTAATCTTGGTACTAGGAAAGGTAGAGGCAGGAGAGTCATAAACTCAAGGCCATCTACAGCTGTATGTTGAGTTTAAGGCCAGCCTAAGATGTATATTAGATTAAAAAAAAAAACTGGTCATTTTTTTATTAAGCTGGTTATGGTGGGTCATGCCTTTAATCCCAGCAGTTAGGAGACTGAGACAGAAGGTTTGTGATAAATTCAAGGCCAGCCTGAGACTACAGTGTGAGACCCTGCCTCAAAAAAACAAATAGAAGAGCAAAGGTGGTGGGTTAGCAGGTTAAGCACAACCCTGACGACCTGAGCTCAATTCCCGGAACGCACTAAAAGGAACGAGAGAAACAACCTCACAAAGTTGTCCTCTGACCTGCGCATGTGTGCCATAGCCCATACACACATATGACAATAATAAGATTAAAATCTCCAATTGTTTGCATTTAACTTATATTTGGGTGAAGAACGCATTTATATTGGGGATTCTGGAAATAATGGGCCTAATAACTAATGATCGGTTCCCTACCTCAAACTCTTTGAAGTTACTATGGCTTCCAAACTCTGGGGCTTTCTCTACAAGCTTCCTTCCATTTGTGTAGCTATCGACGGAAGTAACTTCTCTGAAACGTACATCAGATCGTGTATACCGCGGTCCTTTGAGACCACAATGCCAGTTTCAAAACCCCAGTTCTCCCAGCGTGCTCCCGTGGGAGGTGGAGAAAGTGGAAGAGGACAGGCCCGGCTGTAGATAGTGTGAAGACACGCCCTGCCTCCGGCACAGCTTTGAACACAGCGCCTCTGGTTTTTGTCGGGTTTCAGATGCGTCTCCACTTTTTTTTTTTCCGTTGTAGCTGCCAGCAATGGAATATTTGTCTTCCCGAGCTGCAGAGGCTGAGGTGGAGTGGATTGGCGGTTTTGTTTTGTTACATTATTTTCCATCCAAGCCAGAACCTGCGAGGGCCACGGGGTGTATCTTTCAGGAGTAGTTCCAAAGGAGCAGGGAGGACCAGCAGGGGCTTCGCGAATGCCTTCCGCAGGCAGTCCTCGGCCCCACCTGCGAGGGGGCGGGGCCTTGTGACGTCGGGCCAATCAGTAGCTACCTGAGCGCACCTGGCCTCCTCCCGCGGGCTCGGTGGAGTCGCGGTGCTCAGAGCTGCACCGGGCGCCCAGCGGAGCGCGTGTCCACCGTCGCGGCAGCCTCTTCACCTCCCTGCGGTCATGGGGCTCCTCGGCGGGCCTCTCGCCTCCTTGCTCCTCCTGCTCCAGGTACCACAGTGCTTTGCCATGCCCCTAACCGGGACTGCTCCCTGGAGGGCGGGCGGGGTTCTCACGCTGCGGGCGTCGGAGGGAATCTTAGGGCCTTGCTCCCCGGGGAGAAGGGGGTCCGGGGCCCACTGAGGACTCCCAAGGATGGGTGTGCGGGACCGGGCACGCCTGTGACTCAGCTTCCCTCTTACCTCTCCTGCCCTCGGGCGCAGGTTTGCTGGCTACCGCGGGTGGCCTCCGGGCCCTACCGGGCAGGCTTCGGGGAGGCTGAAGTGACCTTGGAGGTCGGAGGAACTGCCTTGGAGGCCAGCCAAGCGCTGGGGAAAGGTAAGACCCTCCCGGAGCCAGCCTGGTTGGAACCACGACCACACGTGGCTCGCTTTACCGTGGCCCCTCCGAGGGCTTCTAGACCAGAGCTGGGGACGTCCGGAGTCACCCCACATCCCGAGGAGGTTCAGAAAGTGGCTCCTGGTCTGGTCTGTATGGGCGCAACGGTGCGCCCACTGACGTCCATTCCCTTTGCCTGCAGCTGCTGCTTGTCTTGACCTCTCAGTGCCTCGCGGCTGAGCCCCTCACCCAGCCCCGACGTGGAAAACTCTCCCGCCCCGGCCACAGCCGAGGAATGCGCAGTATACATTCCTCCCGCAACCCCCGCGCAGGTGTGGGGATGAACCGTGTCCCGGGCAGCCCCCTTCGCCCCTCTCGGGCCCCCTTTGTGAACCGTGCTTTGTGTCTCCGACAGACAGACCGGGTCTGTTTCTCTTCTCTGGGCTGCCCTCCCCGCCCCCCTTCTTCCCCAGCAGCTGGAATGCACTCTTAACCCTGCCCTTCCCGGAGGGCCTGCGCCCCTGCTGCCTGCCTGCGAATGGCCTGGCACACCTGGGCACAGGCCATTATGCACGGGGGACACTAGGTCCCGCACTTCAAGCATCTTGGTACTAGGATGTTAGATCACTTGAGTCGCGGGTGGTGGGGGGGACACATCTGTGCCCCAAGCCGGCGAGTGAAGGGGCGATCAAAGCACATTTTGATCTTTCTGTTTCGATTTTTCCCGACTCAAGTTCAAAAACTTGAAAGTGGAGGGTCATTTTGGTGCTGAGAACCAGTGTATCATGAGACCCGGGCATCTGCCAGCTGGTGGGGGGCTCTTGACTGGAGAGGACAATGAGGTTTTCTCTGTAGCTTAAACCCAAGTTGTTTAAACTCGGGATCCTTGAGTAGAGTTCAAGAGAACTTCTCATGCATTTTTCTGGGGAGGGGACCTGTAGTCTGAACAACTTTGTATACAAGAAGTTGGCCACCCAGCACTTCCTAGTGCTTCCATCAAATACTTCTCGCCCTAGTACACATGTCCACAGCTTAAATATGGGGGTGTCAAAGCTAAGGCAGAGTGACTCCTTTGTCTCTGCAAAAGAAAAGTGAGGCCCTCCAGTCTGTAGAAAGCCTTAAAACAACAACAACAACAACAAAAACTTTTCTGAACTAACTCAACGGATTGACAAAACAATTAACGCCCAGGCTGGGCTAGGATCCTAAAGGCTGTAGCGAGCCGGAGCCCAGGCATTAGGAGGCCATGCCTCATAAACTTTAAATTCTTGCACACGGGTTTATTACTGGCTGGCTAACAAACTGCAACTGAGCCAACCTGTAAAAATGTTAACTTGGGCAGGGCCCCAAATCCAATTTCGGCTCCCTGAGGAAGCTCCTATGGCTAACCAGACCTCTGCCCAGTCCACCTCCCTGCTCCTACCCTCACTGCTCTCTGCTGTATTCGGAGAGCAGGTATGGCTTTGAGCCGCCAGTGTCTTATCTTCCTACTGAAGCAAAAAAAAATCAGATTAGCTGTCACTTCACTTGGCTTGAGGCTGTATGGGGAAGTGCTGCTGGAGGTTTTGATTACATGGTTGAGTTGGCCAGTGCCTCCCGGTGATGTCACCGATTTCTAAACTTTTTTTTTTTTTTCTTAAGGAAATTCTGCCTTCTCGGGTGTCTGGTTTATGGTTGTGAGAATAGTAGGTTTGTGCCAAGAATGCACCTGGTTTAAAAAACTAAGAGTGGGCTAATGTGCTTGGTGGCACTTGAGTTTGCCCTGCAAACACTACTCGCTCCTGGGGCCAGGCTTCCCTGGGAAGGGGAAGTCACTTAGGTAAAAGCCCAAG
>CM053744.1:42300750-42339062 GCA_028658305.1 Pachyuromys duprasi
CTTGCCCCTGGTTATGAATATTACAAGCGGCTGTGATGTTGAGCTCAAAGAAATGATCTGGTATAATTAATGCTTTGTGTGTGCACCTTCCTCTTCAAAGCCCTTCCACAACTCTGAGCTTGCTCTGCCCTCCTAGCATTCCCTTGAAGCAGGTAAGGTAGATTTTAAACACTTTGAGGTTTTAATCTCAGAGTTGGAATGTAAGAAACCCCATAGCAACACGCTGCCTGAAGTTTTAGAGATGGAGAAGCAGCGGCTCAGCTTCCTGGTTTTAATTTGCTCAACAGCTCCTAAGCATCTTTGAGGCTCCCAGACAGAACTTTTACTTCCCATTGCCTGCCCAAGGCCCTGTAAGCCCATTGGAAGAAAGCAAGACTCCCTTGTGAGTTTGGATCTCATCCTGTGGCCCTGCCTAGCCTGGAGCTATGTAGATCAGGCTGGCCTTGAACTCACAAGAAGTCTGCCTGCCTCTGCCTCCCATACCAAGCTGGTTGACCCATTTTACAAAAGACACTCCTGTGGCTGTGGTTTTATCAGTCATTGTTGCAGTGCCCAGCTAGGGTTTGAGTGGAACTTTTGCCTCCCGTGTTGTATGGAAGAAAGGGTCAAAATTGTGGGAACAATCCCTCCTCCCGTGGGCACTTAGTCTTGGTTGGCTGGTTGGTTTGAGACAGTGTCTCACTGTGTAACCCTTGCTGCCCTGGAATTCACCATTTAGATCAGGCTGCCCTTGAACTCACAGAGATCCACCTGCTGAGGTTAAAGGTGTGCACTACCATGCTCAGTTAGTCAGATGTTTTTATTGTAGGATTTCCCACAGGAAAACCATCTCTAAGGGTCCTAATATTAGGAGCTCTAGTAGAGAAATTAGTCTAGAAGGAAGGGAACAGACCTGTTCCTATTCTAGACCTTCCCGATGGGGATCCCTAGTCTTTCAAGTGTTATCTGGGAGGTTATCTGATAGAGATGAGAGGTGGGAACTTGTGGGGTGTGAGTGCAGTGATCAGAAGTGATGGACCACAGCCACCTTACCCATCCTTGCTGTTCAAGCATTTGAAAGAAACAGCTTCATGACATGGGTCACAGACACTCAGGACTTCATTGCGACCCAACTCCCTCAGCTGTCTCATCCAGCCTTTGGGATGAGGCCTTTGGGTAAGATTGAAAGCTAAAATCATAGGAGGCTTCTAGGTTCACTAGTGAGCTTGACTGAGCCTGACTTGGTTTCCAGATGGCTGTGTTTAGCTCAGCTCTTGGCATAAAAGCCGCCCTTTAGTTTAGAGTTGCTTCTTTCCCTCAGTAAACGTATAAATGACAGCCGCGTGTTTCAGGGTCTGTTCTAGAACTGTACCTAAGGCATCGAGCAAAACAGCCCCTGCCTTTGGAAGCTTACAGGCTGGTGTAAACTATATTTCAGTGCTACGGCTGCCTTGCAAAGCAGGTGTTAGTACCTTCCCCTTAGACGTAAAATGGGCTAACTGAGGCAGTCAGCAATAAGTCCAGGATATAAATCCTGATTGGCTGCCTGCATAGCCCAAGGGGATTCTGTAGTGCCTCATAAATCTGCCTCAGAGGAATGAATGGTAGGGACCTGGGGTTTGGAGCCCAGCCAGCTGCCTTCCTCGCTCAGCAGAGGGGAGGGCTTGCTGCTGAAGACTCTGCCCTGTGTGAACCATCCTTTGTGTCAGGGGAGCAGGTCTCAAACCTCTAGTCACTTCCTCTCTCAGCACTCTGTTCCTAGGTTACCCAGAAAGGGTGTTCTCACCTCTCATACTGCATCAGGAAGGCATCTTACAATGGATACCAAGTAACTAGGGCCGGAAGCTAAAGTTTTTTTTTGGAACATTTAGAGGATAGTTGGGATAGGAGTGGGAAAAGGCCTCCCCTGCCAAGATGAGTGAGGTTTCTGTTCAGACTTGATGTTGAAGACTAACATACATTGAGGGCTGGCAAGATGGCAGTAGTTAAGGCCCTCGTCACCGAGGCCAGTGACCCTGGAACCTCAGTACTTAGGATCTATATGACCTTGTCTCAAAAGACAAATGGGCCAATGAGATGGCCCATCAGATGAAGACACCTATTGCCAAACTTGAGTTCGATCCCTGGAACCCATGTGATAGAAAGCGAGACTTGACAACTGCAAGTTGTCCTATGACCTCCTGAATGAGTGTGCACGTGCTGTAATGCTCTCTCTCTCACACACACATGAACTAAATAAATAATGTAATAATAAGAAACAGAGAGGAAAGTTCATTTAACCTGGGAGTGGTGATATGTGGCTGTAATTTAGCCTGCACAGAAGGCTAAAGCAAGGAGGATCTTCAAGGCCAGCGTGAACTGCATATGAGACCTTGCATTAAAGAAGATATAAAGTATGTGCTCTTGAGTCTGGCTTCTTTCCTTGCCCATATTGAGATCCTTTCTATGATTCTGGGTGTGAGTGCAGTTGAGTTTCACTGTTGTATTCCATTATGTGGACATCTGTAGTTCTGCAAGTCTCTCGAGCCTTTGAGCAGTTTCTGTCCATACCTTGGCTGTTAGAAGTAGTATTCTGTACAACCTTTCTCCCTTCCCTCTGCCCCCACCACCACTTTGCTTTTACAGGGACTCTCAGAGTCTAGAGCTAAGTACCAAATGTTGAGCTAAGTACCTTGTGCATGCTAGGCAGATTCTTTGCCACTAAGCTACATCCTATTCCCTCATGAACATTTTTTTTTTTTGGAGATGGGGTCTCATAATGTATCCCTGGCTGGCATGAAACTCAATACAGACTGGGCTGACCTTGAACTCATAGAGATCTAACTGCCTCTGCCTCCCAAGTGCTGGGATTAAAGTCTCATGTGCCGCTGTGCCTGGCCCATGAATATTTTGTTCTCATCTTCTGCTGAGCCTATGTCCCTTTCTGAATTCACTTGGTGGGCTAACCCTGGGTCACCCTGTGCATCGCAGTACTGTGGTAGTGAATCAAGCTGATGCTGTTCTCTGTCCTACAGTAGCTGTCTTCTGAATGCTCTCACCCCACTAGACTGCTTTCTCATCTGGCCTAGTAGAGATAGCAGATTTTTAGTATGTATATGGCCTTTGCCTTGGGAGAGGCTGTCTTGCTATTGTTTGCTGTTAAGCTAAAGGTTGCTCCCGTTCCTCCAAAGTAGGAAGGAAGGCTGCCTTAGTCACTGTTCTGTTGCTGTAAAGAGGCACCATGACCAAGGCAACTTCTGAAAGACAGCATTTAATCACTTTTAGTCCCAGAGGTTAGTCCGTGACCATCATGGTAGGGAGTGTGAGATCCGGCAGGCGCGGTGCTGGAGCAGTGGCTGAGAGCTTACATCTGACCCATAAACAGGAGGCAGAAAGAGAGAGAGACTGGACCTGGCGTGTGCTTTTCTAAACAGTTCCTTCAACTGGGAACCAGACATTTAAAAATGAGCCCTACGGGAATCATTCTCATTTGAACCGTCACCGAGCCTGATAGGAGCCAGGTGCGTTGGCTCACGCCTGTAATCCCAGCACTCTGGGAGGCAGGGGCAGGTGGATTGCTATGAGTTCAAGTCCAGCCTGGTCTACAAAGCAAGTTCAGGACAGCCAACGCTACACAGAGAAATCCTGTCTTTTAAAAAAAAAAAGAAAAAACAAACAAAAAAGCCTGACAGGGGCTGTGGCTTTCTAGCAGAGATTTTTTTCCTGGCCAGGGGCAAAGGAGGGCAGCAGCTTTCTCATTTTGCCCCTCACTACAGAAGCAGCTAAGTGTCTGAGATCTAAAGCCAACTTGAAACGGTCATTCAGCCCACAAATGCCTGGGCATGTTCTCAGTGTGAGGTATTCAGAGGTAAGGAAGACCTATAGCTTCTTGTGAGCTCCCAGTTAGAAAAACCACACAGGTCAATCACCAGCTAGGTATAATTGCTGATCCTCAGTTCAACTCTTACCCCCACGTCCCATGTTAGACAGGCTCTCACCGTGTAGTCGAGGCTAGTCCTGAGTCTTTTAACTTCCTTAGTGCTGGGATTACAGGTGTGTGCCAGGTACTGTTTTGGTCCTGGAATACATTAGTAAACAAATGTACAAAAACCCCATGCTTAAAGTGGCTAGACAGGCAAAATAAGGATAGGGGTAGAATAGGGATTGAGACTTGAAGAGACTACTCTAGAAGGGACCCATAGAAAGTGATGTCTTAGCTAGAGGATAGGAAAGAACACTTTGCTCCCTGTCCCACCCCCTTTTCCTGGCTTCTCTCAGACCAGAAGACCTTTCTTGCATTAACCTTCACCCGCACTTCGTTGATTTGGGCAGAGGAACTGCTAAGAAAAGGTTCAAAATCCATCAGCCTAAATGGATTTATTTTTTTTTTTACCTGTATTTATTTGTTGGGTGTTCATGCGTGTACATGGACACACAAGTGAGGTCAGAGTGCAACTTTTGAGTGTTAGTTCTCACCTTCCCTGGGATCCAGGGATCAAACTTGATTTGTCAGGCTTGGTGGCAAGCACCTCTATCCACTGACTCGCCAGGCTCTGAGTGCCTCTTCTTGAGAGCTTACTGCATTCCAGAATCACACTTTGTACTCCATGTAATAAGCCCCTCTAATCCTCCTTTAAAAAGCTCTGTGGGGCGGGTGGAATTGGCCCCGTTTAGCTGGACAGGAAACCTACGTTAGTAACTTTGTAACTTGCCTGGTGTCATCTACTAGGACGTTGTAGAATCACGCTTTGAACACCTGGTAAGTACTAACCATGTAGGAATCCAAGTGGTGGAGGGAAAGCGATTACAAAGTCCCCTGGCCCCAGACAAGCTAAGGGAAGATTGGAAATAGTTCACTTCTGACTCAGGAGCCATGAATTCCTGTTCCCTCCCCTGGCTTGTGTTAATCACCGGTGGGGGTGAACACTTGCATCCGACAGCTCTGGCGTCTCCCTTAGGAATGGGGGGTGGGGTTCAGATACCAAGCCTGACGGGGTTCAAGCTGACATTCTTAGCAGCCGCTGCCTCTCCTCTCTTCCTTGGCCCTGGAGAGTAGAGCTTGAAGCCTATCTCCCTTTTCTCCTTCACTACCCAATTCCAAAACTCATGGTTTTGTGTTCCCGGGAGCATCAACGTCAGTGGTCTACAAATTCCCACAGCTACCCATGTGCAGGCTGCAGCTAGTCTGGTCCTGCCAAGCTGCTCAAAAATACCTTAACCCAGGAGAGCAAGCCTGGTGAACAGCTTCGTTCTTCTTGACCAGTTCTCTAAACTCACAGCTTTGCCTTTGTCACTGACTAGCATCAAAGGTGAAGGCTCAGGACCACACAGCCAGTTAGTGGGGGAACCTGACTCAATGAGAAGACACGGTGGGCTTGCTACCCCTCAGGGCTTGAATGGAGAGCTCTAGACTGAGGAGGTGTAATTGAAGGCCTTCCTTTCCCTCTTTAGCCTCCAGATCCTATCTTTGCTCATTTGAGAGTGCTTGCGGTCCAGGCATGGCACATGCTAGGGATCCTAGTACTTGTGAGGTGGGGACAGAGGGAGCCTGGAAGCTAGGCGTGATGGTTCATGCCTGTAATTGTAGTACTCAAGGTCTGAGGCAAAGAAGATTGTGGGGCAGAACGGCCTGCTCTGCATAGCAAGACATAAATAGACTGCCTCAGAGGTCTGACTAGCTCATTGATAGAGTACATGATTAGCAAGCCTTTGATCCCCTAGAATTATGTCCATAGGGTACATGTACATATTTCTAAAAAGGTTCTCTTAATTCTTGAGGCAGAGAGGCCTTCCTGCCTTTGCCTCCTGGTTGGTAGAATTACATACATGTCCTACCAAGCCTGGCTTCCTTTCTCAAACACGAGGAACATAGTACCTTGCCTGATCTGTCTTCTGTTGTTACATGTTACGTTTGTGAGCATGCACATGTGCCATAGCAAGTACTTGGAGGTCAAGGGACAATTTGCAGGAGTTGATTCTCTCCTTCCACTTGTGGGTCCTGGGTATCAAACTTGGGCTATCAGGCTTGGTGGCAGGCGCTCACCCATCTCGTGGTCTTTGGTCATCTTATAGAGAAGTAAGAAATGTCATCTAAACTGAACCTGAAGCACAGGTCTGTCATCTTGGTGCTTGAAGCTGAGGTAGGAGGATCAGGACTATATGACAAGATCATGTTCCCCATGCCCCCAAATTCCTTTAGATTCTTGTGAAGCTGGTCTAAAGGGACAGACCTATGGTACACAACCTGGGCACTTAAGGGAAAGTGGGACTTCTGCCTTGATGCTCTCACCCCAAGCTGATCTGAAGCAAGTTCCTCTTAAGTCCCAGCTTCAGACCTGGACACTGAGAATGCCTAGGGCTACGAGGACATAAGACTCTGCTTATGTAATTAGATGTTGGAGGGTCTGCTAAAGGTTCCGTGCCCCCTGGCACATCCTGAGTAGCCTGCTTCAGTCTGGCTGCTGGCTGAGCTACCTTTGCAGGACAAGCCCTATCTTGTACCTTCAGCCATGGTGTAAATAGCTGCTTGTGGGATCCCCACAGACAAGCCAGAACAGGACGCCAGGCCCGCACCCTGCCCCTCTCCCTATGGAGTCCCTCAGCCCAGTTTCCCAACAGACTCCCAATCCCTTGTTTTTTATCGTCTTTACCCCATTCCAGAATTTTCTTGCAGTCCCCAGCTGGCTCTTAACCCTACACCCACTGTTTCATCCCCGCCTTTTGGCCTCTGTGCCAATAATTTGTATGTTTGGCTGATAATCAGAATTCCCTGGGGAGTCTTCTATGTGTTAAATCATCTGCCCCCATATATGTTATTTTATATAGTTTATATAGGGCTGGGTGGTTTTGTTTTTTAATATTTATTTTATTTGCAGTCACATATAAGTTTTTGTGTCTGTGTGTGGGTATGTGCACGAAAGTGTGGGTGCCCACAGAGGCCAGAGACTTTAGATCCTGTGGAGCTGGCGTTACAGGCAGTTGTGAGCCTCCTGATGGGGGTGCTGGAAACCAGACTCAGATTTTTGGTAAGAGCAGTGTGTGCTCCTAACTGCTACTATCTCTCCAACCCCCGAGATTTCTAATTAAACCACGTGCATATGCTCCCTGTCGATACAAACATTTTCATAGGAAAATATGCGACACTTTCTATGTGACAGGCGTGGCTCTGAGCACTTGATAGGTACCAGCTCATTAAAGTCTCAATCACTGAGGGGGAGGTACCATCGCCCAGTTTTACGGGCAACAGAACTGAAGTCAATTAAGTGACACACACCCTGCCCCAGGTCACACTTGATCTTAGCAGACACAGAGTTTGGGCTTAGCAGCCTTGATTCGCTGTCAGTAAAAGCAATCATATATAAATTCAGCATCATTCTCTTTCCCGGACACTGCTTGCTATGGGCAAGCGCGGTCAGTGGCTTAGTATTGTCCTGTTTTGTAGACCTTTTTAATTTTTTAAAACCTTTTCTTTGTGTGTGTGTGGATAACTTGCTGGAGTCGGGAGTTCAAAATCTTTCTGCAGTGTGGGCACCAGGGATTGAACTTGGGTCATCAGTCTTGGCAGCAAGCTCATTTCCTGGCTAAGCCAATCCCATGGCCCCGTTGTAGATCTTTTTCTGTACAAAGATGTGAGCACACGTAGAGGAATTTTGAACAACTGGACTATGTCATGCATACACGTTACTGTACAGCTTGCTTTGTTAGCTCAGAGATGCAGGCATCTTTCCAGATTGTGAAATGCACATCTATCTTGATTTAACCACCCTGGAGTCTTCCAGTGGTGGACGGGACATGATTTATTTGAGCCAGCCCTCTCTTTTTATCTCTTACAGATGTGGTGGTAGGAAGGAGTTAGCACAAAAATTGTGAAGTGTTTGGATTTTAGAAAGCTATCAGGAGTCGCCTTATTAGGAAAGACAGCAGCCGAAAGATGACAGAGTGAACTGTGCGTCTTAACCCTGCCAGACAAACTGAGCTTTTTATGGCCAGACTCTGCTGTGAGTTTTCACAGTAAACTTTTTTTTTAATGACTCAATTATATGGATGTTTCAAAAGCATCCAAAATCGCCAAAAATCAGGACAGTTTAAAGTTGTATGACTGAGAAGTAAATTGCCAAGTGTATTCATGTTGGCATCATCTCCCGAGACTGGTCAGAGCTTGAAAGTGTGGTTCAAACAGAGCAAGAAAGAAAATGTATTCTCCTCCCCCCAATTTTTTCTTTAGACTTCTGCCTTTTGCTCAGTAAAAGTTGGTTTCCATTCTTAAAGCAAACACTCACTTCTGGTCTTATTTTTCCCTTGAAAGAGATTTATATATTCTTTCTTAATCCCAGATAGTGCTGAGGTAGACAGTCTCTCACAGGGCACTGATGTAAAGGGTGCATTCCAGAAAGCCTCAAATAATTCATAACACCCATGATTTGAGACGCATGTTTCCATATGAACAAATGTGAACTGTGTGCATGGCTCAGGGCAGCTGGACGTTCACAGCCCCGCAGTCTCCGCAGCTTAGCAATTATGTGACTGTCTACATTTTTTTTGTAAATAAAAGAAATTTGGGATTTGTAGGGTTTTTCTTTTTTTTTTTTAAGATTTATTTTCTGTGTTGTTTAGGGAAATCAAAAGAGTGCCTCGGATCCCTAAGAATTAAGAGTTACAGATGGTTGTGAACCACCATGTGGGTGCTTGGGAACCAAACCTAGATCCTCTGCAAGCGCAGCAAGGACGCTTTCCCCTCCCAACCATCGCTGCAGTCTTCTCACACAAGGAATTTGTCTGTTTTTAAACTTTGCACACAAGTGGGGACTTTGTGGAATCATTTCAAATTTCTATAGTTGAGGTTTACATAAAGTATATCAATAGTATGACATGTATGTTCACTTACTAGCTGTGGCTCTTTGGTCAGGCTGCTTAACTAGTTTCTGCACCTTAGTTTCTTATTTATAAAATAGAGATATTAGGGACCAGAAAGATGGCTCAGCCGTTAAGAGCACTGACCATTCTTGCAGAAGATGCAGGTTCAGTTTCTAGTACCTACATGATGGGGTTCACAATCGTTCTTAAGGAGCCCCCATGCCTCTTCTGATCTCCACGGGCGCCAGACACAGTGTAAAGGCTGCAGACAACTCAACAAGATGGATAGTGTCCTTTCCAGAGGACTCTGAGGTTTACTCTTTCCAGACAGCTCTGCTTGCTTATGAGTGGTCTTTGCAGCTGAGCTCAGCTTCCTCTGGCAGGGAGGGCCCTAATGAATCTAGTCAGCTTCAGGTACTTCCTGAAGGTATCTTGAGTTGTTTACCTTCCTGCTCAAGGAGCTCCCCTGAAGGATCGAATGTTTTGATCCAGGAGACTGTTACACAACAGGATGCTTCTGTGAGTCTATGTATATCACTTGCATACAAGTGCTGGTAGAAGCCAATGAGGGCGTTAGAAATCCTGAAACCAGAGTTACAGGAATGTGAGTGCTCTGTAACTGATGGCCTTGAGCTTCAGATCCTGGTCTCCACCTCCTAAGTTCTGGGTTACAGGGGCACACCACCCATGTCCAGTGAGATTTTAGTTTTTCATCCGAAAATCAATTGCACATGACTGACGAAGTTTCAAACAAGAAAAGGATGTCATTTCGTTTTCTCAAACATACTGTGTTGCATTTTTTAAAAAGGCTCCTTTTTGTTTTTGTCGTTTTTTTTATTTTTTTATTTTTTTTTTAACCTGCTCTCCCAAATTCATCTTCCTTTATTTCCATCCAAGTCTTTCTGGAGGTGTGGCGCATCAGGTGCAGTGTCCAAGGCCAACTTTCCCAGTTTCCCAGCACTTTCAGACTACGAAGCTGGAGCGTGGCTCCAGGCTGAGGGCCTCAAGTGACATCAGGCTTTCTGCAGGCTCAGATCGGGGCAAATCGTGCAGAAATGAGGGCAATCTGCCGCCTGGGCTCACTCCTCCAGCGTACGTCCTGCAGGAGCTCATCGCCTTTGTTTATAAAGCCACTACTGGGAGGGCGTGCCTTCCACTGCATCTCCAGCATCGGCACACCCGCAGACCCCTTCAGGTGTCCAAAAGACAGTGTCAGGTACGCCTCCAGCCCCTCACGCTGGATGTCCGTCTGCCCGCTATGGAAGCTCTGGAGAAGAAGCACTGGAATCCCTGAAGTGTGCTGGAGACTAATTTCAGAGAAGCAAGTGTAGGGAATGGAGCTCCCAGCATGCCCTGGGGCAGCTTCTGGGTCAATCAAAAGCACTGAGGGTTCCCAGCCTGCCTAGTGGCCTACATTCCCAGCATGCATTTCTGTCCTTCGACATTAGTCTGCTCAGTTCCAGTCTTGCTCATCATGTTTTTCACTGCCTCCCCCCCCCCTCCTTTTTTTTAAAATTCTCCTCTTGTCTTAGGAGTTGGTATATAGAAGCATGTGCCTCCACAGCCGGCCATCTTGGTATTTCTTTGTTTGGAAGATGCCTAATGGTTAAGGTTCAAAGCCAAGGAACCTTCTTGTTCCAGGGCTTAGATTCCATCTCTCATTATTTGTGCAGTGTGAAACTATTAATATTGTATAATTGTTGGACGGGTACTATAAATGGCTCTTTGTGACCTTTTCTCTCCTTTGTAGAGCACTGTTTTCCCTTGGGGGGGTTTCTTTTATAGTATTTGAGGCTGTAGTTTAGACATTTGAGTGCCTGTAATACAGCCTAATTACGCATTCCATTAAAAGGTTATTGAGCCCTTTATTTTTCTCCTATTTGGGCAACAGACGTGAGTCTCCTTTCAGGCCAGGTTTTGTTGTTGTTGTTGTTTTGCTTTGGTTTGGTTTTGCTGCCATGTGTGGTATGATTTCTGGCACCATACCTGGCCTATTTATGGATTTTTTTTTAATAAATAGAAAAGTGTCAGTTCCCATTCTCACTTGTCCCAGCAGTATATAGCAGCACCTGGTTCCCCGGCAGAAGTCCTTAACACTTGGCCTTTTAATTAGTATTTCTCAGTGTGTGTGTGTGTGTGTGTGTGTTTCTGTATGCAGCTTTACTTAGGAAAATCCCAGGGTCTTTCCAGCTAGTTCCATGTACTTTCCGCTAGCTCTCTTATCCTGTCTCATTCAGAAGTTTGTTTGCTTGATGAGGCAGAGACAAGACAAACTGAACAGAGTGTTGAAGGCGCTCCTGCCCCTGCCAAGGCTGCCACGTGGCCATGCCCTGATCAAGCAGATCTTTTGTCTGATATCAGCAGGGAAATTAGCCAGGATCACTCTGAGGGTCTTTGGTCCTCGGAGAGATGAGTCTAAGATAATTGGACATTGGAGCTATGTATCACCTTCATTTTGTGGCTGAGAAGTCAAATCCCCCTTTCAACGGTGTGTCCTTGGGGCTGGGAGGGAAGGGGGTCTGGGCCTTTCTGATCAGAGGGGAAGCAGCCATCCATCAGTTTACAGAAATCTATTTAGAAACTTCCCTTCCACAGCTCTAGTGCCCTAGAGACCAGTCTCTTCTTGCCCAAGTTTTATAGTGTGTCAGTTTTAAGATCCGGGGCCAGGCTTCAGGAAATGGCTTTTAAAAAGGACGGGGACCTCAGGTTCCATTGAGTGTCTCCTATCAAGAGTAGAAACTCGGGGCTCCGATCTTTTTGGCTGTGCTGAAAGTTGTCAGTTTCCCCAGGTCCAGCGGGCAAGGCTTCCTCAAGTTCGTTCTCCTTGTCCGAATCCCTGTGGGAAAAACAGGCTGCAAGCAGTCAGATGACCGAGGCCTCGGGTGGGTGTGGAAGCCAGAACTATGTTTAGGCCTTTGTTCTCCAGCCTTAAAGTTTGAACCATTATGTCATGTGTCCATTGGTGCTCATCAACTCACTACAGAAAGAGTGTGATACAAGCCCAGTCATGCCCCCGCGTGTCAGCTAAGGTGTGTGGCCTCGCAAAGCTACCACAGCCAGGAACAGGCATCTTCTCTCTTTGAGGAAGGTGAGGCCAAAGTAGGATGAGTGATGATGAGACCTGCTTTTGGGATCAGCTTTATCCTGAGATGGTGGCACAAAGCCAGAGGTTCCAGGAAGCGCTGGGAAGGAAGTTGTAATGATCTGCCCCCAGGCTTACCCTCTCAGCGGTTCCTCCGTGATGCCTAACTGGTGAAGAAAATGACTCGTGTTCTCACAGATACCCCAGCAAGTTTCTGTAGAAAATCCAGCATGTCTGTGAAATGTCCGTCCTGTGCCGCCCACAGCGAGCCAAAGGGCCCCCACCACCGCAAACAGCCCTTTCCAGACGCAGACTGAGCCAGTTTTTTCTGTGTTCTTGGGCACTGGGCACCTGCTTCTCTCTTCTGTACTTCGTTCAGTCGCAGTTAACTCTTTTAGGTTGGGAGGTGTATTATGTTCTGTGGTTTAGAAAAGACTAGCTTTGGAGAGGGTGAATACTGGAGAGATGGTCCAGGGGTTATGAGCACTGGCTGCTCTTAGGACTCAGGGTTAGTTCTGGGCAGCCACGTGACGGCTCATAACTGTTGCTAACTGCAGTTTCAGAGTATCTCACACCCTCTTCTGGCCTCTGCAGGCACTGTGTGCACTTGTGCATTCAGGCAAAACACTCATCCACATAAAAAACTTAACTCTTTTTAAAAAATTAAAATTCCAGCTGGGTATGGTGGCATACACCTGTTGTCTGAGTACATGAAGGCTGAGGTAGGAAAATTACAAGTTTAAGGCCAGCCTAGCCTACGTAGTAAGTTCAAAAACAGCCTGAGCTCCATAGCAAACCTCATCTCAAAAAAGAAAGAGGGGACCAGAGAGATGGCTCGGTGGATAAGAGTGCTTATTCTGCAAACATGAACACCTGAGTTTGAACCCCCACATAAAAGTCCGGCGTGGTTGAGTGTGCCTGTAACCTAGCCAGCATTGAGGATCGAGACCAGCTGATCCTGAGGACTCAATGTCCAGCCTGTTCAGTAAAAGACTGTTTTCACGGCAACAAGGTAGAGAGAGAGAAGGTGCCTGATTATTGATAGTCACACGTGTGTTTATGAGCACACCCATGCTTTCCCATGTATGGACCATACACATACATGACATACACAACACACGGGTTGGGAGATAGAAACCAGGACAGATACAGACACCTTGGCTAGCTGTGCATACTGTTGATGGCCTCTCCTGGACCAGGCACACGTAATTGTTCCCGCCTTTCCAGATCAGTAGACTGACGGTCCACATGCTCACACCGTCTGCCTGGGCATACGGTTGATAAAGAGCATTATGTAGAGTATTCTTCATCACACACCGCCTTCAAGATTTGAAATCTGTTCCTGATGCCTTCTAGCTGTTGGGGGTTTTTCGCTCTGAAGCTGTTTCCTGGGGGCAGTTCAGGGAACCTTCCATCCTTCTACCCCTACAACTTCCTATTTACTACTGAGTTGTTGGGTTGGAAACTGTAATAGATATCTTGCAGGTGATAGTACTTCCAAGGACTGGGAAGGAAAACACTTAGCTGAGTGTCTCCATCATAGTGGGCGTTTGAAGCATGTCCCTGCCTGCCTGGATTCCTGCCCCTGGGTTGTGTTCTGCTTCCTGCTGAATGTGGGTTGGGGCTGAGGCGCTTAGAATATGTACTCTGTGGGGGAGGCCAAAACACTCATAGTACGTGATGGCTGGCTGCTTGTTGTTGGCACTGTCCCCTCTGAGAATAGGTGGACAGCCTGGATACTGAAGATGCTTGCGCCTAGCACCATGTATCAGTGCGGAAATGCCAAGACTGAGCAGCAGCGTGTGCTGTACACTCCTTGGGGGTAGAGATAATAAGTGGTTTTGTTGTTGTTGTTTTGGTTTTTTGGTTGTTGTTTTTTTTTTCCTGGATTACTCAATACTTGTGGATATGGCTGATTTTAGAGTTTGGGGGGCTGGAGGCTTCTGAGTATTGAGGGAGTCACTAGTTCCCTGCTGGGTAACCTGGAAGGATGAAAGGAAATCACTGGTACATCTGAGCCAGCCAGAGGCTCTCTTAGTTCAGGAACAGGGAGAGGAAAGTGACCATTAAGATCTCTTATAGCCAGGGGTGCCTTCAGACCATATTGACAAGACACTGAACTCCTGCCTTTCCTGCTTCCACCTCCCACATGCTGGGGTTGCAGGAATGATACCGTGCCTGGCAAATTTTGTCAGTGTTTTAAATAACTAACAGTCAGTACCATGGGAATCCGGAAGCGTCCATGGTAAAAAGTCTTCTCTTTGTCACAGCGGCAGGGTTCTCTGCCCAGAAGCCTATTTCTTTTGAGTTGCTTTTCAGAGAATTTTTTTCAATTTTTTATTTTTCCATTTTATTTAGGAGGGTGGTGCCCACAGAGGCCAGAAGAGGCCATCAAGTCCCTTGGAGCTAGAGTTAGGGATGTTTGTGAACCGCCTGAATAGATGCTGGCATCTGAACTCCACTCCTTGTGATTGATTGGCTTGTAACCACTGAGCTATTTTTCCAGCCCTCAAATACAGTTTTAATAGTACAAATCTGGCCGGGAGGTAGTGGTGCATGCCTTTATCCCAACACTCAGGAGGCTGAGGCAGGTGGATCTATTGAGTTTGAGGCTGACTAGCCTGGGCTATGGAGTGAGTTTCCTGAGACAGCCAAAGCTACACAGGGAAACCCTGTCTTGAACCCCCCCCCAAAAAAAGTGCTTATATGGACTAAGGGTATAGCTCAGTGACAAAGTTTTTGCCTAGCATATATGAGGTCCTGGTCAATCTTCATTGCCACCAAAAGGAAAAGAAAAAAGAAAAGAAAGTCAAGTAGGTGCTAAAGTACAAATGTGAACACATTAGCAGGGAAGCACATCACTCTGCCCTTAAAATGTGTTGACAATGTATCCTAGGCTCTTTCATGTAGCCTGCACGGTGAGAGCACCCATCTCTGAGAGCTTGTTTGTTTTTTCAGAGCTGGGCAGTCATGTCCAAGGTCTCGTGTGCTAGGCAAGTGCTTCACCCCCAGAGCTAGATTCCCTGCCTTTCTCATAGCTTTCTGTAGAGTCTGGTTGGTCCTTCGCTGCATGGATGATGATGCGACCCAGGCCAGCCCCTCACTGATGTGAATTTAGGTTGTCTCTGCACTTTTGCCATTTCTGTTATGCACTGTTAGTTTGGATAGCCGAGGGCGCCCTGTAGGAATTTCGGCATACTCGTGGATAAGCACTTCTGTTCTTCCATTCTGGGTGTCACAGGCACACAGGAAGCAGCCATGGCAGGTTTTGAATGAATGCCGTGCTGAAGGGTGTGGCTTTGGACTCTGACTGTGCCTGGGTTCTGGTTCTAATTCTACTCTTTAGCAGGCTGGATTTAGACATGCCGTCCAGCTTGGAGTCACAGTTTCCTTGTGAGTGCCTGATGGTGCTGTGTGTGTGTGTGTGTGTGTGTGTGTGTGTGTGTGTGTGTGTGTGTTTGTCATGTTTTGGGGGTTTCGTGTGGTATTTGTGGTGGATCTGTGACGTGAAATCTGAGCTTCTTCTAATAAATTAATCCCAGTTCCACAGGCAGACATTGATGCCCGTGTCCGGTGGTGATCCCAGCACTCAGGAAGCTGAAGCAGGCAGATCTCTGAGTTCAAGGCCAGCCTGGACTGCAGAGCGAATTTCAGAATGGCTGGTACTACACAGAGAAACCCTGTCTAGACAAACAAACAAAGAAACAAAAAAGACTTCAATGCTCACAACTAACAGATTTTAAAAATAAAAATATAGGGGCTAGAGAGATGGGTCAGTAGCTAAGAGCGTATGCTTCTCTTGTCCAGGACCCCTGTTTGGTTCCCAGCACCCACACTGGGCAGCTCACAACCACCTATAACTCCAGTTCCAGGGGGGATCTGACGCCCTCTTCTGTCCGCCTCAGGCACTGGATGCATGTGGTGCACAAACATACATGTAGGCAAAAGAGCCATAAAGAAAAACAAAAACTGGCTTAAAAGAGAATCTGTTATTTCTGTAGATGAGGAGTAGGGGAGTGGGAGGCACTCTCGGAAAGATGTGAAAGGCAGTGTGACTGAGGTGGTTGTGGACTGGTCTGGCAGCTACTGCCGGCATTTTCATTGCCTAGCTGTGTCTTTAATGAACTTGTTTAACCTCTTGGTTTTCCAGTCTCAAAAATGGACATTAAAATATTTCTCATAGCCGGGTGTGGTGGCACACACCTTTAATCCCAGCACTGAGGAGCAGATCTCTGTGAGTTTGAGGACAGCCAGGGCTACACAGAGAAAACCCTGTCTCAGGGGAAAAAATGATTCTCATAAGTTGCTTCATGAAGGTAAGATAGGGAACTCTGAACTGGGCATACGTCTATTATCCAAGCACTTGGGAGGATCGGCCTGGATTGTCAGAGACTCTGTGTGAAAATAAAGAAACTGAAGAATAAACTATGTAAATGTTGGCTAGTCAGAGCAACGCAGAAGAGAATTCCTGACATTGGGACTGAAACATTACTGCCAGGACCACTAGGACAAAGTCCCGTGGCTGAGTGGCCAGAACAGAAATTGAGTTTTAGGATTCTAGAGGCTGAGAGTCCAAAATCAGGGACGGTTCTGTCTCATGAGGCCTCTCTCCTTGGCTTTGTGATGGCCAACTCCTCCATCACCTTCACACAGCACCTTTGTACTGTATATCCAGACTCTCTCTCCTAAAGACATCAGCAATAGTGGTATTAGGGCCCATGCCAGGGACCTCTTTTAAGACCTCTTCTTCAAATATAGTCACATTGTGAAATGCAAGGAGCCAGAGAACTTCAGCATAGAAATTGGGATGGGGCAAGAATTCAAGATAAAACGAGGAGTCAGGTATGGTCAACACACCTGAAATCCTAAAATCTCTGTAGGCCAAGGCGGTAGAATCGTGAATTCAAGGCCAGCTTGAGCCTCAAATTGAATTCCAAGCCAGCCTGAGCTACACAGCAAGACCTTCTCTCAAAACAGGGCTGGGGAGATGGCTCAGTCATTAAAGCACTAGCTACTAAGGGTAGGGCAGGGAGTTCTTAAACTTGGCACACACAGAAGCTAGGAAAGGGCCCTGGGTAAAAGCCAGATAGTAGAAGGAGAGAACCAACATGGCTTGTGCTGTGAGATACATGTTTCCACACACGTGTAAATAAATGTAATTATAGCAAAATAATGAAAAGCCAGGTGAGCATGGCTGACTAGCTCTTGCTGAACTCTGGGCTCAGTGAGAGACACTCCTTCAGTAAGTAAAGTGGCATGCCACACATACACACACACACACAGCCAAAGAGAGCATCAAAAGACAGAAAATGAAAACAAATTGTTATTGTATAGTCATGGCCAAGTAATTAAAAGATGTGAAAATAGCTTGCAATTATAGAAGGGGTCATCTGCTTCAGGTGTTTCTTTTTTTTTATCTGTCCATAGTTACATGTTGTTTCGAATTCTGCTTGCTTTGTGTCATAGCATAAGAATGTCCCAGTATAATTTTAAAACTCTAGGAGTGTCACTTTGCCCATCTGAGTAGACAGCCCAGGGAGCGCATGCTCAACAGATAGATGACGTTTTCTCTGTTTAAGGTGATTTAGTCTTTGTGTCAGTCATTTCTGGTCTTTTTAGGGCGAAGGCAAAGCAGATTTTTCTCAGATGAGCCGGCAAAAGTGTACAACATGGATCTCAGTGCTCCGGGGATCCCCTGGAACGGAACCAAGCCCTTCCCTTCCTCCACCAAGCCAAGTGTCAGCCCAGGACTCCTCAGAGAGAATATCGTCAAGGAGGCAGGGCTGTCTCCAAGCAATCTCCACTTTCCCACACACACAGCCCAGCCTTCCAGGGGGATCTGCCTGTGCGCTCTGGGGCTCCTGAAAGCTGGCACCGGATGCCTGTGGGCTGCAGGTGGCTCATTATGGTTGTTCTGCCCTGCTGCCCCTTCCGCTGACTTCATCCACCTCCGTAAGCTCTGCCGGTTTTCCAGCTTCACACAGTGGAATCATACTACAGGAAACCAAAATGTGTTGCCCCAGAAAATGCCTTGTGGATGCCAATTTTTTTTTTTTTTAGGAAAAGGCATTTAAGAAGCAGACATGGTGGTACACAACTTTTAATCTCAGTGCTTTCCCAGACTTGCTGAGTTCAAGGCCAGCCTGGTCTACAAGGCTATACAAGGAGACCTTGCCTTTAAAAAAAAACAAAAAGTGAAGGTATATATATATATATATACCCAGCATGTGCAAGACCTGGGCTTGATATTAGCACTGAAAGTAAAGATGGATGGATGCAAGCATGCAGAAGAGGGAGAAAGTTCTTTCTGCCCTCCCAGCCAGTCCTCCTAAGTCAGGCAGTAACCTCTCCTTTCTGGAGACCAGGTCTTAAAAAGTAAAGAGAGCTCACTGCAGCAGTTTGCTCCACAGCCTCCTGCCTCTGTATCTGCTGCCTTTGTCTTGTCACGTCCCTGAATCACATTGTTCACTGTGGAAGAAGGCAGGTAGCGTTCTGAACCACCGACTTCTCCGTGCTGTCCGTGGAGGCTTCGCCCGTGTGACACACATTAAATGTGTTGATAAGCTTGTTTCTCTCCTCTTACTCTGTCTTTTGTTACAGGGCCTGTCTGGACCACAAGCTTTGGCTGTTATGTGTGTGTGTGTGGGCGGGGGGAGGTATCTCTTCCCTCGAAAGCATGCATCCTGCCTTGTAACTGGCTTTACTTCCCAGCAGCTGCTTCTTGAGTCCACGCCTTCGCCTTGTTGCGTGCGTCATTGCAAAGGTGACGATACCACAGTGTTTCTGTCTGTCTGGCTTTCATGGTCTGTGCTGCTTTCGTGGTCACCTGCCATTCCCAGTTGTAGCAACAGCGAGTACCAGCTGAACATCTTAACGTGCGCCTTTTTTTTTTTTTTTTTTAGTGATGGGAATTGAGTGCAGGGCCTTGTATATGTTAGACATCTCTCTACCGCTGAGCTTCGTGCTTTCAGTTTTTATTTATTATTTAATGTGTACGGGTGTTTTGTCTGCACGAAAGTCTGTGCACCACATGCGAGCTTGTTGTTCATGGAAACCAGAAGAGGGTGTGAGATCTCCTTTTTCTAGAGTTATGGCGTGCGGGTACTTGGAACTGAACCCAGATCCTCTGAAAGAGTAGCCAGTACTCTTACTGATGACCATCTCTCTGGCTGATTGCTTGCTTTCACGTTCCCGACAGCCTGGCATGAGGCATCTAGCTTCTCCACATCCTCTCTCCAGGAGTGTGACTCCGTACCAAAGCAATAGTATAGCATTTGCAAAGCCCTGAGCTTGACCCCAGCGACACAGAGGAAAAGAGGTTGGGCTATGCTAGTGACCTGAAGTCAGTAACTACAACTGCTGGAGGGATGGCTCGGTGGTGAAGAGCCCTGGCTGCTCTTCCTGAGGACCCAGGTTCGATACCCAGCATCCACATGGTAGCTCACAAGCACCTGTAATTTCAGTACCAGAGGGATCCAGTGCCCTCTCCTGGCCTTTTTGGGTACTACATGCGTGTGGTGCACAGACATACAAGCCAAGCAAAGTGCCCATACATGTAAAATAAAAATAAATCAGCCGGGCTGGAGAGATAGCTCAGAGGTTAAGAGCACCTGACTGCTCTTCCGAATAGTCATGATTTCAATTCCCAGCAACCACATGGTGTCTCACAGCCATCTATGGTGAGGTCTGGTGCCCTCTTCTGGCATGAAGGTGTACATGCAGGCAGAACAATGTGTACGTAATAAATACATCATTAAAAATAAATAAATCAGTCTTTTGTGGGGGCGGGCAGGGGGCAGTAGCCTTACAGGCATAATTCAGATGAACTGTGGCAAACCTAAATTACCAGACTTTGCACAAAGTGTCTGTTACACCCTTGGTGATTGGATGCCTACTGTGTGTAGGTAGCCGCCAGAAGTCGTCTTTCTCTAGCTGTAACTCAGCAAGGCTACCTACAAACGCCCACAGCCTTGGTTCTCCAGCCCGATGGACAGAGCAGCTGGACACCCAAACTGATGGCGAGGTGGTCCTCCCTCTCCCAGGACCAGGTATAGGGGCTGGGGAGATGGCTCGGTGGCTTAGAGTGTGTGCTGTTCTTGCAGGAGACCTGGGTTCAGTTCCCAACACTTGGATCAGGCAATTCACAACCACTTGTAACTCCAGCTCCGGGGCATCGACTCGCTTGTCTGGCCTTCACAGGCACCTGCATACATGTGGCATGCACGTGCAAATGAAAAGAAAAGCTTTAAATAATGATAAGACTACAGGTAGAAGTGCTATCTGAGACTTCTACTCGGTAGTCCTTAATCCCGTCAAGGGACTACTCTCTGATTCCCTCTTTCTCTACTCCTCACATTAGCGTTGGCTGAATATCCCGGATATAACCTTCATGGCACTGACAATGGAGACATCACTATTCTGAATAGTGGGACAGTCCAGGTAAAACACCATGTCTGTCTTCAGGACAAAAGGGAGGTACTGTGTTGAGGCTGCTGCCCAGAGCCCCTGGTTGCTATAGTAACAGGACTAAGTTAATCCTGAACTCCAGCCTACCGGCTCTGATCACTGCTTATTGGAGCAGAGAAATGACTGGAGCTGACCAGTAGGGGGCGCAAGAAAAGCAGCCCATGGGGCAGGGAAGAGGGGCGGGGCTGCCATCACACAGCTCGCTCAGGCTCTAGTTATGGTCCAGGTAAAGGCCATTTCAGCGCAGGATTGCTGATCTTATGGACCCCTGGGATTTTTTTTTTCCTTCTCTGTGAAGCTCTGGCTATCCTGGAACTCGCTTATAGACCAGGCTGTCCTCAAACTCACAAAGATCCGCCTGCTTCTGCCTTCTGAGTGCTGGGTTTAAAGGCCCTTATACCCAGCTTTCCTGGTGTCCTTTAATTTTTGCATAGTCAAATGTTGAAAGCCTAAAAATATTTGAAGCCATGTGACAGGGCAGTGTCTGTCTCCATCTGCTGGTAGCCCACCCACCCTTTTGAGAAGAGAGGAACAAGCACTGTTAGCAGATGCTCTCCCTTCACAGTTTCCCTCTGCACGTCATACACATTTCGATAAACTCTTCTTTGTGTATGTGCAAACCAAAAGAAGGCTTTTCCCCCCCTCTTTTCTTTTCCTTTATTGTTAATATTTCAGGTGTTGCCAGGGACGGTGGGTCTATGGGTTCCATACCAACCTGGTCTACAAAGAGGGTTCCAGGACAGATAGGACTATTCCACAGAGAAACCCTGTCTCTAAAAACATAAACAACAACAAAATTAAATAAAGATTGTTGTTATTAGAGCCGGGTGTGGTGGCACACGCCTGTGATTTCCAGCACTCTGGGGAGACAGAGGCAAGTGGATCTCTGAGTTCAAAGCCAGCTTAATCTACAGAATAAGTCCAGGACAGCCAACGCTACACAGAGAAACCCTGTCTCGAAAAAGACAAAAAACAAACAAAAAATATTATTACTGTTCTTTTGAGACAGGGTCTCATGGGGTTTAGGCTGGCCTCAGATTGCTGAGTGGCCAGGGATGACTTGAATTCCTGATCCTCCTGAGTGCTGGGATTATGGATGTGTGTCTCTACACTGACTCCTTCGGCCTTCCATGCAAAAGCTAACAGCGTATCACATCTTTCCTTGGCAGGGAGGGAAGGCTGCAATGAGCTCCCCACCCAAACGCGTCTTATGGAGACGAAAGAGGGAGTGGGTGATGCCGCCATTATCGGTCCCTGAGAATGGCAAGGGTCCTTTCCCTCAGAGGCTGAACCAGGTATGACAGTGCCTTCTGCCTGGGCAACCTAGGGTGTGTTGTCCAAAGGCCTAAGACTGAAGCTTCTTGCTGCTGGTGTGGGGTGGGGCCTAGGAGGCTGCTGCAGAGGGTTCCTTGCCACCAGGTGAGGCACCTGTCATTGTATCTTGTTTCCAGCTCAAATCTAATAAGGACAGAGGCACCAAGCTCTTCTACAGCATCACTGGGCCTGGGGCAGACAGTCCCCCTGAGGGTGTCTTCACCATAGAGAAGGAGACAGGCTGGTTGCTGTTGACCAGGCCCCTGGACAGGGAGAAGATTGTCAAGTACGAGGTGAGTAGCCTTTAGTACCCATTGTGGATGTATTTTCTGAGGTAGGCCCAAGGCCTGCTCAGCAGAGAATAACAGCTGACCCCAGACCTCTGTGTCCACAGCTTTTTGGCCACGCAGTGTCTGAGAACGGTGCCTCCGTGGAGGAGCCCATGAACATCTCCATCATCGTGACAGACCAGAATGACAACAAGCCCAAGTTCACTCAAGATGTCTTCAGAGGGAGTGTTTTTGAGGGGGTGATGCCTGGTGAGAAGATTGGGGCGGGACTATTCTAGATCAGCTGGGTCCAGACCTAGTCGGGGATCAACTCCTAGAGGTCATCCCCTACGCGTGCGTGCGCGCACACACACACTCACTCACCCATCCGCCTCATGAGTCCTGAGCAAGCCTGACCTGTAGCAGAGCTCCGGCATTCCCATTTGAAACCTTCCCAGAAGCTCTGGGCTCAGCCAGACTTAGGAGCTGCAAAGCTCAGGCTTGAATCTGGACTTTGTCTACTTAGCAGTCATCGCGCTAATTGTATTTCATGACCTCTGAGCCTCAATCCAAATGGACATACCAACCTTGAAACATTATGAAGATTAGAAATAGCACGTGGCGCTCCTTGGGGGTAGAGCTCCAGGGCGGAGCTCATGCTAAGTACAGGGTAACGCCTTGAGCCACCAGCAGGACGGGAAGGAGAAAGAAAGCACACACATCATGTGTAAACTCCTGCATCCCATGGAGCACGCAGCCACAGGGCAAGCAGCTGGAGCTGAGGGGTATGACTTACAGAAAGCAAAAATAAATTGTCATTGCTAGGGAAGAGAGGACCAGAGGATGAGGGGATAGATGTGTATTCCTAAGCTCACCGACAGGTGCTGGGAACGGGGAAGGGGTTCTCTTCTTGTTTGGGGTGGTCTGGACTGCTCACCTCTTGGCCTTTCGGCAAAGAGTTTCAGAGGTGAGTTGACCAGAGATTGCCAATAACAGGAATTCCCACCATTAAAATACTGGTTTTTATTTGTTTGTTTTCATTTTTTGGAGACAAGCTAGCCCCATGTAGCCCAGGCTAACCTGAAAGTTGTGCTCCTCCCGTTTTAGCCTCCTGAGTACAATCCTACACCAACACTGTTTAAAAACTGTTGGTCCCACTGTATAGCTCTTGCTAGCTTGGAACTCACCATGTAGCAGAGGCTGGCCTTGAACTCAGAAAATCTCCTGCCTGTGCCTCCCAAGTGCTGGGATTACAGGCATAAACTACCATGCTTGGCTTTTTAAGTCTTTTGTTTTGCTGTGTGGTGGATTTGTTTGTTTGAAACATCTAACTGTGTGGCCTTAGTTGGCCTGGAACTTGCTATGTAGACCAGGCTGGCCCAAATGGTTTTAAGAAGATGAAAAAAAAAATTGTTTCCCCTTCCTTATTCTCTAAGCCCGAGGGGCAGTTGATCAAGGTGGCGGTGGCACTTCAGACAAAGGGCAAGGATCCTGCCTCATTAGTCTACTCTTTCGGCCTCTGTTCCCATGCTTAGCTCTTGCCTGTGGCTGCTGGAGCCCGTACATTGTTGGGTGGCTGAAGAATAGCACCCTTATTTATTGTTTGTTGTTGTTTGTTTGAGACAAAGTCTCCCTACTCCATAGTCAAGGCCAGACTTGAACTCACGGGCAGTCCTCCTGCCTCAGCCTCCCAAGATTCTGGGGTTACAAGCTTGAGTCACCAGCTTCAAGTACATTCTTTAAAAAACAAACAACAACAAAAACCCTTCCTCCAAGCGTGTATGAATTCCTGTATCAAAAGTCCCTGTCGTGGTCACAGCTGTTGCTGGAAGGCTGGGAGGTGCTCTTTGTCCCCAGTGGCTGTGGCCAGCCTAAACCGAGGATCCGGTTTCCTCAAGAAGGGCATGATAGATAGCAAGGGGGTTCTAGGAAGCTGGCTGCCGAGCAGGGGAGAGGTCCTGGTGTGCAGAGCAGAACTTCATAGGGTTCCGGAGCGGGCAAGGCAGACACTGGCGGAGAGGGAAAGGTGCTCAGTGGCCCCTCTCCCCTGCAGGCACTTCTGTGATGCAGGTGACAGCGACAGACGAGGACGACGCCGTCAACACTTACAACGGTGTGGTGGCTTACTCCATCCATAGCCAAGAACCAAAGGAGCCACATGACCTCATGTTCACCATCCACAAAAGCACGGGGACCATCAGCGTCATCTCCAGCGGCCTGGACCGGGAGGTGAGTGCCTGCCAAGGCCCCCGCCCAGAGTGGGAGCTCCTGTGGCTGCCTCAGGGGCAAGGCAGGACAGTGGAGACCGGTCTGGACTGCCGTGGCTGCTGCTGCGTTCACTGCTGCAGTCCCACGGCTCCCTTGGGCTGGTGTCCTGCTGCCCAACCTGCCGGCTGGATCCCCTAGGCGTGAGGAGGCGGCAGTAAAATGCAGGCTTTTGAGCTTTTCTCATTTCCTGTCCGAACGGCTCATTTATTTTGCATGTTGCCCGGATTTGTCCCCTGTGAGCCACAAAGTAGAACTGGCTCCATGGATATTGGAATTACCTTCTGTTTCCTAATGAATATATTCGCCTAGATCGTTTCTCCAAGTTCCTGTGTGGGGCAGCTGAGGGTTAGACAGTGCCTGGGCTTCCCTAGGAGAGCCCGGGAGAGCTGTTGGGTGATGAGACCCCCAACCCTGCTGCTCCCCACCCCCACCTTCACCACCACATACACACACAATCATGGGAAACCTAGAAGTGGCTGAGGGGTGGGCCAAGGAACCGGGAAACAGTGAAAGGAGGGTCTGCCTCTTTCGCCTCCATACCCCAAGGCAGTTTGCTGTTGCCTAGGTAAGTGTCCCCTCACACTGGGCTCACGGCAGGCTTCCTGTTTGATCCTTCCTTCCTAGAAAGTCCCTGAGTACACACTGACCATCCAGGCCACGGACATGGATGGAGAGGGCTCTACCACCATGGCAAAGGCTATAGTGGAAATCCTGGACACCAATGATAATGCTCCTGAGTTTGAGCCACAGAAGGTAACTCCATCCTTCCCTCACTCCTCATCATGTAAAGGACTGAGGCCAGCTGCCTCTCCCAGACCAACCCACGCTAACACCAGCCAAGTTCTGTCGCTTATTGGCTGTGTAACCTTAGGCAAACTGCCTAGCCTCTCTGTGCCCAGTTTCTTAAGCTGTGAAGTGGAGATAATGATAGATACCTGACACTTAGTTCTGAGTTTTTGGTGAAATGGTCTGTGTACAGTTCTTTCCAGTCTGCAAGGTTTACAGGGGCCTGATGTGAAAACTTATCTACTTCGTATCTATAATCTGCCCCGGAACCCAAATGACCTGAGTTGATCCCTAGGACCTACATGGTGGAAGGAGAGAGCTGACCTGTCCTTTGACCCCCACAGGCTCACCACAGCACGTGGACCCACCCCCAACACCTAAATGTAATACAAAAATTAAAAGGAAAAAAATCCAGATCCGTTACAGTGACATATACCCCTCCCCCAACACACCCACCCACAGGTGCTTACAAATCCAGCTTTGGGATGGCTTAGGCCTCACTGAAAATTTGCCCTGGAGAGATGGGCTCAGTTTATAAAAAGCGTTTGCCATGCAAGCATGGGGACCTGAGTCAAAGGCCAATTACACTCGTAACTCCGTTGATGGTGAGGTGGAAGTCAGAAGTCCTGGGGCTCCCTGGCTTGTCTCAGGAGACACGGTGGACAGCTCCTGAGGAATGGTACCTGACGTTGACCTCTCACCCCTGCAAACACACACAAAAAATTTGTCTTGAAGGCTTAGTGGGGTGTCACGTGCCTGTACCTAACAGTGTTTGGGAGGTAAAGGCAGGAGGATCAAGGGCCATCTTCTACTCCACATCAGATTCAAGTCTAGCCTGGGCTACAAGAGAACTGTCTAAAAAACCAAAAACTTAAAAAATAAAAAATAAATAAATAACTGACTGCCCAGGCTTTTTTTTTACCTGCCCCCAAACTTCCTGGCCAGTCCCCACATAGGGAGGCACCTGTCCTTGTTGCCGTCTTTCTCGGAGCCTCTGCTCTGCCAGGTGGGTGGCTATGCGCACAGTAGGGGCTTGGGTAGAACCCAGGTTGCAGAGAGCCCTGAGCTCCCCATGGAAAAGGAAAGTGGGTCCGGAGTGTGTGGCCTTGTCCCCAGAGCTGGGCAGGAGCTTGGGGGTTGTCTTTCTGTACCTCTGTGGGGTGGTGGTCCAGAAATGTGAGAAGGCCGCACGGCTTCCAGCAGTGAGGTGGAGGCTTCCCAGCGGCTGGCGAGTGGAGTGGCCTGTCAGGACGGCTCCTCTCTCTGCTCTGAGTGCAGTGTGTCCCCTCCCTCTCCCCCCACAGTATGAGGCCTGGGTGCCAGAGAACGCAGTGGGCCGTGAAGTGCAGAGACTGATAGTGACTGATCTAGATGCCCCCAACTCATCGGCATGGCGTGCCACCTACCACATCGTGGGAGGTGACGATGGGGGTCATTTTACCATCACCACTCACCCAGAGACCAACCAAGGCATCCTGACGACCAAGAAGGTAGGTCCCTTGGGCCTCTAGGATAAAAGGACCCCTCCTGCCTCAGGCCGCTTCCCTTGGGCCATCCACTGGGGACAGCACCAAGACAGTGGCTCTGGGTACTGTCTCTCTGCTTCTGGCTGAGAATCCATCCTTTGAGCTATTGAAACAGGGTCTTCTTACGGATTTTGTTTTGAGGGGTGCTGCGGGTTGGGAGAGTGTGGTGGTATAGGGGATCAAGCTCCAAGCCTTTTTATTTTATGGTCTTGTATTCATCAGAATACAGGGCAAGACTGGGTCAAAAAGTCTTGAGGAGCAGGGCATGGTGGTTCACACCTATATCTCACACTTTGGGAGATGGAATCAGGAAGGTCAGGACTTCAAATTCATTCCCAGCTCTGTAGCCAGAGACCAGCCTGAGCTTTAAAAAAGAAAACTAAATAAATAAGTAAACACCTGAACAAAATAGGTTCTTTAAGAGGCTAGTTCAACAAGAAAAAAAAATAATAGCAATAATTGAAGGTTGAAGAATATGGGCCTGTTTAAAAGGTCTCTGGTTTGATCCCAGGTTAGCACCAAAAAGAATGTGGGCCTAATTTGGGCATGGTGACACCCCTTTACTATTACTCAGAAGGCAGAGGCAGGAATATTTAATGAGTTTGAGGCCAGCTTGGGTACACAGCAAGACCTTCTCTCTGAGGAAACAGGAAAGGGGGCTGGCCTGTCTTCTTTTGTCTTTCTAAGGTCACAACAAAGAATGACTGAGTGTAAGAAGTAGTTCTAAGCTGTCTCAACTAGGTGTGTTAGCACTTGCCTCTAATCCTATAACCCCAGCTCTGGGAAGGCAGAGGCAGGAGCATTACTGCAAGTTTGTGGCCAACCTGATCTGCAGACCATTCCAGCATTGCCTTAAAACAGACAAAATAGGTAAATAGAGGAATAAAGACTCTGAGATACGTTCTTTTGAGCCAAATTCATTGCAGTGTGTCTTTTGTTGTGAAATAAAGTTCATATATAACACAATTTAGCTAACTCGTACTTTCTAGAAAAATAGACCGGGGTTGTGGCTCAGTGGTAGGTCACTTGCCCAGGCTGTGCAGAGCCCTCCGTTTGGTCCCTAGCAGCACCACAAAAAAATGAAAACTTAAAGCTAGGTGGTACATGCCTATAATCCCAGACAGAGGTAGATCTGACCTCTGAATTCACAGGCAGCCTGGTCTACATACTGAGTTCCAGGGGAGGCCTTTAACCTCAGCACTTGTGAGGCAGAGGCTCTGAGTTCAAGACCAACCTGTCTACAGAGACAGGATAGTTCTAGGACAGCCACGGCTACACACAGAAACCCTGTCTCAAAAACCAAAACAACAACAGCCAAAACCCTAAGAAACAAACAATTAAAAAGAGAATTCCAGGCCAGCCAGGACCTGTCTAAATAAGTAGAGCCATGCATGGTGGTGCATGCCTTTAGTCCCAGAACTCAGGAGGCAGAGACCAGAGGATCTCTGTAATTCAAGGCCAGCCTGGGCTATTATACAGAGAAACCCTGTCTCAAAAAACCAAAACGAAAGAAATAGATATGTAGGTGGGTGAGCGAGTGGATGGATGGGAAAATATGTATATATTATAAACATTTTAAAAATATAATTGAATAGAGAGAGAGAATTATAGAAGGAAAGGTTTCTAAATATTTGATAGGTGAGCTACATTTGAGAACGGCTACACTAGGAATCACAGTGCAGTGGTCAGCTATTTGCATTTATTTGTAGAACATTCCAAGTGCGGCGGATGCCATGGGCCAGCCTGGTGATGCGTTGCCACCACGGCTATTCAGAACAGTAAAGAAACCACTGAAAACATCCTGAACTAATTAAATTACAAGGCCCTTTCAGAAGTTGCATTCCTTGAGAACTCAGTCTATCTTACCACAATACCAGCGCTTGGTTTATGCATTAAACATGTTCTTGGCTCTAATTATAAACAGGTTTCTCACTCCAGTGAGTGTATGAGTGACCCTGGAGACATTGGCGGGCCACACGAGATACAGGGGGTCCTCTGTCCATAGTATTGATGCTGTGCAGCATCCTACCGAGAGGCACCCTAGTCACACTAACCCCCTCTGCTGGGGACATCACTACCCCATTGAGAACTAATCTTGTTGGCCTCACGAAGGCTTGGGGCTGGCCTAAGAGACCCCAGTAGGTGTCCTCTTGGGAAACATGGGGTTTGGGGGGGATAGGGTATGGGACAGGGCAGCCACCCTTGACCCTCCTGGTGCCCACAGGCCACCTCACAGGCTGCCTCAGGTTCCTCTTCTCTCCTAGGGTTTGGATTTTGAGGCTCAGAACCAGCACACTCTGTATGTAGACGTAACCAACGAGGATCCCTTCACCGTGAAGCTCCCAACTGCCACCGCTACCATCGTGGTCCACGTGGAGGACGTCAACGAGGCCCCTGTGTTCGTCCCTCCTTTCAACATCATCGAGGCCCAGGAGGGTGTCTCTGTCGGGGAGCTGCTCTGTGTCTATACCGCTCAGGACCCGGACAAAGAGGAACAGAAGATCAGGTACCTGGGGACTGGGCAGCAGGTCAGCCAGACACAGAGGTACACTTTGGTGGCTTGTTCCATTACTGTTACCACCCGCTTGCTCCAAACCCCTCCTTCCTGCCGTGCTCTGCAGCTACGAAATCCTGAAAGACCCAGCCAGCTGGCTAGCCATGGACCCAGACAGCGGCCGGATCACAGCTGCAGGCATCCTGGATCGTGAGGACGAGCGGTTTGTGAAGAACAACACCTATGAAGTCGTGGTCTGGGCCACAGACAATGGTGAGAGCTTTCACCCAGCCCTTCCACGGCATGCCTGTGGTGGTGCCCAGGGCAAGTGACATGGTGTACTCCCTCCTTAGCAGGGAATGGTGGTAGAGAGGGGATTGACACACCAGTCTGAATTTAAAGGGTTGGCTGCTATGATCCTAATTTTTCTAAATCCCAAGAGATAGGGCAGGTACCACTGAGGACTCCCTTCTCAACTTGTTTTTAGTTCACCGAACTCTGAACAGCCCTGTCAGTTTCTACTGGCGACTGACTGACAAGGACTGCTGGGAATACCACGCGTGATTCACGGTGTTATAACTGGAGGGATTATAAGTTTATGCCATCTGCTTGGTATTTAGTGAACTGGTGCCTTGAGGCAGATTTGTCTGAAGCTTTGGATTTCCTGAAGCTGATCAGAAGACAACTATACTAGCTTGAGGTAGCCAGTAGGTTTTACTCTGTGATTGATTATAATGGCTGTTTGAGTATAGCAGCTGCAGCTGCCCTGTGATTTGTTGGTCATGTCTGCTGTGGTCACAAATTAGAAGGAGGGTATGATTGGCCATGTATTTTCCAGTTTGACCTACAGTGAAGTTGGTACATGAAGGGACGTAAGAGCAGATGGCTAGGTGGTAGCCAGGAGCCACTTGGAGACTGGTTGGGTAGCCATAACTTTATTCCTTCACTATGAGCAAAAGCTGAAAAGAGATCATTTGTGTAATTGTGAACAGGAAACCCTCCCGCCACGGGCACTGGGACCCTCCTGCTAACGCTTACTGACATCAATGACCATGGCCCAGTCCCCGAACCCCGACATATCACCATCTGTAACCAAAGCCCAGTGCCTCAAGTGCTGAACATCACGGACAAGGACCTGTCCCCCAACTCCTTCCCTTTCCAGGCCCAGCTGACACATGATTCGGACATCTACTGGGCGGCACAAGTCAGCGAGAAAGGTAACCCTGGTGTTAGCAGAAGGCTGCCAGTTCAGCGGGGCGGGTGTCAGCCCCAAAGCAGGGCCCATACAGGTTCCCGTTCTAGCATCTGTGGGGCACAGAATTAATGGGTCTCAAAAATGGCCATCAAGTGGTCCTCCTAAAAAATGTCTTCAGTAACAAAACAAACAGGGCTAGGCATGATTGCACTTAATCCCAGCACTCAGGAAAAAACACCACACACACACACAGATTTCTGTGGGTTCAAAGCCAACCTTATCTACTCAGTGAGTTCTAGGGCTATGTCATGAGACCCTGTCTCAAGAGAACAAACAGCAACATCCACAATAAAAACATAAGGAAAATATAGGTAACCAGGGCTGGAGAGATTTCTCAGTGGTTAAAAGCATCTGGTTCAAGGCTGGAGAGATGGCTTAGTGGTTCAGAGCACTGGCTCTCCTTCCAGAGGACCCTGGTTCAATTCCCAGCACTCCCCTGGCAATCACAACCCCCTGCAATTCCAGTTCCAGGACATCAGCTGTTCTCTTCTGCAGTCCTCAGTACTAGGCAAACACGTGGTGCACAGACATACATGCAGGCAAACCCCTGTACACAGTAAATACAAATTTAAAATTAGAAAAAAACAAACAACAACAAAAGAAACCACATGTTGCTCCTGTAGAGGACCCAGGTTCAACTCCCAGCACCCATATGGTGGCTCACATCCATTTGTAACTCCAGTGTCAAGGGAAATGACATCCTCTTCTGACCTCCGTGGACACCAGACAAACACATTGTGCACATACATATATGCAGAAAAAAAAAACACTCGCACACATATAAATATTTGTTTAAAGCTAATTCTTAGATAATGTCTTTTTTTCCGTTTTTGGTTTTTTGAAACAAGGTCTCTCTGTGTAGAAATTGTCCTGGTTACTTGCTTCATAGACCAGGCTGACTTGAAACTCTCAGAGCTCTGCCTGTCCCTGCCTCACAGGTGCTGGGATCACAGGCCTGCGCCCCACGCCTGGCGTTACAATGCGTTTTGTTTTTCTTCTTTTTTGTTTTTGTGGGGGAGGGGGCGTTGTTTGTTTTGAGACAGAGTTTCTCTGTTTTAGCCCTGGCTGTCCTGGAATTCACTATGTAGACCGGGCTGGCCTCAAACTTACAGAGACCCGCCTGCCTCTGTCTCCTGAGTGCTGGGATTAAAGGCGTACACCACCACTGCCTGGTTTGCAATATGTTCTTTTGAGGCAAAGAATAGTCTAGCAGCTGATGACCCAAGAATATTGGTCCAGTATCACTTGGCTTCCAGAAGGTCACATTTAACTCTCATTGCTCTCTTGTTTGTTTTTTGTTTTGTTTTTTAATCTTTTGTTACTTCTTTTATTTATTTTTTAACTTATTTATGTTTGCCTGAATTTCTGTCTGTGTGAGGGTGTCAGATCCTATGGAACTGGAGTTGCAGACAGTTTTAAGCTGCCATGTGGGTGCTGGGATTTGAACCCAGCTCCTCTGGAAGAGCAGACAGTGCTCTTAACCGCTGAGCCATCTCTCCAGCCCCTGTTTGTTTCTTTTAAATAAGATGACAGCCAAGGGTAGTGGTGGTGGTACACAGCCCTAATCCCAGCGCTCAGGAGACTGAGGCAAGTGAATTGCCATGAGTTTAACACCAACCCAGACTACAGAGTAAAACTCTTCTAAAAAGAAAAATTGATTAATTAACTTAAAAATGAGCACTTGCTGCTCTTCCAGTGGACCAGGTTCAGTTCCCAGCGTCCACATAGTGAATTTTTTTTTTTTAAGAAAGAGATGAATTTATTTTTTTGTGGGCTAGCAAGATTTCTCATTGGGTGAAAGTGCAGCACAGCTTGATGGACATAAGTTTGGCTCCCAGAACCCAGAGGTGGAAGAAGGAAACTGACTCCCAAAAGACTTGTCTTCTGATCTTCACACATGTAGGCTCACACACACACAGACAGAAGCAGCAACAAAAACAGCAATAATAAGATGGTACCTTTGAAAAAGATATTAGGGTTTGGTGAGATGGCTCAGAGGTTAAGAGCACTGTCTGCTCTTCCAGAGGTCCTGAGTTTAATTTCCAGCAACCACATGGTGGCTCACAACCAATTATAATGAGATCTGGTGCCCTCGTCTGGCCTGCAGGTGTACATGCATACAGAACATTGTATATATAATAAATAAATTTTTTTAAGGGTGGAGGGAGATTCTAAAGAATAAATTAATTTTTGCAACCCAAGAATCTTTCTCACAGTGATAAAATTTGGCTTTAGCAAGGTGTTTTAGAGACTTTGGTTTGCTTTGCTTTGCTTTCCTGTTCTGGGGATTGAACCCAGAGCTTCGTGGATGCTAGGCAGGTTCCTTCCTCACAGTGTTACACTTAAACACAAGCTGCCTCTTGTTCTTAGAGTACTAAGGCTGTTCTCAAACTTTGATCATCTTATATTCATTGCCCAACACAGAGGAGATCCCTAAGCTCACAAACTATCTGTCTCTCCAGGAGACACCGTGGCCTTGTCCCTGAAGAAGTTCCTGAAGCAGGACATATATGACTTGCACCTTTCTCTCTCCGACCATGGCAACAGAGAACAGCTCACCATGATCAGGGCCACTGTGTGTGACTGCCATGGCCACGTGGAGTCCTGCCCCAAACCCTGGAAGGGTGGTTTCATCCTCCCCATCCTGGGTGCCGTCCTGGCTCTGATGAGTAAGTACCACATGCTTCCATGCGGAGTTGTGTAGTTAAGAGACCTGCCTTTTCTCAGAACTCCTGAAACTAAGCCAGTATTGTTCACCCATTTCTCTTCTCTCCTTTAGCTTTATGTGTATGTGTGTCTTGTCTGCATGTACGTATGTGCACTGGTTGTGTGCCTGTGCAAGCCATCACAGGGGCTCAGATCGCCTGGAACTGGAGTCACAGACAGGTCTGAGCTTTCGTGCAGATTCTGGGAATCAAACCTGGTCCTCTGCAAGAGCAGCCAGTGCTAACTGCTGTACTGTCTGTCTGTCTCCTCCACCTCATCCATTTCTTACACTCTGAATTCTAGGAGTATCATTTAGTCAGTAGATGTTTCTAGAACTACTGGAATATGCCAGGCTAATGTCTTCCTGTCGTGGCATTTTGTGATTCTGGGTAGTCCAGGAATTTGTTAGAAAGACAGACTCCCAGTTTTAGGCAGTCTCTTGTTACTCCAGCTGGCTGTCCCTTGCAGTGTGCTCAGGAAGCCTGCTTTTTAAAGAGCAGGCAGTTTCTCGAGTGTGCTGTTCTGCAGACCTGCTGATCCAGAAACCTAGTGACCAGTGTTTTCACAAACCCTCAAGGGCTTTTAAAACATGCCACAATGTAAGAATCACTGGACCACTGGGTAGAAGTATTTAGTTAAAAACAAATTTCTTTCATGGCATTTTGAGGAAAGTGGATACCGCTGGAAGTCATTACGCTGAGTGAAGTAAGCCAGGAAGACGCTACCACATGTTTCCTCTCACATATGGTATCCAGATTCAGAATTGTAAACGTAAATACATTTATTCATGTGTGTGTGTTTATGTGTGTGTGTTTGCAGGTCATGAGACTAGGATGGAATTACAAGGGGAGGAAGTAGAAAAGAGGTAATGATTACATGTAGTGGGAAAGCAGAAGGAGGCCCCTGTGTGGGGAACAAAGGGAGACAGGCACAAGCGGGCAGTGGGCACAGGAAAAAGTGGGGACAAAGCTCAGCAACACGTGTATGAAGATGACATGATAAAACCCCTTACTTTGTGGTACACGCCTGTAATCCCAGCACTTAGGGAGGCAGAGGCAGGTGGATCTCTAGGAATTCAAGGCCAGACTGGTCTACAGAGTGAGTCCAAGATAGCCATGGCTCTTACACAGAGAAACTGACTCAAAAAATACAATAATAATAACAACAACAATAAGTAAACAAACATTTCTTAGAGCTGGACGTGGTGGTATATGTCTGTAAGCCCAGCACTCAGGGAGCAGAAACAGGAGTTTTGCCACAAGTTCAAGGCCAGCCTGGGCTACATAGTGAGACCCTGTCTCCAAAACAATAATAATGCAAATTTGAGTTGGATATGGTGTCATATACCTATAATCCTACCACTAGGGAGACTAAGGCAGGAGGATCACAAATTTCGGCCAGCCTGCACAACAAATAGAAACCTTGTCTCAGAAAACACGCTCACACACATCCAAGTCCCAGGTTTCTCTGCTGTAAAGATAGAAGTTATCACAGGCGCTTTGTCTGGCTTCTTGACTCGGTCTTCACACAGTGCTCATAGCAGTCAGGAAGGAGTGGGACAAGATGAGCCTTCCCTACTCAGCATACTCTTCCCAAGCCAGTGCTCAGGCACCAAGAGGTACAGATAAGAGTCTGGGGGTTCAACACAGAACATGGCTGGCAGGGGCTGCCTTGGCAGAATGGCCGATGCAGCACAGAAATAAAGACCTGAAAAAGGAAAGAAAAGCAACCATGCTTGTGTCCAGAACAGCAAATGCCCTGGGGCTGGATTGTGCTCAGAGTCTGGAAAATTGCGATGGCTGTGTTGGGGGAAAGTGGGGAGTGAAGTCAGAGGATGATTGGTAGCTGCATGGTCCTTGCGGTGGATCTTGGAGACTACTCAAAAGACCCCGGGGGGGGGGGGCTGGGACGTCCCTCGGAGATTTGGAGCATCAGCATGCTGTGAGATAACATAAATCCTAGATGACATTCCTGCTGAAAAGCTTATGCAGGGCCGGGTTGGAGGCAGGGAGGAAACTGTCGCCATAATTCACAGGTGAGATGAGGGCAGGCGGCCGTAGCAAGATGGCAGTGAGAGTTCTTGCGGACTGGTGTGAAGGGGAGGCCTGGCAGTGATGTCAGGCATTTGGGGCTGAGCAAATAGAAATACTTTTGGAACTGGCCGTCGGGGCCTTCCGCACCTTGCCTTAGTCCCCAGGCCCTCACCACTATTCAGTCAGCCCCTGATGATGTCCCGTGAGTCTTACGAGCCAGGTAAGGAATTTACTCGCTGGGTTACAAACTCCTTCCAAGTCCTTGGTGCTGCTTTTTGGCCTGTAGACTGTTAGATGTTTTTTGATAGTTGTTAGTTTTATTTTCTGTTGCTATGATAAAATATCCTGTCAGACGCTGGGCAATGGTGGTGCACGCCTTCAATCACAGCTCTCAGAAGGCAGGGACAGGTAGGTCTCTGAGTTCAAGGCCATCCTGAAGCAAGTTCCAGGACAGCCAGGGCTATGCAGAAAAACCCTGTCTTAAAAAAAAACAACTGACAACTAGGTGAGGTGGTGTTCACACCCATAATCCTAGCACTCAGGGAGTAGGCAGATCTCTTGTGAGTTCGAGGCCAGCCTAGTCTACAGAGTTAGTTCCAGGACAGGACAGTCAAGGCTACACAAAGAAATCCTGTTTTGGGGGAAGAGAAGAAGAGGAGAGAGAGGAAGGGAGGGAGAAGGGAAATAAGTTTGAGCTGTGGTAGAGAGTTGGGGGAAGAAGATAAGGAATTACAGTTTCCTTTTGCCAATTTGTATTGGGAGAGAGAGGCCAGTTTGATGTGGGGAGAAGTGAGTAGGCAGATAATAAGCGTTGGGCTCAGGTGAGAAGTCCAGCTTGCCTTTAGTCTTCCCCCAGACCCACTGGGGAGGAAAAGAGAAGAAAAGTCACATCTGGTCCATACCTAGGTTTGCATCCTTAGAAACCATGACCTCCCAAAGTAAGTTAGGTCTGTTGTGCCTAGCCACAGAGACAGTGGTCCTGTCAATTGCCAATAATAATAACACCCCCAAACAGTAGCCACGGTCTCTTAACTGCCACAGCGGAGAAGGTGAGAGGGTACCACATGACAGTTGGGGAAAGCAGCCTGGCCTTAGCTGGCCAGTTCTTCCCAGGAAAATGCTGTGGCAGTCTTTCCAGCTGTCACTGGAAGCCAGTCCTTCCCTTAAAATTCCAGTTCAGCATTTGCAACTACAGTATATCAACATTGGCGTGTTCTACCTTTAAGACTGTGGCTAACTTAGAGGACATCAAATGACCGAGAGCCTCTTCTCCCCTTAACGCCGTCAGCATGGAACGTCTGATGTAGCAAATGCTGTAAGGTTGGAGGTGGGGATGAGTCATCCTGTTTCCAGGAAGAGGTGGACCTAAGTGGAGACATAAAGGGAAAGCTATGAATGTGCACAAAAGACAGAGACTGCAGCTGTCTAAGTCTAAATGGAGCTGGATGTGATAGTGTCTTTTGGTGATCCCAGCATTTGGAAGGTCTTGGAGGCAGAATGTATTAGGGTTCTCTAGAGGAACAGAATTTATAAAATGAGGAGATATATATATTTTTTTAAATTTATATATATATATAAATTATTAGAATGACTTACAGTGTGTGGTCCAGCTAGTCCAACACTGTCTACCACCAGGTCTAAGAGTACAGTAGATGGCCCTCCTGTATACGAAAGACGAGGGCTAAGAAAGAAATTACAGAAACTACACCCTTCACAGTTACCACTAATAACATAAAGTACCATGATGTGACTCTAACCAAGCAAGTGTAAAAGACCTGTTTGAAAAAACTTCAAGTCTCGGAAGAAAGAAATTGAAGAAGATATCAGAAGATCTAGGAGCATCTCCCAAGCTCATGGATCACATTAACATAGTGAAAATGGCCATCCTGCCAAAAGTAATCTACAGATTCAATGCAATTCCCATCAAAATAACCAACACAATTCTTTACAGAACTTGAAAGAACAATTCTCAATTTCATATGGAAAAATTAAAAACCCCAAATTGCTAAAACAATCCTGTACAACAGATCATCTGGAGGTATCTCCATCCCTGGTCTCAAGCTCTTCTGCAAAGCAATAGTAATAAAAGCTGCATGGTACTGGCATAGAAACAAAATGGTGGATCAATGGACTCAAGTAGAAGACCCAGAAATAAACCCACACACCAACAGGTACTTGGTTTTTAACAAAGATGCCAAAATCATACAGTGGAAAAAAGATAGCATCTTCAACAAATGGTGCTAGTCTTAACTGGATGTCTACATGTAGAAAAATGCAAATCCATATTTATCACCCTGCACAAAACTAAAGTCCAGGTGGATCAAAGACCTCAACATAAAACCAGACACACTAAATCTATTAGAAGAAAAAGTGGGGAAGAGCCTTTAACTCATTGGCACAGGGATAACTTCCTGAACAGAACACCAATAGCACAGGCTCTAAGATCAACAATCAATAAATGGGACCTCATGAAAAGCTTCTGTAAAACAAAGGACACTGTCGTCAGAACAAAACGACAGCCCACTGACTGGGAAAGGATCTTCACCAACCCTTTATCTGACAGAGGGCTAATATCCAGAATGTATAAAGAACTCAAGAAGTTAAAAAGTAACAAATCAAGTAATCCATTTTAAAAAAATGGGGTACAGAGCTAAACAGATTTCTCAGTAGAGGAATAGCAAATGGCAGAAACACACTTAAAGAAATGCTCAATGCCCTTAGTCATCAGGGAAATGCAAATTAAAACCACCCTGAGATTTCACCTTATGCCCATCAGAATGGCTAAGATCAAAAACTCAAGTGACAACACATGCTGGAGAGGTTGTAGAGAAAGGGGAACCCTCCTCCATTGCTGGTAGGAATGTAAACTTGTCCAGCCACTTTATAAATCAACCTGGCACTTTCTCAGAAGATTAGGAATAGTGCTACCTCAAGATCCAGCTGGGGGAGGTTGTTAAGACTTGGGGAGAACAAGAGCTCCACAAAGACCAAACTGAGCAGGGCACAGGGGTCTTGTATGAGACGGTTTCTACAATCAAGGACCATGTGTGTATGTGGCCTGAAACCCCCGCACAGATGGGGCCCATGATAGCTCGGTGTAGGACTGAAGACCCTATGCAGGGAAACAGGGACTGTTTCAGTCATGATCTTGATGGCTGACTTTTTGACCCTCCCCCATACAAGCCGGGGAGTGACAGACTGGCTAGATCCCAGGGGAGGACATTGCAGCCAGCCCTGAGGAGACAGGATGAGCTGGGGTTGGATGGAAGGGGAGGAGGTCCTCCCCTGTTGGTGGACTTGGA
>CM053744.1:42339162-42557756 GCA_028658305.1 Pachyuromys duprasi
GATGTCCCTCAACTGAGGAATGGATACAGAAATTGTGGTACATTTACACAAAGGAATACTACTCAGCAATTAAAAACAAGGAAACCATGAAATTTGCAGGCAAATGGTGGGAACTAGAAAAGATTATCCTGAGTGAGGTATCCCAGGAACAAAAAGACACACATAGTATATGCTCACTCATAAGTGGATATTAACATATAATATCGGATAAACATACTAAAATCTGTACACCTAAAGAAGCTAAGCACGAAGGAGGACCCTGGGTAAGATGATCAATCCTCATTCAGAAAGGCAAGCTAGACAGCAGGAGCAAGCAGGCAGAGAGGAAGCTTCCTTCTTCCATGTCCTTTATACAAGCTTTCACCAAAAGATGTGGCCCAAATTAAAAGTGGACCTTCCCACCTCAAAAGAACTAGATTTAAAGTGGGTCTTTCCACTTCAAATGATTTTTCAATTAAGACAAAATTTCTCACTGGTGTACCCAGCTGCTTAGGTTTTAATTCCAGATGTGGTGTAGCTGACAACTAAGAATAGGGAGGTCAGGAGTTCAGGACTAGTCTCAGCTAGACAGCCTAATCTGGGCTACATGAGCCGTTTCTGGAAAAAAAAAAATCCATAAATGAGTGCACTGTGTTCTGAGGGCCTGGGGTCCTGGCCGGCCTCGTGGCTGAGGGAGTTCTTACATCTCTCCATTCTTTCAGCCCTTCTGCTGGCGCTCCTCTTGCTGGTGAGAAAGAAGAGAAAGGTCAAAGAGCCCCTTCTGCTCCCAGAGGACGACACTCGGGACAACGTCTTCTATTACGGTGAAGAGGGTGGTGGCGAGGAGGACCAGGTGGGTCACTGGAGGAGTTAGGTGGTAGGTGTGGATGTCCCCAAGGCCCATGATGGGAATGGGTGGGTCATCCGACAACCTCTGTTACATTTACTAGCCCTGGCAGAAACATCAGTCATCCTGCAGAACTGATCATCAACTCCGTCTCCTGGGAGGGTGTCTAGGTCCATAGTCTTCTTGTCCCCACTAAGTGGCTCTCAACTTACCCTTAATTTGGAAGAAGAGGGGACAGTAGAATTGAGGGACTTCTGGGTCTCTGGCCTCCTCCAGAGCGTTAGAAAGATGACATGTGACTGCTGGAGAGTGGGGCACACTCTCAACCCAGTGTTCCCATTTGTTTTCATAAAGGACTATGACATCACCCAACTCCACCGGGGGCTAGAGGCCAGGCCTGAAGTGGTTCTCCGCAATGATGTGGCACCAACCTTCATCCCTACACCCATGTACCGTCCCCGGCCGGCCAACCCAGATGAAATTGGCAACTTCATCATTGAGGTGAGACATGACATGTTAACCCAGAGCAGCTTTTGAGTCTAACATGGGTAGCATGGGAGAATGAACAGGAGGAAGTGGCTTGCTGTGCGAGCCTGGCGATAGTTTATCCCTGGAATCCACTGTGGTAGGGGTGATCAGACTCCCTAAAGTTGTCTTCTGATCTTGACACACACCATAGCGTGTGTGCCCACACATGTCATACACACACACACCACGGCTGCCATCATCATCACCATCTTTAACTTCAGAATTGGCTGGTCGGCTGTCATGGAGTGATGGGCAGCAGGCCTCAGCCCTGACTTCCACCCTCTGTTCCCCTCTTCTGCAGAGATGGAAACAGAACTGCTTGCTTCTCTTGCCTGTTGGAATTAGTCCAGCAGCAAGCCTTCTCGGGCTTTGTTTGGAAGGATGCTGCACCAGACACACAGGTGCTCACATCTGGAAAGCTGCACCAGACAGACACACAGGTGCTCACATCTGGAGACATTGCTCGGGAGAGCTGATTTAGAAAAGATGGTTTGGGCCTCTTGTTACATGCAAATTCTATCTTAATTAATTCTCTCTTTGTAAATATAGAAACAATGTCCAACCATCTGTCAAGTACTAACCTGCGATAGTTTTGTATGTGTTAGGTTTCAGAGAAAGCCACATAAACCAGTCACCAATCTCAGTCAGCTATGGATGGTTTCTTGAACACATACCCGACACTGATCATGATCAGGGATGCAGTCCAGACTCAAGCTGAACTGCGATACTGAGTGTTTCTCAGAGTTAGCTTACAAAGGCAAAAACCAAAGTTTGCTCATACAGGGGCCAGACGGTGGAACATGTTAACTAGACAAGCAGTTCTAGCTAACCTTGAAAGTGTACCTGGCATCTGGGGCCAGCTGTGCTTATGCTTGGGGAATTTCCAGAAACAATAAGGCCACAGAGTTTCTCATTGAACATAAACAGTTTATGGTCAACCTGACCTTGCACAGAGATTCTTTTATACGTCAGCAGCGAGCGTATATGACTGGCAGTCTGAAACAAAATGCCTACAGTTAATGCCAAAAGGAGCAGGCCTCAGCAGTACATACTCGATTTCTCAAAAACCACGGGGGCAACACCATGTTACAGATAGGAAATAGGCATACAGCAGTTGAGAGATTTGCCCGGATCCCAAAACTGGAGAGTATGGTGGTCTCGCTTGATCTGTCTGACTTCAAAGTCATGCTCCTTGCTCACTGACTTGGGTTGCCCTGAGCCACTGTGCTAAATACTTCCTATGCATTATTTAATTTCAACTTTCAAAGCCTTGGGAGCAGAGGCCAGGCAGGCTTTCCCTGAGGTGGAAGTAGGGTCTGGGTACAGAGGCTAAGAAGCAGAGGCAGTGATTTTGCCAGAATGCAGGCAGCTGGCAAGGGTCAGCAAGGGTCGCCGGGCCATGCTAACTACTGGTCTCTGTTGCCGCAGAACCTGAAGGCTGCCAACACGGATCCGACTGCCCCGCCCTACGACTCCCTGCTGGTGTTTGACTATGAGGGCAGCGGCTCTGATGCCGCCTCTCTGAGCTCCCTCACCTCCTCGGCGTCCGACCAGGACCAGGATTACAACTACCTTAACGAATGGGGAAGTCGATTCAAGAAACTGGCCGACATGTACGGCGGCGGTGAGGATGACTAGACGGCTGCCAGGCAAAAAACTAAAGATTGGCCACAGCAGCATCTCAAGGGAGCCTCCTCTACGGCGAGGAGCTTGACAGGAAGCGCCCTGCTTAGTAGACTGCGCCTGACAGGAAGGCTGGACCAGAAGCCTTTCAGATGGAAGGATGTGACACTGACTCCAACGCTGATCCCCTCAGCCAAGGCTGGGCCCTTCTCAGAGGCGGATTTCTAGAGGTCCCCCAACTGCCACCCGGCCTCAGCCCTGCCCGCTCAGGGCTGACTTGCCGTCTTTCCCAGTGACTTTCCCCTCTCCTTAGAAAGAGGCCTCTAAACTGCAGCCATTTTTTTTTAATGCAGTGTTCAAAAAGAGGCTGGGAGAGGGGCACCTGTGTCCCCTCAGGCCCTCCAAAAGAGAATTGTGCGGGGCTCACTGGCCCTGGTACATTTCCCTGATCTCTAGGCCTTCAGGCCTCACAGTGGAATGGATCACTGCAATTTTTTTTTTACTGGGTATGTCTAAGTTGTCTTGTATTTTTTATTTTCCCTGCTGCGTGCTATAGATGGAGAGTGATGACAATCGTGTAAATGTACCAGAATTTTTTTTATTAAATGAACTTTTCCCAGAGGTGCTAGGGGAGTGGTCTTAAAAGATTCATCTTAATTCCCATAGCATGCATTATGTGAAGCCTTCAGTTTGGTGGTTTTAGGCTTTTTGCAAATGCCCTCATTTCTCCCCCAACTTCCCCCTTGTGGTAGGTATGTTCAGAATTCGCTTACATGGCCTGTGGGCTCAGCCAATCTCAGGGCCGGAGGGTGGACATGGTGTGAGGTGCGGTAACAGGCCGGAGATGGGATATGGACCTCCCCTCCCCTGCAGTTTCAGAGCCAAGAGGGAACCACACTTAACTTCCTAACTTGGAACTCAGTGGTACAAGCCTATAATTACAGCACTTGGGAGGTGAGACCAGGAGTTCAGAGTCTTCGTGAGCTTTACATAGCAAGTGAGGTCAGTGTCCAGGAGGATTGGGGAGGGGAAAAGAAGGGTCATGGGAACGGCATGTCACACACCTATAATCTCAGCACTCAGGGAGGCAGGGGCAGGTGGATCTCTGTGAGGCGAGCCTGCTCTACAAAGCGAGTCCAGGACTGCCAAGGCTACACAGAGAAACCCTGTCTCAAAAAAAAAAAAAAAACATCATGGGTGGTATATGTCTATAGTCCTAGCACTTGAGAGGCTGAAGCACATTTCACATTGGAGATTTGGAAGTCAGCCTGGGTTACATATCAAGACTCTGTCTCAGAAAACAAAAGTACTTTCCAGGACAGGCAGAGCTTTGTGGTGAGACTATGTCACAAAAAAACAAATGGCCTTTATGGTTGAAAGAACTGATAACCTGCCCCGTGGCGAATGCTTTCCAAGCCCTCCAACACTTAACTTTGACTTTAGCTTGGCCCCACAGACATCCTCTGAGGGGACTTTCCTGCTTCTTTGTGAGATTTTTTTTTTTTTTGCTTTGTTTTGTTCTTAAATTACATGTCAGAATGAAGCAAAACAGGAATTTGTGGAATTCATTCAGAGTGTTGGTCATACTAGAATAAACCAGAATTTTCCCAACACTGCCGAGGCAAGAAAGCAGAAGTCAGAATGACCTCTTTAAAGTGAAATCCAAAATTGCTCTTTTTTTGTTAAGTCTCTACCGCATGTGTGCCAGGTGCTTGCCCCCTTGCACCAGAAGAAAGTGTTGGATCCCTTGGGGCAAGGGGCTTCTCAAGGCAAAAACCGTATCCTGAGCTGCTGTTTGGCAGCTGCAGGGGGAGGTTTTGTGCAGTTTAGCAGAAACCAATGTAAATTAGCCGGTGTGTCTTAGAGTAGAGTTAGGTGGTTTTCCATGGGTTCTCCGTCAAGGAGGTTGAATTGTAGTCACATCTAAAGTGGCCCTCTCAAAAATAGGAGATGGAACCTCTGTATTGTCTCACTGGGACGTGAGTAGGTTTGACATCAAAGCTGACAGCTCACGTCACCTGATGAAGAAATCAAACGGGAATTGTGGGGTTAGTGAGATGGCTCAGCAGGTGAAGGTGCGCCACCAGGCCTGACAAGCTGACCAATCACAGGAACCTAAGCTGTCTCCCAAGCTGTCCTGTGAAACTTCTCACACAAGCACACCAACTAATAAAAATATAATAAAAAGTAGTTAAGGGAATTAGGTAGGTTCCTCACCAATCCTGATCTGTTTGTAACTTAGCCCTCAGACCAAGGCTGTTCCTGCTGCTTTTGAACCCCTTTGCCCACCCCCACCCGGTTCCCTCGTTGATAAGCAGGTGTGGAAGGATAGGGTGTCCCAGCCACTCACACCTGCTGCCCCTTTGACTCCCCTCTCGAGGCTGAATGAAGCAGGGAAATCCTACCTGCAGCTTCAGCCAGGCACAAAACTAAAGCCACTGTTTGGCCCAGCTTATCCCCATGGGACTTGTGGAGGGTAGCAAAGGAGAAGTGGATTTCACAGCCAATATCTGGTTTCTGTGAATGAATCTAGACTCCTTTGGCGACGGAGAAACGAGTCACCGGCTTGAGTACCTGGGAAGAGCAGGCCAGGACTAGGTGGTTAGGGTGTGTGCCATACTGTTTTCGTATGACTACGCTTCCCGTGTGCAAAATGAGACCGAGTGGACCCGGGGTCATTAGGCTCCATAACAGGAAACCAGAGGCTGATGATCTGCTCAGCAGGTCAAGGTGCTTTCTCCAAGCCTGATGACCCAAATTCTCTAATCTCTGGGACCCAGAGAACTGACTTCTTAAAGTCGATCCAGATCCACACACACATGAACATACAATCTTTAAAAAAAAAAAAAAAAAAAAAAAAAGCAGTATCTTAAGAAAAATATTTTTAAAGTCGCCATCGTGAACAACTGTTGAGTAGTAATCACACGCCCCTGATAGCCATTAGCCGTGCTGATGGGGGCTGCCTTGGCATTTTGCCAATCTTTCACATTTTGTAGTTGGGTCGGCTCTGTATCCTCCAGTGTTTAACCGTGTCTTGTACCCACATTTTGTGATGATTTTGCGTACCAACTTGGGGGCCACTTTGTTGTCCTCATCACACCCAGTTTAATGCCGATTTGCTCTCCACAAGTCTGTGAACGGAAATCCTACGGGTTTGTTTCTAACAATGTCAAACCGTCCAGGGCATCATGTCTGTGGAGGCTTCAGATGCCTTCAGTCTGGAGATGAGAGCAGGAGACCCAGTTCCGCTCCATCTGTGTCCCATTTGGCCCACTAGGGAGCTCTATGGGCCACTTCCCCACAAACCAAAAGCTTCCTTCCCACCTCCCATTCAACTTTTCTTTCTTCCTTTAAAAAAAATTTATTTATTTTTATGTAGATGAGTGATCTGTCTTCACACACACCAGCAGAGGGCACCAGATCTCATTATAGATGGTTTTAAGCCATCATGTGGTTACTGGAATTGAGCTCAGAACCTCTGGAAGAGCAGCCAGTGCTGTTAACCATTGAGCCATCTCTCCAGTCCCCCTCCCATTTTTTAAATGGTTTCTCAAGACAGGGTTTCTCTCTTCTAGCCTTGGCCGTCCTGGAAATGACGGAGATCCACCTGCCTCTGCTTCCACGACACACACACACACCCCGTGCCAGGATTAAAGGTGTGTGCCACCACTGCCCAGCCCATCCAACTTTTCTAAGGAGGTATGGTTCAGAGGCCAAATTCACATGCTGCACTTCTGGATAAAGCCTTGGGCAAATCTCAGCCCTCTGTGCCCCATTTTTCCCTTTTGCCAATGGGGTGACTAATCGTTTTCATCCAGAAAGTAATCAAAAGGGTGCCGGGTATGGGAGGGCTGTGTAAAGGAGGCTGACAGCAACAGGCCTTGATACACATCCACATATTCCATGTATGCGGAACCTGCCTGGAAGGCAGGCTTCCTAAAAACTCCCAGACTGCTAGAGACACCCCCAGTGATCAGTTGCTGTGGTTATCCCAAAGGACAGTTCTCTTCCCTCCCAGCAGAGGGCGCCATTCTCCCAAACCACAGCTGTAGCAGACGTTTGCAGCCTGGCTGGCCAGGGTGGGGCCCATAGGCATATGGCTGGGGCATACCTAATATGGAAGTCTGCTTGTGAAGACGGCTCTGCCTGCACAGAGCACATGCTCGGTAAATACTTGTTGAATCAGTGAATGAACAAGCTCTCTGATGGAAGAGGCACCGTCCTCAGATGGGGATGGTGGCTGTCCACATTTGTTGGGCTGTGATTGGCTAATAATCTTTACCAAAGAGTCAGTCACGTCCCCTTAAACCTGACAGGCAGGCAGAGAGAGCTTTTTATGGTTTCCTTTTTAAAAGGAAATTGAGGACCAGAAAGATGGCTCAGTGGTTAAGAGCACAGCACGCAAGTATTGCTCCTGCAGAAGAGCCAAGTTCAATTTCAAGCACCCACATGGTGATTTATAACTGTTGGGCTTCAGACCTGGACAAGCAGCTAAAGTGCCTTTTCAACCAAGGCAGATTTGACCTCCAGGTTCTCCCAGCATCCCCGGGTCTGAACTACTCAGCCCAGGCGGGGCTTCACCACTCTACAATCCAGACATTTTGGTTCTCTCTTCTTCTCCTTTTCTGTATGTCCTCTGCTCTCACCTCTCTCTTCATGCACCTTTCTCTGCCCCTCCCCCTGCATGTCAGTGGAGAGCTCCTCCCAATAAGCCTGCATTTATATACTTTAGCTTGTCTTGCATCAGATTATATTGCCAATCAATAAGGTTTATCAACCATTCATAACTGCAGTTCCAGGGGAATTCAAAGCCCTCTTCTGATTTACATGGGCACCGCATGCACAGGGTACACAAACATACATGCCAGCAAAACATGTGTACCCATAAAATAGTAAAAGGAATAAATGTAAAACAAAAAAAAGGAAATATTGAGAGTTAGAACTGGGCTGGGCGTGGTGGCATTCCGGGGTGAATACCTGTAATCCCAGCACTTGAGAGGAAACTGAGGCAGGAATTTCAAGCTCCAGATCAGCCTGCTCTATACAGCTATACAGAGCGATCCGGAGGAGAGCAACAGTGGAGACAGTTTCAGTTCTGGATCCCCAAAGATGGGCTTTCTGTGTTCCTTAAAGGGCCGTGTCTCATATATCCCAGGCTTGTCTGGAACACAAATTGAACTCAGTAGATACCTTTCAACCCCTGTTCTCCTGTCTCTGCCTCCCAAATGCCAAGATAACAGGAATGTGCCACCAAACCTAGTTTGTGAAGTGCTGTAACTGAACCTGAAGCTTCCTGAGTGCCAGGCAAGCATTCTACCAACTAAGGTACCTCCCCAGCCTTCTTTATCAGTAAGAATAAAACCTCCCAGCCAGGCGTGGTGGTACATGCCCGTAATCCCAGCACTCAGAGAGACAGAGGCAGGAGGATGGCTGTGAGTTCCAGGCCAGCCTGGTCTACAGAGTGAGTTCCAGGGCAGCCAAGGCTACCTTGGGGAAAAACAACCAACCAACCTCTGTCAGGCATGATGGCAAATATATTTATCCCCAGCACCCCAGGAGGCAGAGACAGGCAGATCTCTGTGAGTTTTAGAACAGCCTGGTCTAAATAACAAGTTCTGGGACATTCAGAACTACACAAAGAGACTCTGTCTCAAAAAATCAATACCGCCTGGTGTCTAAAGAACAACATCCAACTGAGGTGCCTCCTGGCCTACACTCAAAGGTAGAACACTTGCCCAATATGCAGAGGGTTACACCAAAGCCATCCCTCCCTGACGGAGGTTACAGCTAGGGCCAAAGCGCAGGCATGAAGGACATGCATAGCCCTCAGATGTCACTGTGGTCCTCTGTCACTAAGACAGAGCTGCCCATCTGGCTGTGGGACTCCATGCTCTACATCAGCCTCCATCCTCTTCTGGGTTCCCTTTGACTTGTGTTGGATATTATGCCAGGGCTTTTGAATTCATTCATGGAACTGACTATTTATTGATCAAACTTGTTCTATGCCAGGTACCATTGTTGGTGATGGAGAAAGAAAAGAAAAAAAAAATCAGTAAGCAGCTAAAAATCCAAACTCTGACAAGTCGGGGAGTTCTGGGCAAAAATATGTGTAGAGAGGTTTGATGTGATATTGCGCTAGTACTCTGATGGACTAGACAGAGGAGGATCAGGTATTCAAGGCTAGCCTTGGCTACATACTATATAGTTTGTGGCTAACCTGGGCTGCATGAGACTGTCTCATAAAAATGAAACGTACAGGGCTTACTGTGCAGTAGAAGGCAAGCCTAAGTAGAAGAGAGAGTTGATAGGGCAAAGGGGAAAGGGGCTGGAGTGAGGAGTCAGTTCTAGCTCCAGAGAAGGCCTTGCTGGAGTGTGTGAGCGAAGGGAAAGCCTTGCTGGAGTGTATGAGCGAAGCGAACATGTGTCTTGGTGTGAGGAACAGAAAGTGAAAGCTCCATTCGGAACGGATTAGCGGGGTTCAGTGGGGTTCAGCGGGGCAGGCCAGCATGTCTGTAGCACAAAGAGCCAGTGTGGTAGGAAGTGAAGGAAGGAAAAGGATCTAGGGTGCCCAGTGTGGACATCCTCCATGGCTGGGCTACAGGCTGAGTGAAGGGCCCGGGCCCAGCCCTGGAAACCCGGGGGAAAGCCCTGACTCAGCTCTGCTCTAGAGCCAGCAAAACCTGATTCTTTCACTGAGCCATCCCCAGTCACCAAGGGGGAGGCCAGGGCCTGCCCAGGCCTGTGGCAGCTGCAGACCTGGCAGACAGGAACAGCAAGATTCTTCTCTCAGGGCCTCAGGGCAGGCTGAGAGCCTGTGAGAAAGCAGATCGCTAGTTAGAAGTGCAGCCCCTTGTGGTGGCAGGTGTGTGTGTGTGTGTGTGTGTGTGTGTGTGTGTGTGTGTGTGTAAGGGTTGTACAGCCTGACTTCTCCCAAAGGGAGCCAGGCTTATGAGGTGGTGTTTGAAGAACACCCAGTTTCGACCTGGCCTGACCTGAAGGTTCTATAAGAGGTACCTGATAGTATTGCTCTTATCTGTTCTTCCAATTCAAGATGGGCCGGGAGCCCTGCCCATTCCTTCAACATCACCATGTTCTCTACCCAGCAAGCTGTAGGATGTGGGGGTGGGGATGGAAATCTGAAAGGAAATGGGTGGGTCAGGAATGCTAGGATCTGGCCCTGCCGTTCCCAGCCCCCACCGCCCTCTTAGTAAGCCAGTCTCGGTGGCCATCAGGGCAGGAAAGTGCTGACCGACCACAGCACTCCTGGAGGACAGTGCTGACTCACAGGACCTACAAGCACTTGAGGTTCGTGACTGAAACACCCACCGTCACAGGATGCTGTGGTTGAGATTCTCTCTCTCCAAACCAAACCCACCTCACTCAGGGCCTCTGCATTTGCCTGGCATGCCAGCCCCCTCCCTTCCTCAGGCAGCACCCAACGTCAGCTGTCAGATGCCATCCTCGGATAACCCTCTCTGTTCTGCTTTGTGTGTGTACATGTGGGTGCTCGGGGTGTGGAGGCCAGCGGTTGATGTTGGGCATCTTCCTCAATTGTTCTCTACTTTATAGTTATCATTATTACTGTCTTTTAGCATGTGTGTGTGTGTGTGTGTGTGTGTACGAGTGTGTTTTGATACAGGGTTTCTCTGTGTAGCCCTGGCTGTCCTGGAACTCACTCTATAGATCAGGCTGGCCTCAAACTCAGAGATCCACCTGCCTCTGCCTTCCAAGTGCTGGGACCAAAGGTGTGACCACCTTCACCTGTCACTCCCCCTGCCCCTTTGGAGAGAGGGTCTCATCTTTTAGCCTTGTTTCATCTAGAACCTGCTATATAGGTGAGTCTGGCTTTGACTCACAGAGATTGCCTGCCTCTCTTCCCAAGTACTGGGATTACAGATACGTGCCAACACATCTGGTGTGCTAGTTACAGTCACCTGGAAGGACGGGACAGCAATTGACGTATAACCGCCATCAGATAGGCTAGTAGACATTCTGTGGGACATTTTTTCCTCCTTTAAAAAAAAAAACGGGGCTGGAGAGATGGCTCAGAGGTTAAGAGCACTAGCTGTACTTCCCAAGGTCCTGAGTTCAATAAGCAGCAACCACATGGTGGCTCATAACCACCTATAATGAGATCTAGTAATCTCTCCTGGCATGTAGGTACACATGCATGCAGAATACTGTATAAATAATAAATAAATAAACTATTATTTAAAACAAACAAACAAAAAAACCCCACATTATTTTATTTGTATGAGTGTTTTGTCTGCATGTATGCATAAAAGTCAGAAGAGGATATCAGATTCCCTAAAACTGGTGTTGCAGACAGTTGTAAGCTGCCATGTGGGTGCTGGGAATTGAACACTGGTCATCTGCAAAAGCATCAATCACTTTTAACTGGCAAGCCAACTCTCCAGCTCTCTTTCTCTCTCTCTCTTTTTTTCTCACTTCTCCCCTTCTGCCCCCAAATCTGGGTCTCACTATGTAGCCCTGGCTGTCTTGGAACTCACTCTGTAGACCAGACTAGCCATGAACTCCACCTGCCTCTGCCTCCCAAGAGCTGGGACTAAAGGCATGTGCCACTATGCAAAATGTAAGCCATCTGCATTTTCTAGATTAGTGATTGGTGTGGGAGGGCCCAGCCCACTGTGGGTGAGGCCATGCCTGGGCAGGAGGTCCTGGGTTACATAACAAGCTGAGTGAGTCACGAGGAGCAAACCAGTAAGCAGCATTTCTGCACGGCCTCTGCTTGAGTTCCTGCCTCGGCGTCCCTTCATGCTGGGCTCTAACGTGTAAGTCAAATGACCGTCCCCAAGCTGCTTTTGATTATGGTATTTATCACAGCAACAGAAAGCAGACTAGAACACCCACTTCCCATATTTTTTGAGGCCAGGCCTTTACTGAACCTGAAGGTCACCATTCTGTCACATTGGCTGGCTACCAAGCCCCAAGGATCTGTCTGTTTCCACTCCCCAGTGCTGGGATTTCAGGCAACACATTGCTGTGTGTTCTACCTGGCTTTTTACAGTGCTGTTCAGATCTGAACATGGGTCCTTCTGTTTCATAGCAAGAACTGTGCCATTGAGCCGTCTCCCAAACCCCCTTATTATTATTAGCTGTTAACAGAGCCTCATGTGTCACCCAGACTGGCCTTGAACTCCAAAGCAGTTGAGAGTAAAGGTTGTGCACCACCTCACCAGGCTGGACTGCATCTTGAAATCTGAGATCCTGGCCCTCCTCGATGCTTTTTTTTACCACACTGGATCCAGCTTGTCATGATCTGAGGCTTGTTTTCTTCCCCACTACCTGGACACAAGCTCCCTGAAGGCAGGGACTTTTGTCTGTTTCTTTGCTATTCTAACCCTAACCTGGCACATGTTAGGTACTCAACAAACATCTGTGGGGTTTTGTTGTTTGTTTGTTTTTAGACAGAGTTTCTCTGTGTAGCTTTGGCTGTCCTGGAACTGGCTTTGTAGACCAGGCTGACCTCGAACTCACAGAGTTCCACCTGCTGTTGCTTCCCGAGTGCCAGGATCACAGGCCTGCGCCTCTGCGCCTCTGCATGCCTCTCTTAAAAGCACTCTGAGGCAAGCAGTCACTCTCCCACATTCTCACTTTCCTCCTCTCAAAACAGTCCCCACCTAGACACAGGAAGACCCTACATCTCTTTCTCTCTCCCACTTTCTTTTTTTTTTTTTTTCCTTTGAGACAGGCAGGGTGTTTCTCTGTGTAGCTGTGGCTGTCCTCAACCAGTTTTATAGACCAGGCTGGCTTCAAACTCACAGTGATCCACCTGCTTCTGCCTCCCCAAGTGCTGGGTTACAGGTGTGCAGCCACACCCAGCTTTCTTTCTTTTCTTTTTCTTTTATTATTATTAATTTTTTTTGAGATAGGGTGCTGTGTATTCCAGGCCAGCCTCCAGCTTGGTATATGACTTGAACTCCTTATTTTCCTGCCTCTGCATCCTGGGATGCACCTGCCTCACGCTCCGCATGTGTTCATTTAAATCAGCTCTTTTTTTTTTTTTTTTTGGTTTTTCCAGACAGGGTTTCTCTGTGTAGCCATGGCTGTCCTGGAACTCACAGAGGCCCACCTGCCCCTGCCTCCCTAGTTCTGGGATTAAAGGCATGTACCACCACTGCCTGGCTAAGGGCTGGCTAGTTTTTATTGTTAACTTGACACAACCAAAGTCACTTAAAAAGAGGGAGCCTCAGGTTGGGCAGGTGGTGCACAGCCTGTGATCCCAGCACTCAGGGAGGCAGAAGCAGGTGGGTCTCTGTGAGTTTGAGGTCAGTCTGGTCTACAGAGTAAGTCCAGTATAGCCAAGGCTACACAGAAAGAAACACTGTCTCAAAAAACAAACAAATAAACAAAAGAGGAAGCCTCAACCAATTGCCCTGATCAGATTAGCCTGTGGCCATGTCTGTGGGCTCAGCCTCTAGTGAGTGGCATCATCAGTAGGCAGGTGAGTCTGGAACCTATATAAGCAAGCTAGCTGTGCAGGAGCCAGAGAACAAGGCAGTAAGCAGTGTTCCTCCATGTTTTTTTTGTTCAGTTCTTACCCTGACTTCCCTCAGTGATAAACTATAACCCGGAACTATAAGTTTAGAAGGCCTTTCCTTCCTCAAGCTACTGTGCTCAGTGTTTAATTGTAGCAGTGGAGAAGCACAGAAATGAAGCCTGGGGTAGGCACAGAGAGCTGTAAAATAAGCCCTCAGGCAGTAGGATGGACCGTTTAAGGCCAGATTGACCTACTGTCTTAAACATAGTAAGGGTCTTGTTTCAATATGAAAAGGGGATGCGCTATGGATTTATGTCAATTGATAGAGTAACATGCATCAAGCCTGGGTTTGATCCCCAATATGTAAAAGCCAGGACGGGGGTGACACATAAAGTAAAAATTCCCGTCCTCAGTGCCGGATGTAGCTCGTGGCTCTATTTGTTTCTGGTGTAAGTATAGAATGTTTCAGTCATTGCAGAAGCACTCTATTAGACAGTATTGTTTTAGAGTTCGTCTGCAGATTGAAGTACAAACAAACAAACAAACAAAACCACAGCAAAACAAAATTTCGTACAGTCTTGCTTTCTTCATTTCTCCTCCAGAGGCATTGCCCTTTAAACACAGTTCTCTGTCATCCTGTGTCAGCTGGTTCCTTCGGACCTTTCCACATCAGCACACAGCAAGCTTCCTCTTTATTTCAGTGGCAGAGCGTTCCGCAGTAAATGGGGCGCGTTATTTAAGCAGACCCCACTCGTGGGTCAAAGGTCACTAGCTATCTTTTGCTTATGCAGGCAGCACAGTGGTGGAATGAATGTCCTTTGTTCGTCTGTCATCTTGCATATGTGCACATGTCCATCAAAGACAGCCAGAGGAATCAATTCTAGAGCACCAATCTGATCATGCCCCTGTCCCTGCCGGGCACACACTGCTCCTGCTGTCCCCTGGAAAATTCCTACCCAGCTCTCCATTTGGGCTCAGTTTGGGCTTCCCCTCCCTGGAATCACTCTTCAGTCCTCAGGCTGGAACGCTGTGAGGGAGGCATGAAGAATTCTATCTCCCTCTTACCTTGTCTCTTATGGGTTTCTTCATATAATTTATCTCACTCCAGGGAGTGAGGGAGTCTTTGTCAAGGATCAGGAGTCTAGAGCACAGAGCAGGGGAGAGTGGGCCTGGGGTAGGGAAAGCTGGGAAATCACACTGGTGATCCCAGCAAGGCTGAAGGGGAATAGAAGGCTGGAGGGGAAAGAACAGAAATGGATTCTGGGCTGCTTGGGAGGAGCCCGTGGCTTATCGGACATCAGCAGAAAATGGGAACAAAGTCAAAGGCAACTAGGCTGATGAAGTTGCCATCCTCAGTCTGGAGAAGGGCAATCTTGAATCTTGTTCTATGTTCATGTTTATGTATTGCCATTGCTCCTTTTTTAGGTTATTTAGTACTTATTTATGTATATTTTATATACATAAATCATTATACTTTATATATATTTATATGTATGTATAGATACTTTATGTGTATATTTATTACATATACATATTATATGTGTGTTCTGTTATTCTTCTTTGGGTTTTTTTATTTTTATTTTTTTTTTACATTTTTATTTTATATTAATCACAGGTTATATACTTCTTTGGGTTTTTAATTCCTTACATTTATAGTGTGTGTGAATTTTATTAGGGTTTTTGTTTGTTTTGTTTTGAGACAGGATATCATAAAGTAGCCCTGGCGGTCCTGGAACTCGCTGTGCAGACCAGGCTGGCGTTGAACTCACGGCGATGCGCCTGCCTCTGCTGGAATTAAAGGCACCTGCCATCAGGCCCAGCCAGTTTTTTCCTTCTGTTTTATTTAACTTTCCATTTTTATGTTATTTCATGTGTGTGGATATTTTGGCTGCATGGATATCTATGAGCCACATATGTACAGAGGCTGCAGAGGCCAAAAGAGGTCATTGGATCCCTTGGAACCGGTGATACAAAAGGTTGTGAGCCACCATGTGGGTGCTAGAGATCAAACCCAAGACCTCTGGAAGAGCAGCCAGCGTTCTTACCTGCCGGGCCATCTCTCCAGGCCCCAAATTTTAATTGGTTTGAGACAGTCTAACTCTGTAACCCAGGCTGGTCTCAAATTCATGGTAATCCTGCAATTCTCCTGCCTCTGCCTCTTCAGTCCTGCATCTACAGGTCTACATCATGCACCACTACCCAAGTCACTCCTGCACATTGCATTTGAGGGGTTCGCGGGATATGGCTCTATGCAGTTAGGAGCTGGAGAGGGTTCCGCATTGCACGACAGCCAGGACACCCAGAAAGGAGAGGCATCAAAGATGCTATCTTCCCACAGACTCTGCCCCACTTCCCACTAGAGATGGGAAAGGGAAGTTACCACCAGCCACAGAGGAAGGAAGAGGATGAGGAAGGAGAAGTGGTGTTGCCGCAGCAGAAAGGGAGCTCACCTCTTTTAGTTCGGTTTTCTCATCTCCTCCCCACAATGGTTTCCAGCAAAGAGAAGTAAAAGCTGAGGAGCAAAACCAGACCTACATCACAGACCAACCCCGACAGGAGAGGATGCAGGGGTGCCCAGTGCCAACTGGAGGGGGCCAGACAGTGGGGGTGGGGAAGCAGGCAGATGGCCCATGGACAACCCCTAGGCTGAGGAGCTAAGAAACTGTCCCAGGTGCCAGATGTCCAGGGTCACACAGCCAGGAGGTCTAAAGGACAGGGAGCTGTGACAAGCTGCCAGTCTGAGTCCCAAACACAAATAACCACCTGTAAGCTTTTAGTAATGATACTTGTGATGATCATAGTATAGCCCTTAGCTGAAGAGCCTTCTCTCTCTTTCTTCCTTTAAAAAAAATTTTTTTTTTCAAGACACAGTTTCTCTGTATAGCCTTTGCTCTCCTGGACTCACTTTGTAGACCAGGCTGGCCTGGGACTCACAGAGATCCACCTGCCTCTGCCTCCCTGAGTGCTAGGATTATAGTTCTGATCTTCTGGATCCTTCTCATTCTCTGGCTTTGTATAACCTGTCTCCGTAAAACTCTCCCAGGAAAACTGCCTCCTCTCAGCCGGATGTGGTGGTGCTTGCCTTTAATCCCATCTGGGAATGACCTTGAATTTTTGATTCTCCTTTATCAGTTTCCTTCCCAACTGCAGAGATTACAGGGGCACGCTATCACACCCAGCTTGATAAACTCTTCAGATGATTGTCTTCTTTATATCTTGTTCCCATTAAGGAAAAACAGTAGGATTAAGTCACTTTTCTTTTCTTTTCTTTTTTTTAAGATTTGTGTGTGTGCGCCAGGAAGTATCAGCCTGGCTAGATCCCAGGGGAGGACATTGCAGCCAGCCCCGGGGAGACAAGATGATCTGGGGTCTGATGGAAGGGGAGGAGGTCCTCCCCAGTTGGTGGACTTGGAGGGGGCGGGAGGAGATGAGGGAGGGATGGGGAGAGTGGGAGGGAATGACGGAGGGGGCTATGCCGGGATACAAAGTACCTAACCTGTGATTGATATAAAAATAAATATATTTAAAAAAAAAAGATTTGTGTGTGTGTGCGCGTATGTATTCACATGGACAAATGCACCTACATATGATGCACACGTGCCAATGTGTGCGTGTGTGCAGGGCCAGAAAAGGAAATGGCATCCCTCCAGGCTGAAGGTACAGGCATCTGAGGAACACTAGGTTGTTAATGATTGTTAGGATCTGAACTCCAGCCCTCCTGACTGAGCAGCAAGCACTCAACCAATCAGCCATCACTCCAGGCCTTTATTCCATGTATTTCCCAAAGATTTATTTATTTTGAACTCAAGACCTCCAGAAGAGCAAACAGTGCTCATAACTGCTCATTCATCTCTCCAGCCTCATATTTAATGTTTTTGCATTTTGTTTTGTTTTTAAAAGAGGGTTTATTTTGGGCTCCAAGTTCAAGAGGACAATCTATAATGTCGGGGAGGTCGGGGTGGCAGGAGCTTGGGACAGTTGGTCACATCGTGTAGCCAGCCTGAACGCAGGAGATGAATTTAAGTCATTTCACTTTAGCGACTGCCCTCTTTTCTCCTGTAGTAATCCGGTGGCTCCCACCATGGGTTGCCCAGTCACAGCCAAAAGCATCTCAGGTTGCTGCTGCCATTGTCAGGAACCTTTATTATCTTAGGGATATTAGACATCTCCCTCAGGAGCCACCAGGGAATAATGTCAGGGCTTGGGTTTCAGGTCGGCTGGCGAGCACTGTGCCCTTCCTGTGCCCACTTCCTCTGGCCCAGGCCAGACCATGGACTCCCCCTCAAGAGACTTGCAGGAGCCTGTGCTCCCTAGACCAATCTCTTAGAACACAGCCCTCCTCCCAAAACACTTCAGTGCGTTCCTGTGACTCCTTCAGTGAGATACAAGTAGCAGGCTGTTTAAAGTTCTTTCATTCCTGAGCTTGGTTCAAAAAGTCCCAGCTCCCGCTGACCTGTCCCGCTTCCAAGGACAGGCCCGCCAGCCACAGGAGACAATCTCCGACCCCATTCCTGGGGTAACGGCTTTGCCACTGCGACGGCCTCTCAGGGTCTCCACTTCAGCTACTTTCCTTACACACCTGCTAACAGTTTTTGTTTGTTAGACAGGGGCTCACCATAGTCCAGGTTAGTCTGGACCAGGACTCCCTAGATAGCCTAGACTGGCCCCCAACTCAAGACAATCTTACCCCAGCTCTGTGACTGCTGCCTGCTGGGGTCACAGCATGAGCCCCCAGGCCTGGCCTTGGTTCACTTTTGTTTTGTTTTGAGACAGGCTTTCTCTGTGTATTGGCTGTCCTGGACTCAGTTTGTAGATCAGGCTGGCCTTGAACTCACAGAGATCCACCTGCCTTTGCCTCCCTGAGCGCTGAGATTAAAGGCCTGCACCACCATGCTAGGTGATTTGTGTTTTATTAGACTTATTGCATGTGTGGTCCAAGTGCCACAGTGTGCATGTGGAGGTCAAAGAACATCTTGTGGGAGTTGTTTCTGTCTTCTTCATGCGAGTTCTGGGAATCTGACTCAGGTCACTGGGCTTAGCAACAGTGATGAGCCATTTCATTTACCCTTGAGTCTGTTTGCTATACATCTCGAGCTATACTTCTATACATCTCCCCTGTGGGTCTCAAGCTGATGTCTTATCTCCAGCACTCACCTCATCCTAGCGCTGAGCACAGTACCCCCGACTCCTGTGATTGCTGAGTTGAAATCTGAGAAGAACCTCCAACTCTCATAGGTGCTTTTCCAATAATGGAATTTAATGGTCTCTCTCAGAGCCACTCTGCCTCTGTATTAACCTACAAGTGTCTTGAGACTTGATTCTTGTCTAGATACCTCTTATTCCAGAAAGCCTTCTGGGTTTATCACCCTCCGGTGAGGATTTCTAGGTACCTACATCAGTGTATCGGAGCACCTGCGTCATATGGAGCCACACAATAAAACAGTGATAATTTGAGCCTCCCCCCCCATCACCTACACAATGTGAACAGGCACATGTACACCCCCACACACTCATTCACAACTCCCCCTACGTGCACACACACTATGAGGTAAGATAATAATAAACAACAGCGACAGCTATTGATGATCTATATTCACTAAGTGCAATGAATTGGGGCCCTGGGCCAAATGGCCTGGGTGAGCCCTGGACCCCAGATCATCTTCCCCACAGGAAGCAGAGTCCCACACCAGCCTGCAGAGAGCTGCCCAAGAGCAAAGCCAAAGTGTCCTAAGAAAGTGCTCTTGGCGGAAAGCATTGTAATAAAGGCCTCTTGTTCTCCCCTTGAGAAGCCACCCCATTTCCTGCCACATCACGAGAAGGTCCTGGGAATGGTTAGCATGACTTTGCTGAATGGCTAAGGGGGGGGGAGGGGGTGTTCAGAAACAAAAGACCTTAAAGGACCAAGCCTGCTACCAGACCTCTCTGAGAGGGTCACTCCTTCCTTGCTGGTGGGGAAAACTCACAATAGTAACATATGCACACATTCTTGTTTTTTTAAGATTTATTTTTAGCTTTTACTTTATTTTATTTCTATGTATGTGTGTCTGTGCCCATATGGAGGCCTGGAAAGAGTGTCAGGAACCTCCCATGTAGGAGAATTTGAGTTCTCTGCAAGAGTATCAAGTGCTCTTAAGCACTAGGCTCTCTTCAAAGTCTCATGCACACCATTCTTGACTCAGTAACTCTAAGAAATTGATCCTAAAAACCTTCCAATAGAACTCAAAGCTCCACAGAATAGCCAGGCACAGTGGTGCATGCCTGGAATCCTAGTACTTGGGAGGCAGAGGCAGGAGAGTAAGGAATTGAAGGCATGCTTGGCCTATTAGTGAGCTTGAGGCCAATTGGTGCTATATGAGACCCTGTCTCAATAAAACAAAAAGGAAAGTCTCATACACAAAGTGTCCCTTTTAAATTTTTTTCTTTAGTTTTTCAATACAGGGTTTCTCTGTGCTGGGACACGCTGTGTAGACCAGGCTGGCCTCAAACTCAGAAATTCACCTTCGTCTGCCTCACACATGCTGGATTAAAGGTTTGAACCACCATCTGGCCTTTAAATGTTTTTTGAAATAATACAGCATGTAAGAATAAACACCGTGGGATCAATGCTCCATGGTCTAGCATCCTCTACTTTGTGCAAAGCCCTGGGTTGAATTCTCAGCACCCAAACTGTTATTAATTAAACTGAACATGCTAGTACCCCTCACAGCTGTCATCACTGCAGTCCGTAAGAGGAGGGTCATTCCAGGATTGGAAAGGTACAATGGAGGGGGCTGCAGGTCAAGGTTGACGTGGGCAACAAACTGAAACCGTGTCTCAATCCCTACTCTTTCCAACCCCAAAATAAGTAAAATAAAATGTTTTCAGAAGGCTGCCAGGGTGGTTTAGTTGGTAGAGTGCTTTCTAGCAGGCAGAAAGGCCCTAGTGTGATGCCCAGCACCACAGAACCAGGCATGGAACCATGGAATTTGGAAAGTAAAGGCAGGAGCTGAGACACATTGGGAGAGGCAGGGACAGGCAGGTCACTGTGACTTGGAGGCCAATCTGGTCTACAAAGTGAGTCCAGGACAGCCAAGGTTACACAGAGAACCCCTGTCTCAAAAAAGAAAACAGAAGTTCACGATCATCCCCAATTACACATTGAGTTTGAGGCCGTGGGGTGCATGAGACTCTTGTCTCAAATAAACAGAAAATGGGCTACAGAGATGCCATTGCTGGTAAGTTTCCTTTATGTAAGCATAAGGACGTGAGTTCAGATCCCTAGCACTCACATTTAAAAAACAACAGCGGGGCAGTGGTGGCTCAGCACTTGGAAGGCAGAGGCAGGTGGGTGTTTGTGAGTTTGAGGCCAGCCTGGTCTACAGTGCAAGTTCCAGAACCCAAGCCAAACACAACCAAAAAGCTACAACACAAAGTCGATCACCACCACCACCAATAACAACAACAAAACAACAACCAAGAAAACCCAGACGTAGGGTGCTGCCGGCTTCCAGTCTCAATGTTGGTGGGGGGTGTGCTAAGTCCTGGATTTGATCCCCAGAACTGAGGAAACCAGGTGTGGCTCCACAGATTCATAATCCCAGCACTCAGGAAGTGAAGAGAGGAGGATCAGATGTTCCAGCTCATGCTTGGCTCCATGGATGCAGTGTGAGGCTGGGCTGTAGGAGACCCTGGAGCTGGAACCCAAGGTTTTGTGTATGCTGGGCAAACACTTTACCAACTGAGCTACATTCCCAGCCTGAGACCCTATTTTAAACAACACCCCTGCCCCCACTCCCACCCCAACCACCACCACCCCCTCTGCCAAAAAATGGAAGAGGATAAAGTAAAACAGAATATCAAAACATCAAAATTAGAGTGTATAGTGCATGGGTCCTTGGCAAGAAAGCGGTGTGTTATAGAAATTGTAAAAATTCTGTTTCAATGTGTACAGCACAATTTAAAAGCTTGTTTTTACTGGGGGTCTTTTTTGTTGTTGTTTTGTTTTGTTTTGTTTTGTTGGTTTGGTTACAGTGTTCTCTGTATAACCTTGGTTGTCCTGGACTCTCTTTGTAGACCAGGCTGGCCTCGAACTCATAGAGATCCATCTGTCCCTCTGCCTCAGGAGTGCTGGAATTAAAGGTATGTGCCACCACACCCCACTTTTACTAGGGCTCTTGATTGGAAAGTTTGTACAAATACTGACCAGAGAAGGGATGCTAACTGCCTGAGGTCACATAGCCTACTGCTCAGCAGCCCTGGCTCCCAGAGTGAAGGCCATGCAGCCCTTCACTATTCTGGCTGTGAACCTCAGCCGGCTCCCATCCTTGCACCAGCCCCAGCGCTGGGAAGGACCCAAAGCAGCTGACACGGTATGAACTAGCCGCCATTTATACACAGGGTGTTCTGTGCCAGACGCTGGTCTGAACATGGGCTTGTTAGCTGATTCATAGACAACTCTAAGTGGGAAGTTCTATTATTGACATCATGAAACCAGTTCATAATGGGGAAATGGAAGCTCACAGAGCCAATAATTTGCATGTCTGGTGAGGAACAGAGCGGAAATTGGAGCCCAAAGTGCCTGGCTTCAGGGTCTGTGTCCTCAGGCACCACCTAAGGCCCAGATCTTTCTTCTGAACAGACGCTTACAGGCTAAGCCACAGGTGGCTGCCAGCTCACAAGAGTCTCAGTAGCGAAGGCTACAAACTTGGCCTCAGAATCCATTTCCAGTCATGCTATTTTGGACTCTTTAAAAGGAAAAAGAAAATTTATATTTCTAGGTCAACCTGTAACTAAGTTCTGTCTACTGGAGAGCACTGGCTACAGAAACTGGTCCCCAGCCATCCCCAGCAGGGAAGTCCCCTTCCCCACAGACATCTAGAAGTGCAGACACTGATAAGACTGAGGCTAGCTGGCCCATTCTGGAAATGTGGGGCCCTGCAGGGGTCAAAGCTCCTATGCCAAGGTCAGTCCCACCCTGTTACCATTCCAGGCCTCTACAGAAAAGGCCCTCAGCCTACGGCAGGGTGGGGTTGCTGAGGCCTGGCAACACCCTCATTTTCCCTTAGAGGACCACGCCTCCCCCACTTGTCAGCCATTAAGAACACTCCTGCCTCATCCTCCAGCCACCATGACTTTGCTCAGTTTCACGGAGATGAGCATATGGAGTGAAGTTTCTGAAACCAGGAGCCAAAATTAATCTTCTGGAAATGTGTTTAAGATAACTCCTGGGGCTGCTCCAATGACCCAAGCAGAATCTTCCAAATACCTTTCTGGCCATAGGGAATTGGTGCACCTATCAGCTGAGAGCCTAGGTTCTTGTCTTGGAAAATCTGGTCCCTTGATATTTTCTGGGAGAATAGGCAAGCTTCACTGGGCTGCTCCATTGCTTAACATCTTGCCATTAGGAGATAGCACAGTGGTACACACCTGTAATCCCAGGTCTCAGGAACTGAGGGCTGGAAGATCAGGAGCCTAAACCACCTTAGGCTACATAGGGAGTCTAAGGTCAGCCTGGCCTATATGAGATTCTATCTCAGAACAATTAAAAATAATCATTACCTTCTACCTCCTGACCACAGAGGCAATAGAACCAGCTTGCTTTTGCTGTTCTTGCCACCGTGTTGTGCTGTCTGCCACTATAACTTGCCTGACTGTAGCCTCTCAAAATAACTTATACTTTGAAAACATAAAAAGAATTAATAGCTGAGCTGGGCTTGGTGGTGTGTACCTTTCATCCCAGCACTTGTGAGGCAGAGGATCCCTGTGAATTTGAGACCAGTCTGGTCTACAGAGTGAAGTCTGGGACAGACAGACTAAATAGACCCTGTCTCAAACAAACAGAAGAAGAAGAAGAAGAAGAAGAAGAAGAAGAAGAAGAAGAAGAAGAAGAAGAAGAAGAAGAAACAATGGCAAGAACATAGCTAAAATATAAAGTTCTATTTAAAAATAATAATAATAAAATCTTGTAGCAGGGCTGGGTTGTATCTTTATGGCGGAACAATTGCTTAGTATGTGTGTGGTCCTAGGTTCTATCCCAGGCACAAACAAACAAAACAGCAGTCCAGTTCCTTATTGCTCTCAGAGCACAGGAAAAGGTGCAGACCACAGTTAGCAGGTCCACACCCCTGGCTCAGTCCCTACCTTTTCCTCTGGTGTCATCTGCTCCTCAGGAGTTCTAGCATCTGAGGTTTTCCCTGGAAGTGGTGACCTTTGGCCTTTCTAAGAAAACTCTGGTTCACTCCGTTCTCTCTCTCTATTGTCTTTTTAGAGACAGGGTTTCTCTGGGTAGTCTTGGCTGTCCTAGAAGTCACTATGTAGACCAGGCTGGCCTCCAGCTCAGAGATCCACCTGCCTCTGCCTTCCAAGCGCTGGAATTGAAGGTATGCGCCACCACTGCCCCGCATATGATTTTTCTTTTAACCTAGACTTTACTCCAACTTCTTACATTAGCTAAGGAAGACCTTGAATTCCTGGTTCCTCTGCCCCTATCTACCAACTTCTGGATCACATCTGTGTACCACAGTGCCTGGTTTATGCACTATGGGGCTGGAGCCCAAGGCGCTGTGCGTTTGAGAAAAGTACTCTTATAGCTGCTCTACATCTGCGGGCCTGCTTTATCTGCTCATTTCCACTGCCAAGTCCTCCCTCCCAATCACACCATGTGGTTAAGTCACAAGTCACTCATTACGAGGGCTAGCACCTAACCTCAACAGTGACTATGGCTCTCCTAGTGGCTGACACCTAACCAGAATCATGACTATGGCTCTCTTGGTTGCTAAAATACTGTGTGGAATGTTTTCATATTGGTTAGTAAACAGTGGCTTCCCCTAGTCCAGCAAGGCTTCTCATTTCCCTGCCATCAAGAAGCCAGACACAGCACCTTGCTTGGAACCCTTCCCCATTCCCCCAGTACTAGTTCCTGGTTCCTTAGTGCCAGGAGCCCAGCTCCACCAGTTGTTAAATGGTGACACCACGCCCTGCTTATTGCTCTGGATTCTCTCTCTTTTTTCCTTTCTTTTTCTTTTTTCTTTTGAGACAGGGTTTCTCCATCCTGGAACTCACTCTGTAAGACCAGGCTGGCCTGCCTCTGCCTCCTGAGTGCTGAGATTAAAGTTCTTCTTTCCTTTTCTTTTCTTTTTCTTTCTTTTTGTCCTAATTAGGAGGTAGCGTGGTGGGGCACACCTTTAATCCCAGAACTGAGGAGGCAGGAGTAGATGGATCTCTGAGAGTAGTTCCAGGCTAGCCTGGTCTGCATAGCAAGTTCAGGCCAGTCAGGGCTACATGTTGAAACCTTGTCTTAAAACAAAACAACAAAACCAAAAAGGAGTGTGTGTGTGTGGGGTGCGTGGGTGTGGGGGTGAGTGGGTGGGGGGCGCGTGGGTGTGTGTGGGTGCGTGGGGGTGTGTGGATGGGCGCCTGTGTGTGCTTCGTAAGAGCAGGTGCGGTGGCTGGGGCCAGAAGGGGATGTCCGACCCACTGGAGCTGGAGTCTCAGATGGTTGTGAGCTGACTGATGTGGGTGCTGGGAACTGAACTTTGTTCTCTAGAAGTGCAGGAAGTCCTCTTAATTACTGAGCATCTCAACAGCCCCTTGCCCTGGATTCTAAGTCCCTAGTTTCCTGTCTGTCAGCTCCACCAGACCAAAGCTCCTTGAAGACAGAGCTCCACCCTGCCTTGCCAGCTCTGAGCTTCTCTGGGGGGTGGGGGTGGGGTTTCACTGAATGTTCACCGACTGCCTGACAACTAAACGCTTGTGGCCTGAGAAATTAGAGATTAGAGAATCTTTGAACAATACGGGCCCCTCTCCTTGAAATCTGGACTCTGGAATTTTCCCAGGCTGACTTGGAAACTTTGTTCTTTGCCACATTTTATGGCTCTTATTTCCCTCCCCAGACAGGAAGTTTCTGCCACCTGCCTCAGTCTGGCCAACCTGGCCAACTCCACCCTGCCTCCTATAAGACCTGGGAAAACCAAGTGCTATCCCTTCTACCAACACAGGCTTAGGTGGCATAAGTGTGCATGTGTATAGACACCTGTCTGTAAGTGTGAAAGGTCACTCAATGCTCACTTACTCTGGGGTGACCAACTTAGAGAAATTTATATGGGACTGTCCAGATTTTAGCATAGAAAGTCCTTTGCCCTGGGAACCCTTCATCTGAGGCAAATGGGCAGGTTGAGTCATTCTGTGTAGATAGTGGAGAGGGTTGTGGCCCAAAAGGATGTATTTTCTGTTGCTGGTGTTTAGCGCAGTGCCAGGCCCAACATGGCTTACCCCAGTTTTGCTATTTACTTGCCATGGAAATTTTTATTACCTTACAGTTTCCTTTAGAGGAAGCTTTCTCTGATACAAGTAGAACAGTTTATAACCTGGTACCTGCCTCGATCTCTCAAGTGCCTGGCTTGCAATTTTTAATCATTTATTTTCCAGAACATGTATATTTTGTTCTGTTCTGTGACTGTAATTATTCCTTCTGTGCTTTTTCTGGAGGCTGAGCCAAAAACTGAAAATCAATGGATAGTATCCACAAATTCTACTCATCTGAGAACTAACTCCAGGCCCCCATGGGTAGAAATGGTGACTTGAACACTGCACAGCATCCATTGTCAAGAAGTCCAAAGTCAACCAGGCTTGGCAGTGCCTATAATCCTAACTACTAGGAAAGAAGATCACCTTGGGCTATGGAGCAATGCCAAGACCGTGCTAAAATTTTAATTTTAATGAGACACTATCTCAAAATAATAATTAAGACAAATAAATTGGCCCCAGATGGTGGTGGCATACACTTTTAATCCTAGCACTCTGGGAGGCAGAGGCAGGCCAGGTGGATTTCTGTAAGTTCGAGGCCCAGCCTGATCTACAGAGTGGATTTCAGAATAGGCAGATCAACACAGAGAAATCCTGTCTCAACAAAACAAAACAAAACAAAAAACCAAGGGAGGGAGGGAGAGAGAGAGGCTGGAGAGAACCAGGGACATTGTTCGTGGTAGAGTGCTTATGGAAAATGAACATCTTCTTGAGGTTCACCCCATAGATAGCATATCCAAGGCACACATGGTGGCACCTGCCTGTGACCCTAGCATCACAGAAGAAAATAAAAGGATCAGAAGTTCAACATATTCCTCATGAATGTCAGATCAGCCTAGGATACATGAGACCTTGTCTCACAAAACCAAAAATGAAAAAGAAAAGAAAACAGGTGCGGTGGCACACACCTTTAATCCCAGCACTCTGGAGGCAGAAGCAAGAGAATCTCTGTGAGTTCAAAGCCAGCCTGGTCTATATAAAGAGATTTTCTCTCTCTCTCAAAAAAAGAAACAAACTAACTAACAAAAAACCCTAATAAATAAATAAATAAATAAATAAATAAATAAATAAATAAATAAATTGATTTAATTAAATAGGCTCAAACTCATAGTTCTTAGGCTTGTGATTCATCTCAGCAGGAGAATGAGACTTAGTGAATAGAACAATTTTGCTTTCAGATCACACCAACCACTTTCCTCCTGGAATTTGGAAAAAAAAAAAAAGTGAGCCACAAAGTTTCTTTCTTTTCTCCCTTGCTGTTTTTGAGAGAGGATCTCATTATGTAGTCCATGCTGGCCTGGAACTTACTATGTTGGTCAGACTGGTCTCCAATTTATTATCCTCCTGCCTCAGCCTCCTTCGTGATGGAATTACAAGTGTGCATTACCATGCCTGGCTTCAATATTCTTTATCTTAAAGAAATTTTACATATATACATGCATATATATATATTTTTTTCACTTCTAGTAGTCAATGATACAGTGTAGGAAAACAGTAGTTTAATTTGAAAAGTAGAAACAGTCTGGACATGGCAGCACACGTCTGTAATCCTACCATTTAAGAGGTTGAGGCAAGAGAATCATGAGTTCAAGGCCAGCCTTAGCTACATAGTGAGTTTTAGAGCAGCCTGGGCTACATTGGATCCTAATTCTTTGTCTAATTCAAACAAAGTAAAAGCAGAGTTGTTTGTATCTAGATACCCTCCCCCTCCACACACACACAATACGCACAGCACACACAACACACGCATGAGCATCCATACACATAATAAGTAAATTCCCAGCCCCTCTTGGTATCTTCAACTCTAGCCAGGCTGAAATTGTCAAGAAGCTATTTTATTGGCTGCCAAATCCTTTGGGATGGGCTTTGCCTTGGACCACTGGACCTGATGTTGGCCTGATTCCCAAGCCCTGAGAGGAGAGATAGTCTTTTTTTCTTGGGGGTGGGAGATGTTGCTACACGTTTTTGGGCCTCAACGGTGATTCTACAGTCCTATTTGGGTGGACACTAAGACCGAAGCTATCTTACACTGGGGGAGACGCCTACCACCCTTGTCAGGAGCCCTAACTTCTAGACTGCAGAGAACCTGCTACCTGTGTGTGTGGCTCAGGGAAAGCCCTGGCCCCTGGGCAATGTGGAAATGATAACAGTTAATGTTGACTTAACATTTCCTGTCTGCCATGTTTATTTAGATTACCTCACCTAGCTATTTTTTTCTTTTTCTTTTTTTTTAAAGGATTGATTGATGTATTATGTATTATGTATTTATATGTATATTATTCTACCTACATGTACGCCTGCACACCAGATCCCTTTGTAGTACTGGGAATTGAATCCAGGACCTTTGGAAGAGCAGCCAGTGCTCTTAACCTCTGAGCTATCTTTTCAAACCCCTCCCCCCCCCTTTTTTTGAGACAGAGTCTCTACTGTCTTAGAGCTCATCATTTAGTCCAGGCTGGCCTCATACTTACAGAGATCCTCCTACCCAGCCTCTCAAGGGCTGGGTCTCAAGGGCTGGGAATAAAGGTTTGTGCCACCATGCCGAGCACCTCACCTAACTCTTTTTTTTCCTGTATTTTATTTATTTTATGTGCATTGGTGTTTTGCCTGCGTGTATGTCTATATGATGGTGTCAGATTCCCTCAAGCTGGAGTTATAGACAGTTGTGAACTGCTACATGGGTGCTGGGAATTGAAGCCTGGTCCTGGGTAATCCGGGAGGGCTGCCAGTGCTCGTAACTACTGAGCCATCTCCCCTGGCCCCATCCTCACCTAGTTCTCAAAACCACGCAACAAAGTAGGTGCTCTAATTGTTTCTTTTGGAAAGATGAAAGAATTGGGAATCCAGAGAGAGGTCTTATTTGTTTATTTATTTGTTTGTTTTATTTTCAGTGCTGGGATTGAACCCATGACATGACCTCAGCCTGCTAAGAAAGTATGATAGCAATTAGCTAAATCCCCGGTCCTCAAAGAGAGTTTAAGGTGCTTGTTCAAAAGCTTGTGACTAAGCAATGTGTAGTGTCAGACACATGCCTGTAATCCCAGCATTCAGGAGCCTGAGACAGGAGCACTGTGAATTTGAAGCCAATCTACATATAGCAAAACTCTGTTTCAGAAAACAAAAAACAAAACAAGGGGACTGGAGTGATGACTCCTGAATTCGGAACACTTATTGCTCTTGCAGAGGATTTGGGTTCAGTTCCCAGCACCCACATGATTGCTGACAACCTCCATGACACCAGGCACTTCATGTACAAATGTACATGCAGGCAAAATACTTATGCATATGCAATAAAAATAAAAAAGCCAGGCATGGTGGTGCACGCCTATAATCCCAGCTCTCAGGGAGCCAGAGGCAGGAGGATCTCTGTGAGTAGATCAGCCTAGTCTACAAAGGAGTCTAGGACAGCCAAGGCTACACAGAGAAATCCTGGCACACACATTTAATCTCAGCACTTGGGAGGCAGAAGCAGGTGGAGCTCTATGTGTTTGAGGCCCATTTGGCAATTTCCAGACCACCCAAGCCTACACAGTGAAACCCTGTCTCAAAAAACCAAACAAAACAAAAACAAAAAACATCAATCAATCAAATGAACAAACAAAAAAATGACAGAGATGAACTTTGGACTTAGAATTAATAGGCATGGCCGGAAAGATGGCTTAGCAGTTAAGAGCTACCCTTCCAGAGGACCCAGGTTCAATTCCCAGCACCCAAATGACAGCTTATAATGGTCTGCAACTCTAGTTTCACACAGACATATGTATAGGCAAAACACCATTGCACATAAATAAATCACTAAAACAAAACAAACAAGCATCCTCCCCCCAAACAAACAAACAAACAAACAACAACAAAAAAAACCCACAAACCCCACTCTAGGCAGCAGGACTTCTGCCCAGGCTAACAGCCACCAAATCTGCGCTGGGGACCATCTGCTGGGCTAGTCTTGGAGCTGCACACCACCCCAGCATCAAGGCTGCCGCTACCAGGAAACGGAAACTGTGATCACCTGCCTGTGGCTCAGTTGCTTCGTCTGTAAAATGGAGAGGGAAAAAAAAAAAAAAATCTCTGCTCTACAGGCAGGATGAACTGTGCCCACTGCCCCCTAACTCCAGTCCTTCTTCATGGCCACTATCCCATTCTTCACCATACCGGAAGCTCCTTCTTTGGTGAACAACACTGTAAAACAAACAAAAACACAAGTAAAAAACAAAACAAAACAAAAAAACAGGCCTTCTGTCTGGACTCTTCATCTTTCCAAGGAGACTAATCACAACACTTTTGTACTCTTGACACTTGCCTGCCTCCTTCTCTTAGCTACGCTAGGACTGGAGTTTCAGCCAGGCAACCGACTGTTTCTTGCTAAATTAAGTAAGGTTTAGAGTCAGTAGTGCAGGCCTGTAATCACAGCTACTCAGAGAGCTGAGACAGGAGAATTATAGATTTAAGACCTGCCTGAGCTACAGAATGAGTTGAAGGCCAGTCTGGGCAACTAAGTGAGACCTGCCTCAGAGTGAAAAGTCAAAGGGTTGAGGATGTGTCTCAGTTGGTACAGTGATTGCTTAGCATGCAAAAAGCCCCGGTCCAGTCACTAGTACCATAAACAGGTGTGATGGGGCCCATGTGCAACCCCAGCTCAGGGAAGGCAAAGACAGGAGATTCAGAAGGTCATGGTCATCCTAGCTTCATGGTGAGTTGGAGGCCAGTCTGGGATACTTGAGACCCTATCTCAAAACAAAACAACAACATTCAAAAATTAAAACGTATAAAATAAGCCGGGCTGTGGTGGTGCACACCTTTAATTCCAGCAGTTCAGAGGCCAAGGCAGGTGAATCTCTGTGAGGTCAAGGCCAGTCTCGTCTGCAGAGCGAGTCCAGGACAGCCAAGGCTACACAGAGAAACCCTGTCTTGAAAAACCAAATACAAACAAATAAAGAGCTGAAGAGATGGGAGAGCTTGCTGCTCTTTCTTTGTTTCTGGAGACAGGGTTTCTCTGTGTAGTCCTGGCTGTCCTGGACTTGCTTTGTAGACCAGGTTGGCCTCGAATTCACAGAGATCACCCTGCCTCTGCCTCCTGAGCTCTGGGATCAAAGGTGTACGCCACCACACTTGGCACACTTGCTGCTCTTGCAGAGGACCTGAATTTGGTTCCCAGCACCCACACTGGGCAGCTCGTATAACTGCCTGTAACTCCAGTACCAGATGATCCAACACCCTCTTCTGGTCTTTACAGCCATCCACACACATGTACATATATGGACACATAAGAATAAATAAATAAAATAGGGCGCTAAAGGGGGTAGAGTTGCTGAGGGTTTTGCTTAGGGATAGGGTGCTTAGCCAGCATAAATGAGGCCCTCGGTTCAGCATGAGGGAAAAGACAAAATCATGACCTCAGTCTCAGTAGTATAGCATGGAGATTAAGACTCTGCGTGGCAAACTGGCTCAGGGTGAGTCTGATGACCTGAATTTAACCCCCTTAATCCACAGGACTGAGAGACTTGACTCTCGAGAGCTGTTCTCTGCCCGCTTCCCCAGCACTGTGCTGCTTGGGCATTCATGCTTGCCTGTGCACGCGCGCACACACAATAAACATAAATATTTTGTCTTGTTTTTGTTTCTCTGTGTGTAACTTTGACTATCCTAGAACTCACTCTGTAGAGGAGGCTGTCCTTGAACTCAGAGATCACCCTGCCTCTGCCTCCTGAGTGCTAGAAATAAAGGCACATGCCACCACACTGTGGCTTTCATTTTGTTTTTTAAAGACCCTGGAACCACTGACCCAGGGTTCATCTTGCAGCTATTTTACTTTTTCTGGGTGTGTCAGTTAACTTGTAGGTCTCAACTTGACTGGAGTAGAGAGCTCCCAAACAGATGGTAAAGCATGATCCCTGAGTGTGCCTGTGAGGGTGTTTCTGGAAAATATTGGTGGTTGAGTCAGTGGGCTGGAAAGCCAGCTCAGCAGTTAGTTAGGGCACTGACTGCTCCTTTAGAGGACCCAGGTTCAATTCCCAGCACCCACACGGTGGCTCACAACTGTCTTAATTCCAGTTTCTAGAGATCTGACACCTTCTGGCCTCCGAGGGCAATGCATGGACATGGTATATAGACAAACAAGCAGGCAAAATACCCATACACTTAAAATTCAAAAAATTAAAAAAAAAAAAAAGCGCCACCAAATCTGGATGGGTACTGTCCCAATCGGTTTTGTTTGTTTTTGTTTGTTTGCCTTTGTTTTTGTCAATTGGACACAGCTAGAGTTATCTGGGAAGAGGAACCTGAACAGAGAAAATGAACCTGTCAGATTGCCTGTAGGCAAGACTGTAAGGCATTTTCTTCATTAATTATTGATGTGGGAGGGCCTAGCCCACCCGGGCAGGTGTTTCAGTGTGCTATAAAGAAGCTGCCTGAGCAAGCCTTGGTGAGCAAGCCAGGAAGCAGCGTTCCTCCATGGCCTCTGTTCCTCTGCTTCAATTCCTGCCCATCAAGTTCCTGCCTTGAGTCAGCCCTTGATAGCTAAACCTGTAGGGCAAAATAAATAAATAAACAAATAACCCCTTCTCTTCCCCAGGTTGCTTCTGTCATGGTGTTTAAGCATAGCGATAGAAAGCACACTAGGACAGATGGCATCCAATCTGCTGAAGGTCCCCACAAGATAAAGAGTGGAAGGCAGGTACACTCGTCTCTCGTTGGTGCCACGATGCTCTTCCCTGCCCTTGGTAACCAGAACTCTTGGTTCTCCTACTTTTGAACTCTAGGTCTTACACGAGGGTCTCTCTCTCTCTCCTCCACTTTCCCTGGCCTTTGGATGTAACCAGAGCTATGCTACCAACTGTGAGTGTTCTTTGGAGAGCTCTGGCCATTTATGACTCTCTACCTCTCTAGGATTCTCTGCTACCAAATCCAGATTGAGGACAAAGAGCTAGACGAAGACAGGTGAGGTCATGCATGTCGAATATGGCAGGCTCCCTTAAAGGTAGCTGTGCTTTAATTGCCCACTATAATGCAATTACTGGCCTCTAGCACCATACCTGACACATACTTTGCATTCTGTAGTTTCGTTTTTTTTGAGACCGAGTTTCTCTGTGTAGCCCTGGCTGTCTAGAACTTGCTCTGTAGACCAGGCTGGCCTCAGACTCAGAGGTCCACCTGCCTCTGCCTCTTGAGTGCTGGGATTGAAGGCCTGTGCCACCACTATCTGGCTGTATTCTGTGCTTAATTAATAAATAGATGATTTTTTTTTACCTGTCCACTATTATCTTAGGAGCCCCTGTTATCTTATGAGTTTCATAAAGGCAAAGGCCAAATATTTATTTATTTCTGTGTCGCCTGTGCTGACTAGAATATCAGGCACACAGGAATACTTAATAAATGCTTGTTGTCTGACTCAGAGAGATAATGGAACCGGGCCATACAGCCACCACCCCTGGGCTATAAACCGCAAGGCAATTAGAACTTGGTAATGGGGGATCAGCTGACACCAACTGAACCTTAGCTTCTGAAGAGAGACTAGCCAGAGGATTTCTCGCTTTTGGACATTGTGCTTGGGGGTGGGCAGCCTCTGGAGTGTTTGATTGTTTTTAAAATTTTGTTTATTTACTCATGGGCACATGCATCTCATAGCGCAGGGTGGAAGTCAGTTTTCTCCTTCTGCAGTGTGGGTTCTAGGGATCAAACTCAGGTTGAGGTTTGGCTGTAAACACCTTTACCTGTTGAGCCATCTCACTGAACGCTGAAGATGTACTTTTGCTTAAAAATTTGACTCTGGTGTGGCACAGGAGTGCATACCTTTAATCCCAGCAATCATCAGGAGGCAGAGGCAGGCAGGTCTCTGTGAGGTCCAGGCCAGCCAGGCTACACAGTGAGACTCTGTTTAAAATAAAAATAAATAAATTAAAAAAAAAAAGAAAGAAAATCCATGTGGGGGTGTGACAGGAAGTCAAAAAGGCCAATCCAGGGAGACACCAGACGTGCCGACTTCTGGCCTCCACATGGACCCATGTGTACTTGTAAATGCATACACACCACACACACATACACCTTAAAAAAATTAAAAATGCATCCATCGGGATTGGTGAGATGGCCAGCCAGATGAAGGTGTGTGTGTGTGTGTGTTGGGAGGATTGCCTGAGGCAGAGAGGAGGACTGCCCTGCAAGTTTGAGACCAGCTTGGGCTACTGTACCAGTTCCAGGACAACATATGCAAGCAGTGTACAGCACCCACATTGTCTTAGGCAATTCTGAGGTGACTTCAGTGAGGACACCGTGCACTGTTTCTCTGTAAATAACTATGCCGTTCCTTCCCAGGCTCTCTCTCTTTGACAGGATCTCACTGTGTAGCCATGGCTGGCCTGAAACTGTCTATAAAGACCAGGCTGGTCTTACAGAGATCTGCCTGCCTCTACTTCCCAAATGCTAGGATTGAAGGCCTGTGCCAGTACACCTGAGGAACCTTTAGTGGTTTTGCAGTCTCCAGGCTGCCCCAGGGGTTAATCATTAGCCTCCCAGCTAACCTGCAGGGCCTCCAGGAAATGAAAGTCCAACAGCCATACCCTCCCATACCCTACAGCTGGGTGCGGTGCATCCTTTAATCTTCCCGAAGTGAGAGCAAAGGTACTTTTTCCTGTTAGGACCTGGAATTCCCAGGATCCTAACTCCTGGATTTTATTTTATTATTATTTTTTATCCTCCCATATTGAGAAGCTGTTGTGAGCAACCACAGACCATCCCAGCAGCCATCCAACACATGGACCAGCTCTGAGGCTTTCTTTGTAAGCAGCAAATTCAGCCCCCAGCACCCTCTTTAAAATGCAAATGATCCTGAGAAGTTCCAAATGATTAGCTGGATTGTGCGAAAGTTTTTCCCAGGCCACCGATAGCCTAAGAGGCTTTTCTAGTGGGTGTGGGGAAAAGAGAGCCTGGAGCTGGGGAGGTTCCCAGGGTACTCACATTTTTGTTTTGTTTTGTCTTGTTTTGTTTTCTTTCCCCATAGACTGTGTCCCTAGACTGTAGTTGCTGAACAGTGCTGTATAGCTTGCCTGGCCTGATGCTTCAAGCCTGAAACCTTCAGGTGATGCTGAGGCAGGCTGATCACAAGTTCAAGGCCTGCCTGGGCTATACAGAGTGAGTTCAAGGCTAGCCTGGGCAACTAGTTGAGACCTTGTCTCAAAGAAGAATGTACAAATGTCTGGGGATATAGCTACACATAGCCTGTGTTCTGGGTTCCATTCCTGGTAACAGCAACCACAAAAGTGCTGTAGTGTGTGTAGGAGAATGGTCTGAGGGCTGGGCAAGCACACTTCAGTTTGTAGAGTGCTTGCTCAGCTTCCACAGGGCCCTGTGTTGGATTCCCACAGACTCCTACCAACCTGGGAAATCTGGTATGGAGACACACACCTGAAATCCCAGTCCTTGAGAGAGGAAGGCAGGAAGATCAGAACTTTATGCTTATTGTTTTTACCTACATAGTTTGCATGAGGCCATCCTGGGCTAGAAACCCCATCTCAACATCCCCTCCCCCACTGCCTAAGAACCTTCAGAACTTCTGCTATCAACACCGCCTTTTTACACATTAACAAATGCTGACTAGGGAAGAGTGTCTAACTCCATGTACTGGCTCAGTGGATCTTCACACTGAGGTTTTATGTCTGTTTGACAGAAGGGTAAACTGAGGAGCCCCTTTTCCCTTTTGTGTTCTTTTCAGCTTTCACAGCCAGGGTGCCTGTGTGGGAGGGGGGGGAGGGCGAGTGGCCCTTTCTGACCCTCCCCAGAGGACTTGATGAGAAATCTGAAGAGTGCATCAGGCTTGAAAAGTGCTTCAGACCTGACCTGTCCTTTCTGCCCTTAATTGTTGTCTAAAATACTTTTTATTGAATTATCAGAGTAATGGAAGAGTCAATGAGAGTCATCATGAAGTTCCAAGGCCAATGCTTGCTGGGCAAAAGAAAGCAAAGCCCCAAAGACTCCCTGCACACCAGCAGTGATATAAAATATGTATTTTTACATAACTGGGAGGAAAAAAAATAAACGACAAGGCTGCCCCATGGGGGAAAAACGTCTCTTTCTTTATTTCCATTATCTCGTTCAGGGCATGATCTGGGCAGGAGCTTCAGTGGGAAAGGAAATACCAGAGCCTTCTCCCTCGGAGCCTCCTGGTGGGCTAAAAAGCAGAGGGAGCCAAGAAGCAGATATCCAAAAGGTTGCTGGGTGTGTGCTTGGAAGGCCATTAAAATGAAGGGGTCAGCCTGGGGGGAGGGCTGGCAGAAACAGTGTGGGTTATGTGGGCTAGAGACGGCACCTCTATAGATGAGGCTGTGCTCTCTGTGGGCTCAGGTTCACCATTAGCACCATGGGAAATACTGGAAACCTGACCATCTCCTGGGGTGGGGAGATAAGGCTGGGCCTTTCAAAGGTGCAACCTCTACACCTCAGTGATTGTTTTGGCTTTGGTCTCAGTGCAGAAGAGAACACTGACTTGCCCAAGGTCACCCAGCTAGTGACTACCAAGCACATCATTTTGTAGTTTTTTCGGTTGCTTGCTGAGGTTCTCAGGGCTCAGATTCAGCCTGTAGCTGAGGAGGATGGCCTTGAAGTTATGAGTTCCCTGCTGAGATTACAGAGGGTGGCACCCATACCCAGTTCCTCCAATGGTGAGGGTGGCACCCAGGGCATGTCATGCATGTTAGGCACGCTCTCTCGCTGCTGTTGGTTCAGGCCTCGACAAAACTTTCTCAGCATGCAGCCAAGCCACCCAGACATGGCAGGCCATAGGCAGACAGGGAAACTGACCTAATGTTTGTCTATTTTATTTGTGATCCTCAAGTTGTGTACCAGGAACAGAATTCTCTGACTGAAGAAGGTATTGGTGGCTGTGGTATGGCTATGGCATTAAAAGCCTAGATCTGTGGAGCAGGAGAGCTTGAGTTGTGGTCTTTTCTTTAACACTGACTTGCTACATGATATAAGATGCAGGTAAATAACAGATCTGAGTGGCTTCTAAAGCATTTTTTCCAGCTCAGCATTAAACGACAACAACAAACCCTGATGATGTGGTGGTGCATGTTTGTATTCAAAGCCTTTGGGATGCTAATGCAGGAGGATCCTAAGTTCAAAGCCAGTCTGGGCTGCTTAGGAAGAACTTGCCTCACAGACAAACATGAGCCAGCCCTCAGTAGGGCTGGCACACCTTTAATCCCAGCACCTGGGAGGTAGAGGCAGGTGGATCTCTGAGTTCAAAACTAGCCTGGTCTTATAGTGAGTTCCAGAACATCCAGGGCTACATAGAGGGAGCTCCTCTCTCAAACAAACCAACAAGAACAGACAAACAAGGAGCTGGAGAGATGGCTTAGTAGCTCAGAGGGCTAGCTTTCCTTCCAGGGGACCAAAGTTCAGTGTACCGACCCTACATCGAGCAGCTTATAACAGTGGGTACCTGTAGTTCCATCCCAGAAGTGGGGAAGCTGAGAATGGACAATAGTGAGTTCAAAGCCATACTGGGCTACATAGCAAGAGCAAGACTATGTCTCAATAGCGAGGGGAACAGATGTTGGAAAACTGGATAACTAGATGAGCCTGGTCTGGTGCCTCCCTTAAGCCATCCCAGCCTTTTCCAGGCTGAAGCAGGGGGATTGCTGAGGTTAAGACGGTTCCAGGCCCATTTGGGCTGGAAAACAAACAAAAACTTAGGGTACAAAACAAAATAAAACAGCCAGAGAGATGGCACAGTCAATAAAAGCTCATGAGGGCAATTCAATCCCGGCCCCTCTTGGTGGAAGGAGAGGACTGAGCCCTGCAGGCTGTCCTCTTTTCTCTGCACTGGGGCTTTGGCACGCGCGCACACACACACACACACTAAAATGTTTTTTTAAACCCTTAAGACAAAGTAAACTAAACCAAACTCCTCCAACCAAACACAATAAAGAAAAATGAACAAAACAAAAACCTAGGCGAGGAGTGAAGTCTTCTTTTTTGTTATTGTTTTTTCTTTTCTTCTTCTTAATGCTCTCTTCTATTTGAATTCTGAGTCACAGTCTGAGTCACTCTTAAACTTCCAGGGGCTGCCTAGAAAGGTAGCAGGGAACTAACTGAACCCTGGACTCTCAGATTCAGAGCGATCCAAGCCTCCCGAGTGAAGTCCTTTGTAACTCCGAGTCTCAGTGGGGCCACGGCACGGATGGGCTAGGATTCGAAGGGACGTGGAATAGGAAGCAAGGAAGTCTCCTAAGCCAGGCCCCATGCCACCAACTACAGACAGGGGTGGAGGAAGTAGAGGGCTGTGCAGTTTCTTGGCTGCCACCTGCAGGTGCGCCCTCAGCCAATCAGCGTCGCCGGGGGGCGGTGCCTTCAGGCTCACCTGGCGGCCGCCGCGTCTGCCCGGCTCACAGGAGAGGGAGCTGCGGCTCGTTAGGGAGTTTTCGGGAAGTTCTGCCGAGCTCCAACCCGGCCTAACCCGGCCCTGCCCGACCGCACCCGAGCTCGGCGTTTGCTCGGCCAGCCATGGGAGCCCCGTGCCGCAGCCTCTTCGCACTCCTGCTCCTGCTGCAGGTATGTGGACCCCACGACCCGCTTCACCGTGCCTTTCTGCCCGCTGCCGTCCCGCTCCCCTTCTTCCAAGAAAGTTGGGGTTCGGAGGGCCAGATGGCCCTGGAGGCTTCGCGGTGCGGGGCTGAGTGCCGAGGAGTGGGAGGGAGGTTCAGGCGAGCGCGGAGTGGCCGCCTCGCGCGCGCTCTCCCAGCTTGGGGGCTCACCACGCTGCGGGCTCCTGGGACCCCGAGCTGCGCGGGGTCTCTGTTTGCCCAAGGGGATCAAGGGGGCGGGGAGCAGGATGGGGGCCTGCTCGTAGAAGGGGGCAGGGGCAGAAGTAGCCCGGGCGCTCCGAGATAAGGACAAGGATTTTAGTACCAAAAAACACCTGCCACGGAAGGAAGGGGCCGTTGGGGATGGGCTCTCGATGATAAGTGAAAGCAGCCGGAGGGTGTTTGTGGAGACCTTTCGCGGTCTGAAGGCGTCTCCAGTGAGATGCAAATGGAGCCAGGCCGGAAAGGTGGGCTAGGCTGCGAGGTGGTGACCCCGGAGGTCCCCTCCCCCAAGGGTTCTTGGAGCTCGGCGGCTGGTTTCGGAGAGGATGGCGTCCGTGTCTGCCCCGGGGGGGGGGGGTTCCTCCCGCAGTCCCGACGCCCCAGGAGAAGGACGGGTTACCTCTTGGTTTCGGTGTAGGCTGCTGGGAACCCCCTCCCCCGCTCCGAGTCACCGGGTTGCCTACTTACTTTGCTTTCCTCCATCCCAGGTCTCATCGCGGCTTTGCCAGAAGCCGGAGCCGCAGCCACAGCCGGAGCCCGAGCCCGAGCCCGAGCCGTGCCGTCCCGGCTTCAGCGCCGAGGACTATACGTTTGTGGTGCCGGGGAGGCACTTGGAGAGAGACCGCGTCCTGGGCAAAGGTGAGGGCGCTCGGCTGGTGTGACTAGGCGGAGTGGGGTCGGGTAGGGAAGGCGCCAAGAAAGTGTTCCCGTGCCCGTGGGAGGGAAATGGACAAAACTCTCCCTCGGGATTTACGTGGATTTGGAAGTCTATTTATCGATTGTGGTTGATCAAGGTGGATAATGTCTGGCTGTGCTATTTACACGGGGCAGAGATGGGCCCAAGCGGTATTTCGAGGTCATCAGTATTCCATCCAGCTGATTACGGGAGCCAGTCTATCGTTTCAGACCACCAAAACCTGCTGGGTAGGGCCAGCTGAACTGTATTCCCATTTAATGATGAGCAAGAGGAGGCTCAGAGGGTGACTTGACGGGGTCAGTAGGGCAGGCATCTGAACCGGAATTTGACTCCTACAATTTCGGTAATCCCGGGGGAACCGGCTTTTAGTGACTTGTGGTTTTTATTCATAAAGATAAAAACACTTGATACGGGCGTTGCTTTTCCAAGGAGTAGCAATACTTGTATTTTATTATTTTTTTAATGAGAAAAAAATGGGGGCCAAAAAAAAAAAAGACAAAAGAAAAGGGGAAAAAAGGGAGGAGAAAAATGGTAGCTCTGACTCATTCAAACACTCCGTATATTTTAGGTCTTCTCTCATTATGATAATCTAGAATTTTCCTTGTGTCACTGTTAGGCATGACTGCGAGCAAGGCAAGAGGACCAGGTTTGGGTTTGTTTTACTGGTTTCCCTAATTTCTAGGTGTTTCTTTTGTATTGATACCACCACCTCCACTCTCATTAGGAGTTTAGTTGATCCCAAAAGTATGATAAAAAAAAATAATTTTAAAAGAAGTCACTCACAACCCTTTCTGGGAATGCTTTGACCAAGTTTGTTCTCCCACAGCAATCATGATGGTGCCTAAAATTTTGTTGTGAACTTTGGAAGCTGTGCCCAGGTTTGGTGATGTGTTTTCCAGAGAACCAGCAGCTTGATTGATTTGCTTTTCTGAGACCTGACCGGTTCCGGGGAGGTTTCTATGGGCTCAGAAAGGCAGTGTTGTTCTGTGGTCCTGAGGCTGGAGAGGTCGGAGATCTCTCAGCCAGTCTCCACTCGCTCATCGTGTGCCGGAGAAATAATCTGAGCCTCTGGTGGGTTGCTGAGTATTTAGGATGCCTTTCTGTGGCACTTTGGGACAGGATAGTGAGGTGTGGGCGCCCTGGGGTGTTTCCGAGGGTACCACTGGACCTCGGAAATGAGGTAGCCATCACTCCGTCTTGAGTTGGACAGGCTTAGAAATGGGAATGGGTCCCAATCCAAGGCTGGTGGCTTTGTTTTCCTGTGGCAGGATGACACAGGGGTGCCTCAGACAGGACAGTCTCTGTGTGCGTTAGCCGTGCGGGGATCAAACCCACGGCCCGCTATGTGTTAGCCAGGTACTTTACCACCAGTTTGTTTTTTTTTTTTTTTTTTTTTTTTTTTTTAGATAGGATCTTCCTGTGTGACGTGGGCTGGTCTGAGGTTCACCATCTGGTCCTTCTGCCTCAGACTCTGGAGTGCTGGGTCGCCTTGGCAGGAGTGGGCCTTCCGCTTTGCACCTACCTCTTCAGTCTAGTCACTAATACTACTGACTATCAACGTTATCACTCGCAGCTGATAGTACCACCTGGTCACTCTGGCCCCTGTGAGGCAAGTGTGCCATTTACCTAAAGTAAAAATGGGGCGTGGTGGTACGTGCTTGTAATCCCAGCACTTGGGGAGACAGAGGCAGAGGCAGGTGGGTTTCTGAGTTTGAAGCCAGCCTGGTCTTACAGAACGAGTTCTGGACAGCCAAGGCTACACAGAGAAACCCTGTCTTGAAAAACAAAGCAAAAAAAAAAAAAAATTAAAAAAATTTGAGAACTTCTGGAGGGTGGACGCTGCTCTCGTCCTTAAGGGACTCTGGAGCCTGACTGGAGAAAATCAAGTGAGAGTGAAAGCAAGGGAGACCGAGGCTTGGTGTGGTAGTCTACATCTGGGGGCAGTGCTTGGGAAGGCTGAGGCAAGAGGTTTGCTGTAAGTTTTAAGTTTGAGGTCAGCCTGGTCTATTAAGTGAGTTCCAGGCTAACCTGGGCTACACAGTGAGATGAGACCCTTTCTAGAAAACAGGAAAGGAAAGCGAGGAAGGAAGACAGAAGGAAGGGTTGAAGGAAGGAAGGTTAGGATGTGTGTCTGGTGTGTTTGGGGAAAGTAGGGTCCATTGTGAAACACTGAGGGCAGAGGTCTTGAGATGGGAGAGGTGAGAGCAGTAGGCTGTGGTGGAGAGACACCCCACAGGAGACACGGGGCCTCAGCTGGTGGTTGAGGTGGAAGCAGCAGCCTCCTCCACACAGCATCCCACAAGCTTCCAAGGTTCCCTGTGGCTGGTTCCAGTTCCCTTTACGTCTGAGGCCCCACCACTACTCAGCAGAAATCACACATTTACACCCCAGGAACTGCTTTGTGTGAAAGAATTGCCTTGATTTAGGTCGGTGGTGTCACTCTCTTTGGACCTCCTGGGGAAATGGAGGATTGTGACTTTGGCTCCAGGCTCTGCTCTACAGGCTTCTGAAGAGTCTGCTGTGCCGGAGTGTAAAAATGAGAAACCTGACACTGGTGACTAGAAGGTTACAAATTGGGTTTGATGAACGGAGGACTTTGATGTAGTTTGCTAGCACCCTTCTTAGGCTCCATGAGCTTGACACCACAATTTCAGCCCTGGGGATCCTTTTTCTGATTTCTAAAATGCAGAATCTTAAAAACCAAAACCATAATCCTCCACTATCCAAGCATATTCTTTATTTAGGCTGATTGTTTGTTTTGATTTTGTTGTTCGTTTTTGAGACGGGGCAGGGGTGTGTGTGTGTCTCACTTTGTAGCCTTAGCTGGGATTCACTATTGTTGACCCGTCTGGGCTTGAACTCACAGAGATCCCTCTGCTGCTTCCTGAGTGCTGGGAGGTAGACACCAGTTCTGGCTTTTCTGTTTCTGTTTTTATTTTGAGACAGGGTCTTAGGTAGCTCAGGCTAGCCTGGAACTTGTTATGTAGTAAAGAACGGCTGAATTTGCGATCTTCCTGCTTCTGTTTTCCCAGTGCTGGAATTACAAGTGTGCACCATGCTGGGTTTTGTTGTTCTTAAGCTGATTCTGGTGTTTTGGTTTTTTTGTTGTTGTTGTTGTTTTGAGACAGGGTTTTTTTTGTGTAGCCCTGGCCGTCCTGGAACTCCCTCTATAGACCAGGCTGGTCTTGAACTGCCTCCTGAGTGCTAGGGTTAGAGGCATGTGCTACCACCGCCTGGCTCTTTTTGTTGTTGTTAAATTTGTGTTTTTCACAAATTTTTGTGTCACCCTTTTTGAGGGGCTGTGCTATTCTCTGTCCATTTCTAGCTTTAGTGTGTGTGCTGCTGAATGAAGCACTCTTCGTGGTTTACTGAGACAAGGTCTAACCCAGGCTGGTATGGATCTCACAGTGTAGCCTAGTTTAGTCTTGAACTCGTGGTGATCTTTCTGCCTCAGACTCCTGAATGCTGGGATTACCGACAACAACCACCAAGTCCACTTTAAGCTGCTTCTTCAGAGCTGTTGATTATTTTCCTTATTATCAGAACAAACTCTTCATAGACCCAGGTTTCTCTGAAAGATACTGGACAAATACACAGGGTTACATCCACGTAGAGCGAGAGAAAGAGCTGATTAGCCCTTTAATTTGGTGGCTTCCTCCCATAGCTTTCGTTACAGTGTCTGTAGGACAAACAGGCCTGTATTTTGGGCCCTGGGCTTTGGTTACTTGATGGATTGACCTAGTTCCCAGGCATCCACCTGTGTGGACTAAATACACCCATTTCCTCTCCTCTCTGAAGGTTGTGCTGAAAGCTGCCTTAGATGGTGGAAAAAGCAAACATGGAAACTTGCTCTAGGATCACCTTACATCATCAGATGCCCACTTCCCACCCCCAGCCTCCTAAACTTTCCCTAATTACTCATGCCAGTGACTAGGCCTCATGTGGCTTTCCTAGGAATGAGACTAGTAGCTGCCATTCTGTCCTTGCTTTGTTTGTCTCCTGAGGAGTGTAGGCGGCGAGGTCGCAGACTGAGTCAGGCCATTTAAGGAAAGCTGCCTCAGCTCCTGGCCAGCCCTCTCTGCCAGGTGGATATGGAAATCCCAGTTTACTCTCTGGGGCTTTTTATTGGCTGAAATGTTCACCTTGGTGTCTGTTACACATTCCCTTCCAAGAGCAGCCATAGATAAGCCAGGTGTGGGGACAATCAGCTCTTGAAATCTCCCAGGAGCTGCCAAAACCCTATATTCAGCAAGAGACACCATCATAGTCCAGACTCAGGCTTTTGGGGTTTTACTTTGCCCTACCCCTCTCTCTCTTCAGGGCCTGAAGTTTTCTAAGGAGATAAAATCAGTATAGCAGGTCATTGAGAAAGTATAGAAAGATTCAGGTTGACTGTTCCAGTATGACTTTACATAAGTCAGTTTGCTTCTGTGAGACTCAGTTTACCCATCTGTTGAGTGTGACAGTTATATATATTTGTTATGTTATATGCATTTATGCATATTGATGAATAAATCCTGGTGCTAGGTGGCGTATGGGTATCTGGTTGTCCATATTGAGTACTGTTTATGCCAGCACTAGACGCCGGGGTTAAAGTGACGAGTAAAACTGATACAGCCGAAGATAAATATGGGGCAGGGGGAGAAGAGAATGAATGAATGTAAAGAAAGCAAGGTGGTGCGCGCCTTTAGTCCCAGGACTCAGGAGACAGAGCCGGGCGGATCTCTGAGTTGCAGGATAGTCAGGGCGATACAGAGAAACCCTGTCTCAAGAACAATGAAAAAGCAGTCATCAGTGAGATGACTCAGTGGGTAAGGACACTGCTGCCAAGCCTGAAGACCTGAATTTGGTCCCTGAGACCCACACGGCAGGTGAGAAAGGACTACCAAGGCTTGTCCTCCAACCTCCACATTCATGCATGACTGTGCATACACAATAAATAAATATGGGGTGGTTTGTTTTTTTTTTTTTTTTTTTGGTGTTCTTTCTTTCATTTGTTTGTTTGTTTTGAAACTGAGTATGATGGTGCATGCCTTTAATCCTAGCACTCAGAAGGCAGAGTTCAAAGCCAGCCTGGTCTACATAGGAAGTTCCAGGTTCGGTAGGGCTATATAATGAGAGCCTGTTTCAAAGAAAGGAAAAAGAGTCTCCAAGAAACTCCTCCACACCCTGACCAAGGTCCTAATAGTGAAACTCCAGCCCCTCCCCTATCATCACTGTTGCCAAAGTCATTCTCCCACTATGACCCACATCTTGATAGCCAGGGCAAGGTAGTTTATAAAGTTAAAACTGTTGTCTGGACAAACAACTCCAGAAGGGAGAAACTACAGGTTTGCACGTAGCCTCAGCAGCGAGTTCCCGGAAACTCCTATAGAAGCCTGTAGAAGCTTCAAGTGTTCCAGAAGCTTTCACACACACTTGGCTTCGGGAGAGTATCAGTCTAGTAACTGTTTGAAGTAAACAGTCTAGTCTGTTGAGGTCCTGTCTCCAAGTTGCTTCAGAAACTTATCAAGAATCATTAAGTAAAGCCAGGTGTGGTGGTTGGTCCCAGTACATCATGGGCTGAGGCACGAGGATCTCAAGTTTGAGGCCAGCCTGGGCTACCTGTGGAACCCTGTCCTTTTTGCAAGGGTGGCAAGGTGTAAAAAAAAAAAAAAAAGAAGCTGATGATGGCAGCATGTGAAGCAGGAAGATTGTTAGAAGTCTGAGGACATCTGGGTCTGTAGTGAGTTTCAGGCTAGCTAGGGCTACAAACTGAGACTTTGTTTTAGTAAGAGGAGGAGGAAAGAGAGAAGAAAAAAAAGTGGAAAATAATTTCTTAGGGACCCAATAGGCCTACCAGTCTGGTTTTGAATGGATGCATGAATCAATTTTTGCTACCTCAAACTCAGGCTCCATTCTATGCCTCTAGAGCAGCCCCTGGGGGTAAGTGGGCAGGACAGAGTAGGTTGTCTGGACTCTCTAAATGAGTGAGGCCCTTCCCAGCTGTCTTTCCTTGGGGAGATGGTGAACAAAGCACTTCCCTCTGAAAGCTTCAGAGGCCACAGAAGGGACGTCTTTTTTAAGTGATTTTCTTCTGTCAATTAAAAAGAAATTTGTGCCTTCTCCTATTTTTCTTTTCTTCTTTTACTTTTTTTTTTTTTTAAGATAGTTTCACTCTGTAGCCTTGGCTGTCCTAGAGCTCCCTATGTAGACCTGGTTGGTCTTGAGCTCAAAGATCTGTCCACCTCTGGCTGAGTGCTCATACAGAGGCATTTGTCACTCCGTGCCTGACCTTGTTCACTCACAGGCTGGCTTGAAAGTCTTATGTGGCGTTGACCTTGCTTACACCTCCTAAATGTTGGATTTACAGGTGTGCGCCACCCAAAGCCCAGGCTTGGAGGGAGTTTGCCAGAACTTCCTTCTCTAACTCTTAGTTTCCCTATCTGTAAAGTGATTATAACTAACTAACTAACTAACTATATATATTTATATTCATTCAAGGGGCGCTGAATACTCACTATAGGACCCTCTGCAGGTTTCTCCATGTTTGACTTTCCCTTTCCCATGATTTATATGCTTGATTCAAGAGTTGGTTGAAAGTTCTCCCCTGAGCTCTCTCCACCCAGCAAACCAGCCAAACCAGTTTCCTCACCTCCAAGCTTCTGTGCTGAGCAAACACTGCCTTGCAAACAGTTGACCAGGAGCTTGCCTTTGTTAAAAAAGGCAATCCAAAGCCATTTTCTTCCCTAGAATGCTGGCTGCAGTGGGATTGCTGTGGATGAGAGAGGGTTCAAATGGGGCAGAGGTGGGGTGCTGCAGAGTAGCTGGGGACGGGAGTTCAGGATGGCCTCAAGTTTGTTGTTCCAAAACCACAGTTGTCAGGACTACTTCATAATATACAAGCTTAGGGATGGCTCTCTGTTGATCCATTGCAAAATGCTCTCTGGCCCACTTTTGAGAACGTGGTTCACCCCCCATGGACAAGAATTGAGTCACTAAGGGCCATTCACAAATACAGATATACCCTCTTACACATTTACTGGACTTCAAACTCAAAATGATCTGCCTGCCTCTGCCTCCCAAGTGCTGGCATTTTAAAGGCCCATGACACCACACCAATGGACACACATTCATTCTCCCGACAGACTAGGAGTTAGGTCATCCATGTTTGATGAGTAAACACCTGGTGCCAGCCAGGGTGTGGGCACCTGGCCACCTACCTGAGGCCCAGGATCCAAGAGCACCCTCCGTCAATGGTATTAGGGCCCCTAGAAGTGTAGCCAATGCACCAGAGGTCAAGCGTCTGTCCTCAGGGAAGTTCCAAAAAATCTCTGCTTCTAGAGGCTTCCACAGGCCATTTGTGGGGAAGGGCCAGCAGGCCCGATGTGTTGCACCTGCTGGCCTTGGTGAGTAAGAGGGTGTGACCAGGAAAGTCACAGGCCCCCCTCATTTGCTAGTGTTCTCTGGTTTTTCAAGACAGGGTTTCTCAGTGTAGCCCTGGCTGTCCTGGAACTCGCTCTGTAGACCAGGTTCACCTCAGGCTCAATATGCACAAAGGCTTATATATGACTGGCTGAGACTTGCTTCTCACCCCAGGCTTTCCCGGCACAGGTTGCCCTTGTGTAACCTTCTCAGCTCTTCTGAGGAAATGGCAGGAATAGTCTTGGGGTATGGCTCTCTGGTCAGGTGCAAGCCTAATGAGCATGAGGCACTGGCTTTTATCCCTAGCCCCCAGGAAAAGCAGAAACAGTGCTTATTCCAGTTTCTACTGCCTGCTGCCCAACTCCTGATATTCCATGGAGCCTATTTCCCTTCCCAAGGGCAGTGGAACCCACTTCCTTTCCTGAGGCCAGGGATTCCCTCCTCCCCTCCTGGAAAGACATTTCTGTGCCTCAATCTCATTGATTTTTTTTTTTTTTTGTGATGTTAAAATTCAGGTGTTAAAAAAAATTCAGGTGTTTTTTTTTTTTGCCTTTGAACTGTTTTTGCCTTTTTTGCCTTGGGCTGTTACCACAGCCCATTCCCCCCTTTATTATGATGCTGGAGACCCAATCCCAGGGTTCTCCTGCATCCTAGGCAGGCCCTCTGCCTTTGAGACGCATCTCCATCCTTTTGCTTCTTAAAAATTTTATTTGAGGCAGGGTTTCACTGTTCCCCATCCTGGCTTTGAGCTAGCTCTGCAGCCTTGTATATTAGTCCACCTCTTAGTACCTGAGATGGATGGCCGGTGCCACCAGGCCTGGTCCTGCCCTTTGACCTTCACATGCTGATGTGTACTAGCTGAACAGTCCTGTCCTGGGTGTGGAGGTGGGGGGGAGATCTTCATTCTGGCATGGAGCAGTGGTAAGGAAAACTGCCCGTATCTCTAACAAGTCATGTTCCAGCTAGGACTTGCTTAGGGCACGTAAGCCAGACAGATGTGGGAGTGTACTTTACCTCCTGAAAGAGGAGGGGGGCACAATGCTTAGATGCTATCCCTAGAACCTAATAGGGTGTACTTGAGGATGAACCTGTTCCCCGTGAGCCAGCTCATAAGTGGCCACCGGCACAAGACCCTGTGGGATAATTGGCCTAGTCCTAGATAATAATTAGTTAGCTTTGTAATTAAGAGAGCTTGTAAGAAGCCGAAAGTGTTTCAGATTTATTTTACCTGGACAACTTCAAGACTAAACTAACACCTGTTTCTGTGGTCTGGCATGCATTCCTGTCTGTTTCCAAAGGAGATCCTACAGCAGCTAGTCATTTCTTCATCCAGTAGGCAGAGACAGAGACAATCTCATTATGACTATGTAGCCTTGGCTGGCTGACTGGCCTCGCGCTCACTATGTAAAGGAGGCTGGCTTTGAACCCAGAGAGTCATTTCCACTTGCCTTTGCCTTCCAAGTGCTGAGATTAAAGGCATGTGTTACTGTGCCAGGCCAGAGTGATGATAGCTTAGAAAATTAAATTAGAAAGCATCCTTCCTGTTTACGATTGTCTGGGATTCCCTGTTTCATATAGAATAAAAATCCTGTCCATGACTTCCACTCCCACCACAGCCCATAGCTTGGGACTTTATCCCTTCCCCCTCCCTCCTCCCCATGTGTACTTTGTTCAGCTGCTTTGCTTTCTGGTTGTGAGCAGAATACCATGGTAGTTCAGGCTGAGGCTGGTTTTGAACTCCTGATGCTACTGCCTGGGAGTGGTGGCATTTCAGGTATGTACAGCCACACCCTAGGTATTGCCTGTTCCTGACATCTGTACCACTCACCTGTGTCCTGCAAAGCTTTGCTAGAATGTTGCCCATTCGGTGAGGACTCTCTCCTTTGCTTTATTTTCCTGTGGCTCCCCTCCCCCACTTTTGGTGGCAGTGGCAGGGATGCTCGGACAGGCTATGCAAGCGTTCTGTTGCCGAGCCGCTCCCTTAGGCTTTCTCTGGCACTGTTCACCTTCAAACCTGTTACGTAGTTCACATATTTCCTCAGTTCAGTCTTCTTCCATAAAAACACAAATTCTAGGAGGCCAGGGCTTTGTGTATTTGTGTTTGTTCTTATGTTGTTTGTGTGTGCTTGCGTAGGCATGTGCGCAAGCGTACACACACACACATGAGCTGTTGGAGTGTGGGCAGGTGAGGAGGAAGGGATGCTATGTTCTCAGGTGCTGTGTTCTTGCCACCCCCTAGTTTCTCTGAGCTCTGCTCAGCTACAGTATAACCTTACCTAATTGTCTTGTTACAAAGTAGCTTGCTGCCCAGGGTCTAAAGGTCAGATGAGTCGCTTGGGCCCCACACTTCTGGGTGTAAGGAAGCACTAGATGGAAATCTCGAGGAACACCCGATACCGGATTGCCTTTCAGCTGTCAGGCAGTACCTCCCTGATCCAGGCCCTCTCAGATATGCCCTCTCACCTTCATCCTGCAGCTCATTAATTGTTCAAGGCCTTCTAGTTCTTGGCAGGTCCTAGCATCTTGGAAGGAGCTTGAAGAGAGATATAGAAAGCTCAAAGACAAAAATGCAAAGCTAACATGATCAGATAGATACCAGCCAAAGTAAGCTCTCAGGGCTAAAATCTGTCCAGTCAAACAATCAATATCCATTGAGAGTAGAGGTCTACAGCCTTATGGAAGATACATCACTCTGTTTCATGGGTAGAGGTGCCAAGTCTAAATACAGGACACCACTTCTTTTTGAGACAAGGTCTTGCTGTGTAGCCTTTGGTTTACAATTGGCTACGTAGAATATGTTGGCTTGGAACTCAGAGATTCCCTTGCTTCTGCCTCCCAAGTGCTAGGACTAAAGACATCAGCCACACACAGCACACACCCAGAAATAAAAATTAAACTAAGTAAAGAGCAAAGTTTTGTTGTGATGTAGCTTAGTAGTGGAATGATTGTCTAAGATACATGTGCCCCAGCCCCCCCAACCCCCCACCCCTCATCTATTTTCTGAGACAGGGTTTCTCTGTGTTTAGCCCTGGCTGTCCAGGAACTCACTCTGTAGACCAGGCTAGCCTCAAACTCGGGTCTATATGCTCCTGCCTCCCGAGGGCTGGGATTAAAGGTGTGTGCCACCATGCCCAGCTGGGGTTTAAAAGCATGGAAACCAGCAGCCCTTGCATAAAGTTAGATTGGGTCTTGTGGTGCTGACCTCTTATGCTTTCAAGTACTTATTGTTAGCATTTGCTGAACAATCCTGAGGGCTCAGAACAGCCCTAGTACCTTTAAAAGGGTATCAGATTCAAATCAGAATCGAATGCTCTTTCTCAGCCACCCCATCTCTTGGCTTGTTGCCCAAGGAAAATGGCTCTAGTCTGGTTCCCCAAAGTTCTCATGGCAGAGGGGAGAGATTGTCCATTTCCTTCATAACCTCTTGGGTGCTGCCCTGGTGACCCGCTGCTGATGTGGGAGCCAACAAAACTTCAGACTTCAGACCTCCTCCCCCACAAATTCCTCACCACAATTGTGTGGGAGTGTTTGAAAAGGGAACAAGAGGACCAACTTGTTTGTGGGAAAATTGTGGCTTTCCTATCGGAAAACGTCACCCCTTGAGTCAGCTGTGGGACATATCTGAGGACTTGGACAGGTAGGGCAGGGTCCTGAGTCATAGGAAAGCCTCACCTGGGAAGGTTTCTCTTTCAAAGATTGAATCAACCATGACATCACCCTTCAGAGCAGCAGGTACTTCATTGGCCCTTACCACCATTGCTTCCTGGGAGATACTGGTTCCCTTCTTCCCTCCCTTTCTTCCTTTTTTCTATTATTGGAAACAGATTCTTTTCCTACAATATATTCTGATTACATTTTCCCCTTCCCCCAACTTCTCCCAGTTCCTCCCCTCCCATCCTGATCCACACCCTTTCTCTCTCTCTCTCCTTAGAAAACAGGCATGTAAGGGATAATAATAAGATGGCAATAAAGAAATTGGAATAGGACAAAACACAGGGAAGAAAGAGCCAAAGAAAATCTCAAGAAATACACATAGACACAGAGACGTACACATTTGCATACGTGAATTCCGTAAAAACACAAAACCGGAAGCCATAATATACATGTAGAGGATCCGTAAGGTTAAAAAAAAAAAGTCCTGATGAAACGTTATGAGACAACCTCCAAAGATGCCCTTGGGCTTGTCTTGTGTTGCCCATCTACAGCTGGTCATGGATCCTACCCTTAAGAGCGGTTTGTTTACCCAGTGAGACACTGTTAGTTAGAAAAACTATATTTTCATTTACGAGTGGCTATCAATTGGAGATAGCTTCCGGATTAGGGACGGGAATGTGTGTCCACTTCTCTTAGGTGTAAGGCCCCCTTTGGGGCAGATCCTGTGTGTGCTGCCACAGTCTCCGTGAGCTCATACACACACTCTCCCAGTTGGGTTTGTCCTCCAACCCCCTCTTCTGCTGGGTGTCCTGGGCCCTAAGGGGAGGAATTTGATGAAGGTCTTCCATTTAGGGTGGAGTGTTCCACGGTCCCCCACTCTACACCCCACTGGTCTCTTTTCCTAGCTTCACGATCAGGGGTTTTGGAGAAATGGCTGGTGTCTACTAGCTACTTGCTGACGTTCATGTGACCAGTTTCATACCCAGCTTCCAGGCTTGGTATCATGACTAAACTTGAGAAAAATCCATAAGCAGGGTATGATTCTTTCTAATCTGCGTTTGAAAGGAAATCCTCTCTCCATATCCACCTGTTACCTCAGCCACTGGGGAGACTGAGGCAGGGGGAACTAGCCTGGAAGTTTAGGGTGAGTTGGACAACATTATGACACTAATCACAGGTAAGGAGATGGTGAACAGCCTTTGTACACTTTACAGGTGTGAGTCTCTGGGCTCATGACTAGAGTCTTTGATTTACAAACTTCCTTGTTCACTTCAGCTGGCTTTCCTTCTGGGGTTATGATTTCTCCCCTATTTTCTTTTGCTAATCCTTTCCCTTGAACAATAGAAGCACCTAAAACTTGGCTAAGGAGATAAATACCTTTCAGGTGAGATCATGTCTTTAAAAAAAAAAGCCTAGGAACTAAGGTCACCAGGTGTGAGGCTTAGCAACAGTTTGGACAAATGTCAAGGTCATCATTTCCCAAACATTTGCTCTTTTTCAGTTAGTGAACTTACTGGGTGAATGTAGAGGGAAGGTGAGCCTGAGGGAGGAGAAGGCCTGGGCAGACTGGATACCAGCCCCTTCTTGCCATTTGACTTCAGTCCCTGAGTCCCTTTACCTGCGAAAGGGAATAGTGGGCCAGTTCATTCATTCATGAATGAGCTAGCACTCATTCATTCACATGTGCTTTCAGTGCCTCATGCTTAAGAATATGGAGGGTTTTTGTTTGTTTTTGAGACAGGGTCTCTGTAGTTCTGGCAGACCTTGGACCCCAGATTGGCCTCAGTCTTGGGATGATCCCCATGTCCTCAGCAGCACTGGCATTACATGTGTAAGGCACTTTGTCCTGTGGTTTTAGTAGCCATATTGCCACTACTACCAAATAGGGAGTGGTAACAGGAGTCTGGTTTAGAAATCTCTTTGTGGGGCTGCATTGGTTTTCCTCTAATTTTGGAGACTAGTTATGATTTCTCCATTTCTTTGCTCCTTAAATTTTCATTTGAACCATAGAAATACTTTAAAAATAAACACCCAGGCACATGAGTGCAGGTGCCTGAGGAGGCCAGAGGCATCTAATCCCTGTGGAGCTGAAGCTACAGGAGGTTGTAAGCCTTCTCGTGTGGGTGCTGGGAACTGAATTGGGGTCCTCTGCAAGAACAGTGAGCCATCTCTCCAACCCCTCCTTTAGTTTCTTAGTTTGTACATAAATTGGCAAGTTCAGGGAGTGCAGAGGGACTGGCCAGGGGTCAAAGCAGACCAGTCACCAAACAATAGATAGAGTGTTCATGGTGCCTGCTGATTGAACACTGAGCTGTTTATGTGTGATTTTGATTTTTAATCTTTGCACCAACTTTGAAGCAATTACTATATAGACAATTGCATTTCCAAATAGTATAGTGGAGGCTTATAAAAGCTGCTCACTCCCCCAGGGCCCCCCTGCCTGGCAAATGCGCTCAGCCATGCCTGTACTCACCCCTCCCCATTCTTGGCAGTGTCTGAGGATGTTCTCTTTCAAGCTCCTGGGAAGGTACCTGAGGTCCACCCATGCAGCCTACCTCTAGTCCTTTGGGTACTGGGAGCCTCAGCCTCCTGCCCCTTTATGAAGCTTGGAACAAAAAGGTGTTTCTGGCCCCCTTGGGCTTCCCTTTAAAATCTGATTGGCTGCCTGGAGATGGAAGCAGGGGCTACGCCAGCTCTCTTCTGGCTCCTTTGAATTAGTATTTTTTTCTTTTCCAAATGACTACCTATGAGTTTCTCATAATCACTTTGGTGGGAGTGGGAAGTGGGGAGAAGGTTACTGCGTTAACTCTGTGAGTGCCAGACATCTGGAGGAAAGCATTTTTACGGGATTCCTATGGTGACAGTAGTCCATTGTTAGGGAGCAGCACGGAGTTAAAATTAAAACACAGGTGCCTAGGACAGGGAGAGGAGGTGGGATCTGCGCAGCTCACCACTACAGGCCTTACACCACCTATTTTGTCTTTGGATGGTTTCGGTCCCCTTTATAAAACCTAAGCAAATTCTTCAAGTGTGAACCAAAGTGGCAGCGGGAACACATAAAAAGTCCCCACTAAAATCTTAATAATGATCAGAGGTGGGAAATTCCAAAAGTCTCAAAACTCCTCCCCTGACTTGGGGCCTCTGTAACCAACTCCCTGTGATTCTAGTGGACAGCTTCCTGGGGTGGTTTTTGTTTTGTTTTTTTTGTTTTGTTTTTTCCTTTTCATTGGAAAAGTTTTCCATAAACTAGAATATAAAACCTCTTTCCCACCCTCCTCCAAAACAGGAGTTGGGCAATTTTGTCAGTCTGTGGGAACACCTACCCTTGTCCATAGATTAGAAAAGACGTATTTTGCTACTTTAGACCACCACACACACCTCCTCCTCTGTCCCGTGAGGGCCTCCTGGGAGTTCTGTGTTGGTCACAAGCCCTCCCATGTCCTGAGGGGGTCTGGAGATGAATCTGAGGTGGTGAAATGTGCTGGGGTGCCAAGTTATCAGACAATGGGCACATTGAGCATGCAGGTGGGGCCAGGCCTGTGTGGGCTGGAGCAGCTGCTGAAGCCTCAGGGGGAGCAGCAGGCGCTGCTCCTGAGCAGAAAGAGGGAAGAGGCAAGGCAGCCTTGGTGCTGGCCGCGAGGGGGCTGTGCGACTCTTACCCCCACCCCCAAGATTCCAGGGCAAAGGGATGTTTGAATGAGGATTCAGATAAAAGGGTGTGATCTGTGAGGAAACTTCCTGTTGGAAGCTTGGCTTTGGTTCCTGACAGGCCTTACCCGGTCATAGAGACTGTAGTAGGGCCTGTTAGCATGCCAGCGAGGTGGGAGAAACTGGAGATCTGGAGCAGCAGGTCCTCTCCTGCCCCGGGCTAGCGGGAAACCTGGGGGAGGAAGGCTGTGTTGTTCCCTAGCCCCCAGAGGCCTTCGTGATCAGACCAGGCCTGGGGCAACCCCTGGGGCTGCTCTACAGCTGTCCCAGGTGCTTACCTAGTGCCCCCTCTTCCCTCAAGCCCCCCACCCTCTGCTTCTAGGTTTTTGTAGGAGCCCATCTCAGTAAGTGACACCGTCCACTCTTCGCGGCCATCTTTCCATTTGTTTGTTCATTCTGTGCCTGAAGACCCAGAGCCGCGGGTGGGGTTGGGCTCCGAGACTGGGGAGCAGCTGACAGCCAGGTCTTGAAGCCTTGGCTTTGGAGCTGGTGCTCTGGAGTGGCAGGACTAGGCAATAAACACGGGTGTATAAAACACTGCATTTGAGTGACAGAAGTTTAGGGGGAAATGGGTCTGAATTGGCAAGTGCTGGGGAGGTCCTCACTGAGGGGGACATTTACACAAAGACTCAGGGCAGAAGAGGAGGGAAGGAAGGGCCTTTGGTTTAAGGCAACAGCCAGGGCAGAGCCTCTAAGCAAAATAGCAGGAAGGCAGTGTTCGTGGATTAGGATGGGTGATGGGCAGCAGGAGACAGGAGGAGCACAGAGGTGGACACCACTGTACAGAGGACCTGGCATATGGCAAGGATCTCTGACCCTTTCTAGCCTCATCCTCCCGCTCTATTCCAAGCGGTAGAGTCTAGTAGCTAATGGCTTGGACACTGGCCCTGACCACTCCGGCTCCCAGCTGGTCGGAGCCCATTCCCTCCCCTGGGCTTCTAGTCCAGGTGGCACAGGGAAGGGCCCCTGATTCACATTCTTGATAGTGGTGCCAGGTTCCCTGCCGCCGGCTGGCACGGTCTGTCTTCTTTTCCAGCAACACTTGGCTGGGCTCTGTGCCCAGTTGAAAGACTTGTTAGGTCAGCTCAGCGGATGCTTCCTCCAGGAAGCCTTCTATGATCTCCATTTCTTTTGGCTTCTTCCCAAGTGTGGAGGTCCCTGGCTTCTCCTATTTCCCCAGAGTAGCACCTGGTGTGTCAAGTACTCAGAGAAGCTAGGAGAGGTGTGAACTGGGCCTCAGGGACCCCAGGGACAGGAGGCTCATCTCCATCTGTTAGGGACTTTTGTTCTTCTAATCAACATGTGTGTACTGCATGCCATCTTTCTGGCCACCCTTTTATTTACTTGTAGTATTAGTTTTACCATCCCTTTCCGCACTGCTGAGAGCGTTGAAAGCCCTTATTCTTAGCTGGGTATATTAGCACAGTACAACTGTCCTGGAACTGAGGAGGCTGAGGTGGGGGCTCAGAGTCTGTGCTCCTTAGGGCGGGGGCTAAAGGGGATTGCCTGTCCATTACCTGTCCATTACCACTGAGGCTGTTTGAAAGTGAGCTCCTTTTGCTTTTTGCATTGGGTGGTGCCTGCTGCTGTCTTGAACATTTAGAGCAGCTCAGAGGCCTGAACCGTCCTTTTTAACTCCCTCTTAAGCGTATCAAGAAGCCCACCTTGAACAGTCTACCCTGTGCCGGCCCACAGGGGTTCTGCAGAGGCATCCACAGCAGGATTGGTGAGGAACGGACAGATGAGGAGACAAAGGGCTGAATGATGGGAGAACGGGGCGGGGCGGGGAGGGTTGCAGTTCTCTTATTGCCGCAGTTCTCTTATTGCCGCAGTCCTTACTACCTCACCTCATTCCCTGTTAGCAGACTAGAGGCTGAGGTTTGGAGACCTAGCCTAGGGAACTGGGTGGAAGGGGGAGGGGAACCTAGAGCAGAGACGGAGGAGCCAGATGACTGGGGGAAAGGGGTCAACCTCTTCCTCTTGCTGTGGCTCCATTTTTGGAAATGCTGAGTAGTTAATTAGCAATTGTTAAAGGGGTTTTCAGCTAATTCTGGGGAACTCTTTACAATAAGCTGCTTGTCCCTTCAGTGGGGAATGGCGAATCTAGGGCCTCTTCGGATGGGACAAGCACTGTCCTACTAAGATGCTCTGCTCCCCACCCTCCAGGTTGGCCCTTAATCCACAGTCTGTCTGCCTCAGGGATTTCAGGTGTGCGCCACCCTTTGTGGTTCTTCTGTGTGCTTTGACATCAGGCTGGTAACTGAGGAAAATTGTGCCCTGCTGTACCCAACTCCCTAGCCCTCGGAATTCTGATTTATATATTTGGGATGAGGTCTGTCAAGGACTCTTCAATTTAACTTCATGTTATTTTTATAGTACTGAGGATTGAAACAGGCCCTCAAAACTTAGGTAAGTATTCTACATCCTAGGAGTGTTTCTTCTTTTCTTCTTTGTTTCCTTCCTTCACTTCCAACAGAGTCTTTGCTAGCCTTGGGTGATAGGTATTCTCTGCCTACGAGATGAGCCAATTCAAGCCTTTTGTTGTTGTTCTTCTTTAAATGTGCTTTGTAGCCAAGGATAACACTGAACTCTGGATTCTCCTATGTTTTTATGGGCACATATTTTCCCTGAAGGATATAAATTCCCCTTGGAAGGTGTTATGACTCACCCTGAAAACAGAATTGTGTCTAAAGTGGGAATGAATCTCGGGGTCCTTCAAGGAAGAGTGTAGGGAAATAATGGCGACAAGCTGTACCCTCTTCCTCCCTGTCCTTCTTTACTTCTTTTTTCTTCTGAGCTCCGAGTAACTAGAGGTCACTGTGCAGACTGGCTGGCCTTGGTCTTTTGGCCAGGCTTTCTGCCTTTGCTTCCTGAGAGTTGCATGTTCTTAAAGCAGCTGCTATAAGCAGGCAAAGTGTTCGAGATGTATGATAAAATTCCAGTCTACTTAAAGAAGAGCGCTTGGGTGGCCAAGGGACCCAGTCCTCTGTCCATGTTCACTCTAGCCTTCACTATTCTTTTTCTTCTTGCTGGGAGAGTGGCTTGTCTAATCCCCATCAGTGGGCGACTATACAAATTAACTCACTTGGCCTTGGACTGAGGCATCTGTAAACTCAGCTCCCTCGTTTATGAGCTGCCCAGCCCAGTGTTGCATGGCTAAGTCCCGCTGTTGTCTGGGAGAAGCCAGTGTGAAACTCAAAACCCAACAGAGAACAGATCCAACATGGAGATAAGGCAGCTGCGGTTTCAGTTTTGGGTTGGGCCGAGAATTTCTCGGGAGTTTCTTTGCTGTAGATGGGGAGTTATGTTGCTTTCCTATGGGTGTGTGTGTGCTGATTTAGTTTATGATTAATCAATGTGGAGTTTGATAGCAGGTCCAGTGAACAGATACTTGATTTTAAATGTACTTCTGGCACTTTTTCCCTTCTCAAAAATTTATTTATTTATTTGCTTGCTTGCTTGCTTGCTTATCTATCTATCTATCTATCTATCTATCTATCTATCTATCTATCTATCTATCTATCTATCTATCCATCTATCCATCTATCTATCTATCTATCTATCTATCTATCTATCTATCTATCTATCTATCTATCTATCTATCTATCTATCTATCTATCTATCTATCTATGCAGTATTCTGCCTGCATGTGTGCTTGAGAACCAGAAGAGAGCACCAGCTCTCACTGTAGATGGTTATGAGCCACCATGTGGTTGCTGGGAATTGAACTCAGAGCCATCTCTCCAGCCCCCCTCTTTGTTCTTTGAGACAGGGTTTCTTTGTGTAGCCTTGGTTTTCCTTGAACTTTCTCTATAGACCAGGCTATGGTCAAACTCAGAGATTTCGCCTGCCTGTGCCTCCTGGGTGCTGGAATTAAAGGTGTGTGCCACCACTGCTGTACTCCTGGTGTTTCAGAAAGGGCAGTTAATCATGGACCTGAGGGTTCTTCACATTTATTTGTTTTGCTTGTAGCAAGTTAATCAGTGACAGGTTTTCGTTCTCTCAGACTATGTCTCTGCCTCTCTATCTCTGTTTGTTTCTCTTTCTCCTTGAGACAGGGGTCTCATGTAGCCTGCCTTGACCCCAAACTCACTATTTAGCCAGTAGGGCCTTTAACTCCTGCTCTTCGTGACTATACCTCCTGAATTACAGATCCAACCTTCCCTTTAAGGAAACTTGCCCCGTATCTCTGGTCCTCCATGATACTGATTATTACTTTGGAAGTCTTAAGGCCATTTGATTCTCTTATGGTGGAGCCCTATGAGCTAGACCAGAGACTGGACCCCATTGGGCTCATACATTGGAATGCTTACTCACTAGGGAATGGCACTGTTTGAAAGAATGAGAAGGATTACGGGGTGTGGCCTTGTAGGAAATGAGTAGGTTTTGAGGTTTCAGAAGTCCACGTGAAGCCCAGTGTCCATCTACGGGCTGTGGTTTTCTCCTCTTTCCCCCTCTTTTCCCTCAGGCTGTAGCTCTCAGCTACTGTTCCAGCACCATGTGTACCCCCATGCTGTCTGCCATGATGATAACGGGCCGAACCTCTGAAGCTGTTAAGCCTCCAGTTAAATGCTTTTTTTGAATAAGAGTCTCCTTGGTCATGGTTTCTCTTTACAGTAATAGAACGGTGACTAGGACAAGCACCAATTCTCTAAAAGTGGGAAAGTTGGGATTTTCCTAGAAATGGGAATTTTCTCTGCCCTGATGCCAACATTCTCTTTTTGAGACCGAATCCAGAACTTCTCTCTGCTGGTCTGCTAGTTCACTTTTTGATTCCTAAATTGCTCTAATGAATAATTTGATTACATCTGTATCTCAGGTACACAAGGCAAAGAGCAAAGGAAACATACAGATAGAAGACAGACGAAGAGGAGGGCTGAGTAGTAAAGTGACTGCCATATAGCTTAGAACTCTGCAGAAAGCAGACCACAGATTTGCCTCTGATGTTCCTACCAGCCAAAATAAAGAGGGAAATTTGATCGGGCGTACTGCTATGTTTCAGTGTGTTGGGCATTAGTGGGGTGTCTGGCTTCTCCAGAGAGCTCGCTCTTCACTGCAGTTGCAGCACCTCCTCTTAGTGTGCCAGGCCACCCATGTGCAATTGTCTTTATTGGACAGCTAATACTCGTGGGGATAGCATTATACAACAGGTACATAAGAGAACGAAGATTTCAGTCATGTATGTCGCCACCTACCTAGCTTATGGGAAACGATTCTGCATTTGTCCCCCTAAGAGTACCATCGGTCTTGTATAACGCAGTATAAATTCATAGTATAACAATATGCAGTGGTGGCGATTTTACTGATGTTCATTCCCCAGCACTCTGCTGCCCTAGGGCCATGGTGCTTACTGTTTCCCCTGCTGGGCACCTTTGCCTTGGCGTATCCTCACCCACCCACCACTGAGTGAGGTAAGGTGCTGGGGATTGAACCCAGCATCTTACTTGCTACCAACGCTAGGCAAGTGCTCTACCACCAAGCCTCCAGATGCATGGGTAGATTACGTAGTTCGCTCTTTCTTTTCCTTCCTTCCTTTCATTATTGTTTTCCAGGAAACACAGGGTTTCTCTGTGTAGCCTTGACAGACCTGGAACTCACTCTGTAGACCAGGCTGGCCTCAAATTTATAGAGATCTACCTGCCTCTGCTTCCCATAGGCTAGGGTTAAAGGTATGCACCACCATTTCAGGCATCAGCCAGAGATTTAAAAAAAAACAACAAAAAAACCTAAACTAAATAAGAAAAGAACGCTATCCATCTCCGCTCTTAGAAAATTGGGGAGTGGGTGCAGGGCTAGTGGCAGGGTGTGTGCTTCGCATACGGGCAGTCCTGGGTTCAAGAGTACTCCCCGAGAGAAAAAGCAAACGAGATCCTTTGGTGGAGGAAGGTTCCTGAACAACCAAGGCAGGGAGTCTTGAGACAGGATGAGCACAGCCTGCAGAGAAGGAAGAAGCACAGATGGTTGGGATCCTTGAGGGTCTGTAGGTGCACAGGGATGGAAATGAGGTCGGAGACCATCCAGGGGCCAGACCTCTCTTCTGCAGGGTGGGTAATTAGTTGCCTCTGTATCCATCAGCTTCTGCCAAGATGGAATGATGAGAACCAGTCTGTTCAAACTGATTCTTCCTTCCAACCAACCACATGGTAGGGGTGAGGGCTGGTGCGTGCCTGCGTTCTTCCTTGAGCCCTGGAGCCTCTGGGTCCTTTGGAAACAAAGTGCAGGAGATCAGAACAGCAAGGCTTATTCCTCACTGGGCATGGCTCAGCGCAGCATATGGTGTCAGAAAGGATCTGGGGTGTGTGCTTGATGGGGATTATTAGCTCTGTCCACAGTATCCTGCCTTTTGGTCCCAGCTGAATCTGACCTTCCTTGCTTGTGAGTTCCTAGAATTTCTAGTTCTAGCCTTGGAATTTCAGTCATTATTCCCAAGCACTTAGCCTGTGTGTCACAGGGCCACAGGCTTTCTGGATTAATTTGTTCAACCTATCTACCACTATGATGATTTGTTGGTTTACTGTTTGTGGGTTTTATTTTGTTTGTTTTCAAGACAGGGTCTTTCTGTAGTCCTTCTGTCCTGGGTAGACCAGGCTGGTCACAAACCCACAGAGATGTGCCTTCTGTGGCCTCCCAAGGGCTAGGGTCAAAGGTGTGCAGCTGGTTGGTTGTTTTGTTTTTTTGTTTTGAGACAGAGTTTCTCTGTGTGGCCCTGGCAGTCCTGGAACTTGCTCTGTAGACCAGGCTGTCCTTGTACTCAGAGATGCCTCTGCTTCTGCCTCCTGAGACTGACATGGAAGAGGTGTGTGCCACCATGCCAGGCCTTGTTTTTGTTTTTTGAGACCGGGTCTGGCCTCAGCCTGGCCACATTCCCTCCTAAATGCTAGGATTATGGGTGACAGCCACCAGTCTTCGCCCCCATTCTGTACCATAGTTGAGGAAATAGAGGCAGAAGGGTGAAGTGATGTGTAGAGACTGTAGCAACAAGAGGACCTGAGAGTTAAACATGGGTCGGCTAACCTTTGAGCTTAGCTCCCAGCTGGTTTATAGTCTGCTGTGGTCCTGAGGTGAGGACGCAGGCTTCAGGCTCCTTTTCGCAAAGTTGGCCTCGTATTTGTGATGGCTAGTGGTTGTTGTCCTTCATTTGCACCTAGGCAGACACCCTCGATGGCTGGGTTAGAGTGTCTCAGTGCCCTGAATGGCTCCATAAAAGCCTTGAAGCTTCATTTCTAACTTGGGATGTTGATAGTTGCTAACTATCAACCATCATCCCCAATCTCTTGCAGGAGAAGGGTAAGCCTCTTTCATCAGCCCACTACACTGAATAACCTTTCAAGGCAGGTTCAGCAACTATTCGCTTGGGTGTCCCTCACCCAAGTTCTGATCATTGGACCCCGGGGCCTTATTCAGGCTAGACAAGCGCTTGACTACGAAGCTGCATCCCCACCTCACTTTCGTCTCCCTCAGTTTCCGGTGCTGACCTTGTGCCCGCCCATTCTTTGCCTAGTCTAGAGTAGGTTGCAATAGCAACCCTAACTTTTGCTCTCTATCTTTTGTGACAGTGTGGGATATTGAACCCAGTACTTCCTGCATGATGTGGATACATTCTACCATTGAGCATCTTTTATGCACTAAGCTCCATTTGCAAACATCAGTGCCTGATGTTGGCCCAGTGTATAGGATGGGTCAATCCCTGAGCTAAGTTTCAGCTGGGTACAATCTTATCTGTAACATAGCCTCTTGGTAGAAACTCTAGTCCGTTCTATCTTCCTTAAAAGTCACTGGATTGTGGGAAAATGGGGTCTGGGGCTCAGCAATTCTAAGCTCAGTATATAGGAGGGAGGTGTGCTGTCGGAAACAGACTATATTTCTTGTGGGTGTGAGGCAGGAGGATTCCTTGAGCCTATCTGTGAAGACTGGACAACACAACAGGACCCTGTGTCTCTGTTTCTCTCTGTCTCTGGGTCTGTGTTTGTATCTCTCCGTTCTCCCTCTGTTTCTGTCTCTATGTGTGTTTGGATGTGTGCATGTGTGCCCTGGAATTCCCTGTGGCCTTGAACTCATTGAAATCCCTCTGCCTCTGCTTCTGCCCCTGCCTCCATGTGCTGGAACTAAAGGCATGTGTCACCATGCCAGGCCTCATGTCCCTGTCTCTTTAAAATATAAAGCAGAAAAAAAACCCACTATACTTCAACAAAATTTTGTACGTGTTCTGTAGTTGTTGCGGTGCAGCCGAAGCTAGAGTAAGGGTTATCAGAGTTCTAATGGGAAGTTTTAGCAGCAGCTGTGAGTGGGTGTGGTGTGTCACGCACCTCATGAACCAAGGCTGTGGCTTTGTGCATTCCTACTTTGCATCTGAGTATAATTTTCTGTATTCACCTGGACTGAAGTAGACCTCTGAGCTATGCTTAAGTTGTTCAATAATATATCACTGTGCTGGAAGGAATGTGCACTTTCCAAACAGATGCTGTAGAAGAACTATCATTTCCATCTTGCAGTGAAGTGAACTGAGGTTCTTGACGAAAAGGAGTGATCCCAGACAGATTGCACAGTGGCAGAGTTTGAATTAAACTTAGGCTCTCCTCAACATGAAACGTCTGTCACAAAACTCTTTCTATTTGTATTTGTGGAAATCAGTCTACAGGAGACTGGGATTTAGGTTTCTGAAATGGATTAGTTATAAGGGTGTGTTTGTGTGTGTGTGTAAGGGGTTGGGGAACAGATTTGAGAAAGGGCTTCTCTGTTTAGCTTTGGCTGGCTTTGAATTCCTGTAGACAGGCTTGCCTGGAAACCACAGAGATTTGCCTGACTCTGCCTCCTAGGTGCTGGGATTAAAGATATATGCCGCTACCCAGTTAGGAAAGCATTTGTTTTAAGAGTTATAGAGATCTAGGTAGAAGGGGGGTAGCTCAGTCAGTAAAGTCCTTACCTTACCTCCTCTTCCTTTTTTTTCTTCTTCTTGTCTTTTGAGACAGGGTCTCCCTTGCTGTCCTGGAATTCGCGCTGTAGACCAGGCCGGCCTCAAATTCAGAGATCCATCTGCCTCTGCTTCCTGAGGAGACAGGTTCTTGAACAGACCTTTTTTGAGGCAGGCTGGACTTGAACTCTCAGCTTTCCTGCTTTGCTTATCCTGCTAGGACTGGTGTTACAAGTATCTGCCTGGTTTTGTGTTAGACGTTTTTAGTCGTGATCAGTGTACCTCGGGTCTTTTGCAGTCCAAGTGGATACCTGCCATTTTGTGTTTATAAATCATAAGTCATATTTCCTGGGCAGCAGCTGGAGGGCAATGTGGGCATAGAGAAAATGCCCAGGGCAGAGCAGAGGCTATTAGGGCAGCTGAGTCAGCGGGTCTTTATGGCACGTCAGCCTCCATCATGTTCTCAGTGTGTACATGGTTGGATGATCACTGTGAGTTCCTACCTTAGGATCTTTCCTTATTCCCAAGTGCTTCAATTACAAAAAAAAAAAAAAAAAAAAAAAATCAGAACTGCAAGGAACCACCTCATTTTTTCAGCTCATTCTGTGGAGCTTGTTGCTTTGTGTCAGTCATATGCAAGTCTGTTACACTCAGAAGTTGAGAAGCACTCTCAGTGGTGCTTCCCAGAGGCTGCTGGGTGGAGGGCAGCAGGATGGGGAAAGGCTGGGCAGGAGCGCTACAGTTACAGTCAGGGAGGAGAAATAGATTCGGTTCCACTCACAGGAGAGTGACCGCAGATGATGAGGATGCTCAGTGTGTTTCAGATGAAGCTAGAAGGAAGGAACACTTCCCCACAAAGGCTCAGTAAATGTTTGAGGTGGTAGGTAGGGGTACCCCGAACAGACTGAGGGGTTGCCTGAGTTGAGCGTCATGTAATGTGTGTCGAAGCATCGTTGCTATCATATAAGCACTTAAAATAAATAAGTGTATTTAATTTTTGGGTTTTTGATATGGTTTCTCTGTAGCTGGGGCTGTCCTGGAACTCACTTTGTAGATCAGGCTGGCCTTCAACTGAGAGTTCCGCCCGCCTCTGCCTCCCAAGTGCTGGGATTAAAGTTGTGTGCCACCACACCTGGCTATTTTTATTTTTTTTTAATTTTGCATATGTGTGTGGCTGTGCACACATGTACATGTGTGCAGGTCCCCACAGAGGCCAGAAAGGGTTTCAGATCCCCTGGAGCTGGAGTGTGGTTGTGAGCAACCCAGCATGGCTGCTGGAAACCAAACCTGGGTCCTCTGCGAGAACAGCAGATGCCGTTCACTGCCAAGCCACCTCTCCAACCCCAACACAGTAAATCAGTAGTTAGGAAAACAGTGTGCTGCTACATGAGCTCTGTTTTCTAAGACTCAGGATGCTCCATGACGCTGTTCTCATGGGCAGGGAGTTTACTGATCATCTGATATCTAGTTTATATTCAAACACCCCCAACTATCCCAAGAATGTTTTATTTAGTGTGGGATCTTAAATGCAAGGCATTTTAGACATGACCTCCCTTTCTGTACAGCCAGGAATGTAAAGTCTGCCTTGTCTTTGATCAGCCTTTCGTCCCTCTTTGTTCTCCTACTTGGATGAGCCTGGAAGCATCTTATTGGATTATAGGAGTCAGGATTCTGGTTTTGTGTTTTTAAGCACATGGCTTTCATATAAGCTATGTCCGTGCACACAAGAGACACACACAGAGCTCAGGCTTATAATTTAAGAAGACATTGTATGTCGCTCCCTGTAATAAAGCCAACCTGGCGTTTCTGGATCTGAAGTGTCTAATGGTGTCTGCATGTTGCTTTCAGAAGAAACAAAAGGTTTTGATGTAGATGCTGGAGTTAGACATGAAGGTCAAAGCCCAGATCTGTGCCCTTTATTCAGTCTATCTGTCCTTTACAGACTACTTTCCTCACAGTGGGGAATGTAGGAGAGAACTGTGCCTGGAGACAGGGTCCCCGGCAGGCCTGGAACTTAACTATACATACATAGACCACGCTGGCCCCAAACTTGTGGCAGCTCTGCTTTGGTCTTATGCGTGGTGGGATTGTTAGCATCCAGGTTTGGTGCCATAAGCCTGTAATCTGTGGGAAGTTTTAGAAGTTTGAAGCCTGCCTAGTCCATATAGTGAGTTTCCATCTGTTCAGGGCTACACAGAAAGTCTTTATCTAAAAAACAAAACAGACAGCTGTATTGGCACAGTGCTTATCTGTCATGCACGGAACCCTTTATTTGGACACCATACTGCGTAAACTGGTCATGGTGGCACATGGGTATCATCCTAGAACAAAGTCATCTTCGCTCCATAGCCGGCCTAGGCCACATAAGACACCTGTCTCAGTTCCCACGCCTCTCCCCACCCTCCCAGGCAGGGTTTCTCTGTAGAGCCACCCTGGCTGTCCTTGGAACTCTCTTTGTAGACCTGGTTGGCCTCACACTCTCAGAGGTCCACCTGTCTCTGCCTCCCGAGTGCTGGGACTAAAGGCGCATGCCACCACGCCCTGTTTAAGAGATTTTTTTTTTAAGGTAGAGAATAATAGAGGAAGGAACCCAGTATTTACTTCTGCCCAAACATACATGTCTGCATGCATAGGAACACACACACACCACACCCTAAAACAACTATTAACGGTACTAGCATGGAGCTATATGCAGGTCTGTAATCCAATCTTCTTAGGAGGCTGAGGCCAACCTGGGCCACATAGTCAATTTAAAGCCAGCCAAGGCTATATAGGGAGACCCTGTCTGGGCAAGAAGAAAAACAAACACAAGCAAAAAATATCTCACTGAACGAGAGTGGGACATGGCTCCTCATTTCATGGCCTCCTTGACTTGCTGTGGGTCACATCCTGGTAAGCTGGGAGTGCATTAACACAGGTTTAGCCTGCCAGACAGTTTAGCAGCATAGCACACTGCTGAGTGGCTGAGTGCTGCAGGCTGCATGTTGCCAGCCTGGGATCCACATCCAGTCTTACTGTATAGTTTCCATCAAACATGTATTACTTGATTTTGAGCTGCCATAGAAGAATGTAAGAGAATATAAGTCAGGTATCATGTGTGCAGGAAATACTCAGAACAGGCAGAGGAACAGAGTGGCTAGGTGGGAAGAGACTCGCTGCCAGGCACAGAGTTGCCTAAGGGAGTGGCCAGGGTGTTCCGGAGGTAGAAACTGGTGATTGGCATACAACATGGGGAATATGTCCAAACCACTGAAATGTACTTTTAAGTTATGGATTCTGTGTTATATTAATAGTAGTTTTGATTTAAAAAGTTGCCAAGGACAAATACTATTAACTTTTAAATGTTACCTAACAATTTTCTTTTGCTTTGTTTTTATTATTATATTTTATTAATTGTGTTTGTGTATGCATGCACACACCACACGACACACATGGAGGTCAGAAACCTTATGGGGGGGGTCTTCTGCCATCATATGACTTGGCAGCATGTGCCCTTACCTGCCGAGCCATCTTGCCAGCCCTTGATTTTGTTTCCTTTTTCCCCTCATTGAGATAGGTTCTTAATGTGTAGCCCAGACCAGCTTTGAACTTACCAGTCTAACCTGTCCTAACTCTCAGGAAATGACCTCAGCCACCCAGTGAGTCTTCTGTGAGGAGCTTTGGTTTACAGCCTTCCAGAAACCAGAAAAGATTCTGAGAAGCCTCAGCTACCTGTCTGTGGAGGAAAATGGACATTGAGATAGATACAGTTGACATAACTGTGTAATCAGAAGAGGGGGCCAGTGGGTTTCCCGATGAGCCTACACTGATGGCTTGAGAGGATGTTTAAGAGAGAAAGCTTGATACCGCTGGCCTGAAGGGCCCAGTCAGCAGAAGAGGCCCATTAGGAACGAAGGTATTTAAAGCTGGCATCAATGGAGAGAGTTTATCTGGAACTGACCGGAGAAAGGCTTTGTCTGTGGGCCAGTCCCCCACCCCCACCCCCAATCCATGCATCTTGTCAGAAGCCAGGGCTCTGTCTCTCTGGGAGCTACACCCAAAGGCTTTGCTTTTTATTTAAGCAAATGGAGGCCTTTGGGACTATTCAGATGGCCTTTTTAAGTTTTGCCAGAGCCAACAAAGCCAGGGTGTGGAGCCAACTTAGTCAAAACTCCCAAGTCTCCAAAGGCTCCTTCTAAATGGGCTTTGTGCCCACGCCATCCACCTCATCAGCACTCTACCTGCCCTGTGGGCTGCCCCAGGGGTCCAGAAGTTTGCTCCAGGACAAACTGCCCCCACCCGGAATTTAAAACAGCACTGGTGGGTCTGGAGGGAGTTATCTGCAGGTGCTTAGAGGAGTTGGGTTAAAGGTGGGGGTCCTGGGAACAGCCAGTCATTGCACACAGTGGGGTTCCAGCATTTTCTCACCCCGCTTCTATCTTCAGCACTACAACGCCCATTCTAAAATAAGATTTATTTGTTTATTTTGTGTATGTGCATGTCTGTATACAAAGGCCAGGGGTGTATTAGATCCCCTGGCTTATAACTGGCTGTGAACCACTCAGCATGGATGCTGGGAGCCTAACTCCTGACCTGGAAAAGCAGTACACCCTCTAATCTCTTGAGCAATCTCTCCAGCTCCCTAAAATATCTGTTCTAACCCCTTTTGGATATCTCCAATGCAGACATCCTTTCTGAGAGTCTGAGACTGTCTGGAGAATCATCAGTCCAACGTTATGGAGCCTCCAACAGGCATCATTTCCTTACCATTTCAGGCTCTCATACCTCTGATGCCCGTTCACCAACCTGAGAAAACCCTGACTCGGCTCACTCCTGAGGCTTTAGGGAGAGGTCTGGAGGGCAGAATAGCTACCAAGGAAACTTCCCTTTTATGGCCACAGTGTTTCCAAGTGGTCTGGGAAGGGAGTGGCTGGTGTGGACAGACACTGTTTTCTTCAGTCCAAAGCTTTGATGAGGAGGGGCGGGGAATGATCAGCTTCTCAAGAGCAGAGCTATGCAGGCACGCCCCACAGGCAGGGGCAGCCACACCTGCAGGCAAGCAGGGCCAACCCTGAGGGTGTGCGCAGAGGCCAGGGAGCCCCACCGCCCCAGCCTCCTCAGAAAGCTCGCCTTCCTTAGGGCCTGCTCAGCCGCCGGGCACCACCTCCCGGCAGGCTGGCCTTTGAGGCAGCTGTAGAATATTCTAGTTCTGCGAATTGGGCCACTGTAGTATAATAACAGCAGCAATACTCAGTCACTCTCTTCATGGTACCTCCCTTTAGATTTTTCTATGGAGACTGTAAGATGCAGAGAACTTACTGTCAGTTTGAAACAGTCTTAATCTGTAGCCTACGCTGGCCTGGAATTCAACATATAGTCCAACCTGCTTCAAGCTTGTGTGGCAATCCTGCTGCCTCAGCCCCCTGAGTGAGTCAGTGTAGCGTTAAAGACGTAAACAATCATGCATGGCCATTATGTCTACTTTTGTTTTATGTAGCCCAGACTAGCCTTGAGCACAACCTTGAGGTTGGCTTCAAACTGGAATGGTTTTTCTTGCCTTAGCCTCCCTAATGCATGTGCTACTGTATCCACACGTTCTATTTTAGAAAGAGGGTGAGTGAATTTTCCTGGTGTCCCACAGCTAGTTAGAGGCACAGTTCAGGCCAAAGTCCATATTTATCCAGATTCTGTGTTTACACACCAACCACCAGCACCACGAGGCCGTGGCACCTGTTCTAACAGGGCAAGGGGCCTAGGCCTTCAGGAAGGGAACAGCCCAATCAGAAGTCAGCTCTCAGCACAGGAACCGTTCTGCTCATTGCTCTCTCTGATGCAGGTCTCTGCTGGCCTTTATCTTACTCTTGTGCCCTTGTGCCTGGCCTTTCTCCATGAAGTCAGCATTCCTGCTTCTTCTCCCTTTCTGTCTCTCCCTTTGCTGAGGGCCTCTTACTATCCTTACCCCTTTGCCCTGGGACCAGCTCCAAGGGTCAAAGTCCCTCTTAAAGCCTGATTTGCCGAAGGAGAAAAACATCATCTATCATTTATGTCGTTAGATTGCAACCCTGAGAATGATTTTATCAAACCGCAAAGAATCAGACGGAGCCCACAGGCTCCCGTGTCCTGAGTGTCTTCACTCGAGAATGCAACTGAGACCCACATTCGGGGTTTGGAAGCTATGTGGCCCAGTTGGTTGCTGTTGGCTACAGTCAAGTAAACACAGGTTCCTCTTTCAGTTCAGCTCTCATTAAAGACAAGGAAAACCTTTGTTTTGTCAAGGCAGGAACACAAATAACCTACTTACTTATTTAAATTGTGTGTGTATGGTACATGCATATGAGAGTGTATATGTGTGTGTCCATGCCTGCACACATGAAGGCCAGCTGCAGGATCAGGTGCCTTTCTGAATTTCTTCTTAGCCTTATTGCCTTAAGAAAGGCTCTCTTGGTCTGGTTTACAGAGTGAGTTCCAGGATAGCCAGGGCTATGAAGAGAAATGCTGTCTCACAAAGAAAGAAGAGAGAGAGAAGAAAAGCAGGAAGCTTTTCTCACTAGGTATAAGGCTGGCTGGGCAGCCAGAGCGCTCTTGATCCGCCTGTCTCTGTCCACTCCAGAGCTCAGATTACAAGCATGCACAGTTAAGTGGAGCATTTTCTGTGGGAGACAGGGATTCAAGTTCAGGCCCTCCAGCTTGCAGAGCAAGTGCTCTTGCCCACTGAGCCATCCCCTTACTCCCCTCCAATTTAATTGATACAGAAACCAGTTTAAATGATAGAGAAAAGCCCCATCCCCTTCTTCAGTGATGGGGCTTTGAACTCAGGATCTCCTTCTTGGTAGGGAAGTGCTTTCTTGAGTTACACCCCAGCCCCTTTGGCTTGTTTTGTTGTAAGACATGACCTTACTGTGTAACCCAGGCTGGCCTCAAATTCTCAGTTCTTCTTTCTCAGTCTCCAGAGTGGTGGGTCACACTGTGTCACCTTTACCTACGCTTACCCTTAGCTTTTCTTTTGTCACTTTGAACAAGCGTGCTCTCACTTCCTTGCTCAGCTGCTCTTCGGCTGAGTCTTGTGGCATGAAGTCTTGAAAATGGGCTTTACAGGAAAAAAGGAGTCAGATGTATAAAATCTGTAAGGATAGCCAGAATGGCCTCCAACCATTATACTGAGCCAGATGGGGGAGTACATTTTTTTTTTTTTTTTATAATTCTAGAACTTGGGAGACTGAGGCAGGAGACAGGCATATTGGAGAGTTGAAGGCCTCAAACCGGCCTTGAGCTGGGCAGTGGTGGTACACGACCTTAATCCCAGCAGAGATAGGTGGGTCTCTGAGTTCCAGGACAGCCAGGGCTCATAGAAAGACCCTGTCTCTGAAACTAATAAAGACAATAACAACAGCAAGAAACCCATACCAACATACACTTGCTACAGCACCCCAGGCCTGTGAGCCCACATCTGTACTACTTTAATTCAGCCTCTGTGCACTGCAGATGAGAAAGCTTACCTAGGAAGGATGTAGGGAACTTGAATGACTTACTGTAGGAGGATCCAGTCCCCAGACTTGGCCTCTGCCATGCTTCTCTCTAGACAGCTGCCAGCTGCCTTCAGTGCTCCTTCTTCTTTTGCTCGTGTGGGTCAGCCTTCACTATCCCTCCTCGCCCCCCCCCCCCCAGCCTCCACCTGAAACCCCACCATACCACATGTCCTCTCCCACAAGGGCTCTTGGGTCCTGTGATGCACAAATTCTTGGGAAGGTCTCCATCCCCAGAGGGCGGGCATGTAGGTCCTTCTGATTGATCTGTGACTTGCTCCTGAGTCTTGAGCATTTGCAAAAATATACGTTATTTTGTTTTTGTTTATTGAGACAGTGTCTCTTTCTGAAACAGGCTGGCCTGGAGTTCACTGTGTAGTCCACACTGACCTGGAACTCTTGACAGCCCTCTTCCTGCCTCAGCTTTCCTATTGCTGGCATTACAGCTGTGAGCCACTGCCCGGCCCTAACATAATGTATTGCTGGTCATTCAACAACCTGGTATAAAGAGCTTTATTTGTTTTATAGCTACATAGTATTTTGCTGCAAGAAAATGTCATCATTTATTTAGTTAATTCTGCACTGATGGGTATGTGGGTTATCTCCCCTGCTTGTACTCTGCAAACAATGCCTTAGTGAGGAATCTTGAATGAGAATTTGCATGTGTGCAAGTTTCCAGTTCTTAATCATACTGGAAACTGGGAACAGCCCAGGTAAATGGATAATGGAGTCTTTCGAAAGAGCTGCAGCCAAAGAGGTAAAAGGTTTGAGGAGCTCCACCAGGACAGGTGTCACAGAACTCACACCTGTCTGTATGCTATTGCATATCAAAGCCTACATCTGGTGTCTACGGGCTTCATGCCTTTTTGCTTTTGTTGTTTTGTTTTTTAATCACTGTTGATTGTTGCTGTCAGAGTCTTAATGTGAAGCCCAGGCTGGGTTCAGACTCACTCTGGCCTCTGATTCATGATCCTGCCTCTGCCTTCCAATTCTGGGATCATTACTAGTGGTCACCTGTCACCCCCTACCCCCTGCCCCAATCCTATTCTGTGGTGCTGAAGTTTGAACCTGGAACCTCTGCTGAGTTATATCCACAGCTCTTCATTTCCTCTTCTCACATTTTCTGACTTGGAATTCTTAGAAGGAACACCCCAAAGTGAAATACCCTCCCTCCCCTGCCCTCATCTAAGAGACACGAGGTATTGTTGTGGGGTTTCCTGAGTAATTACCTTTCCAGGCAGGCCGAGCAGGGTTAGCAAACACTCTTGGAAAGCAGCTGCCTTTCCCATCAATGCTTGCTTGTTCTGGATAATGAAAAATGATGCTTGCATCCATTAAAGAAAAAGCTGCCTCTTGTAAGCTCTGGTGGACAAGTGGGTGCTTGTCATGCAGTCATCTGCTGATGCGTGTGACTTGGAGACTGAGGAACGCCTTCCTCTGCAGCCTGGACTTGTAGCCATTCTTTGGGTCTGTTTAGGAATTTTGTTTAAAGGTCAGAGTCAGAGGGCCTATGCTTCTCCAGCACAGCCCACATTTGACAAGCATGCGGGCCCTCGTTCATTCTCTGCAGAAGAACATTTCAGACTTCATTCTTGAGTTATTGAATGAACCAGATATTTTGCATTTCCTAAAGTCTCAGCAACTCCAGAGTCCTGAGGCAGGAGGACCACTTGAGCCTAGGAATTAAAGGCCAGCCTGTGCAACACAGGATGTCTAAAACAAAAACTCTGGGTTCTGTGGTAGCTTCCCCTGGTCTCACATGGGCTTTTCTTTGGTGTTTCTGTATTCTCTTGTGCCAGGGCCCTAGACTAATGAGTATTTCTCGTTAGCTGGTTCTGTGACTCTGAGCTGCCTGCCACCCAGCAAGGTGTGCACTACTACGCCATCAACTGCACATAGTAGTACACACCTTTAATCCCAGCACTCAGGAGACAGAGGCAATTGGATCTCTCTGAGTTGAAGGCCAGTCTGGTCTACAAAGTGAATTCTACACAGAGAAGCCTTGTCTGAAAAAACAAAACAAAACAAAAATAAACAACTGTAACCCTCCCCCCAACCCCAACCCAAGTTCCTGTCCAGCAGCATAGGAACCAACATGAAGTGCTTACTGAATACTAGTTCGTCATGACTGCTTCTGTTGTCTGTGGGTGTGCACGCACACATGCCACAGGGGGATTCGGAGGCCGCAAAGCAGCCTGTGGGATTTGGCTCTCTTTTCCCGCCCCATGGATCCCAGGTTTTCAGGCTTGGCAGCAAGCGTCCATGCGCGCCTAGCCACCTCTCTGGCCTGCCTGTTTTGCTTTATTGCACCAGGACTGGCTTTAAATTCTATGAGGATGACAGTGATCTTAATCTCCTGAATCTTCTTGCCTCCACCTCCAAAGTTGGTAGATTACAGGCATGTGCCACGACACCTGGCTCCTAGTTACTCTTGTAATTACTGTTAATTAAGGAATATTTATGGCCTCCCTTTTCTGTCTCCACTTTTTCATGGCATTGGTATTATTGGGTGTGTAGACTTTAGCTGGTGGGGTACTCCTCAAACGAAACTCTAATAACTATATTTCTTCCAGTTCATTGAGTTGTAATTTACACACCTTACAATTTGCCCAGTGTAAGTGCACATTAATCTTGATAAGTGTACTCAGTGGTTCACCCATCACCCTGATCCAATTTTAGATTTGCATTACTCAGGAGCCACACTTGGTCTACTGGCAATCAAATACCTACCTCACCTCAGCCCCAGGCCACCATGCTTTCTGTGTTTAGCTCCCCCACCTCCCCCACCGGGTCTCTACACGTAGTCCTGGCTGTCCTGAAGACTCAAGAGTTGTGCATGGCTCTGCCTCCTGAGTGCTGGGATCAAAGGCTATGCCACCACATCCAGCTGTCTCTTAATCTTCTGACAGTCATGCAAATAAGAGAAACAGCTTTTTTGTTGTTGTTCAGTGTTTAACACTTAGTGTTGTTAGGGCTTATCTATGCTTTTGGAAGGGCTGAGAATTGGCCTAGCATGCTCAAGGCCCTGGATGCTACCCCAAGCACTGCAAAAGAAAAACGTCTCTGGACACCTAAGCTGCTGCGTTTATTAGCATTGGGTGTCTTTATAGCAGAGTTGTAAGTAGCTATAGCAGAATTTACCCCATCCTGGTAACAATAGGTTAAAACCGTATAACTTTTGGAGGTTTTTTTTAAAAAAATATTTGTGTGTATGTCTGTGCTTGAGTGTATGCATGTATATCACATATCAGGTGTCGGAAGAGGACATTGGATCCTTCAGAGCTGGAGTTACCGGTGGTTGTGAGCTGCTAGGGTTCTGCGAAGCCAAACTCAGGTCCACTGGAGGGATACCGAGCCACCTCTCCACTCCATTTTGTTCTGTGATTGTTCAATGGCAAATATGGGAAAAGGGTGGTGAGAGATTCACTTGTCACATCACCGTTTAAAATGTTGAGTCAAGTGCCTTAGCCATGTGCACAGAATCTGCAACCATCTTCACATCAACTTTGGAGCATTTTTAATCGGGACTGGAAGGACAGCTCATCACAGAAGAGCACTTGCTGCTCCTGCAAAGGACCTGGCTTTGGTTCCCAGAGCCGACATGCTGGTTCACTGCCATCCACAACCCCAGTTCCAAGGAATCTGATGCCTTCTCTGCTTTAAGAGTAAGAGCATTAAGCACACACGCATGTGACGTACAGACACATAGGTAGCTAAAATACTCACATACAAAGCAAAAAGAGTAATATGATATATACCTAATTATTAAAAAGAAATCCATCTCTTGCCATCCCCCCCCCCCCCAAGTCCAGTCTGTAACTTTTTGGTCTGGAACATTCGTGTACCACAGATGGAATGATGCAGGGCATGTGGTCTTTTGTCTCAGGTCATGCATGAAGTAACAGGCACCTTTTCATGGCTGGATAATACTCTAGCTACGCCATATTTTATTCGCCCACGCATCATTCAGCATCTACTTGTCTCTGCTTTAGCATGTTAGATAGTTCTAACCCCCACCCCCACACATACAGAAGGCTGTTGACATTAGAAACTAAACTAAACCCCAATCTGGTGTAAAAAAAAAAAAATAGGCACCTAGACAGAATGTCTGAAGAAGTGATGAGTGTCTGAAGAAGTGATGTGTGGCCAGAATTTGAGCCCTACTCTGCCATGCTGTGTGACCATAGAAGAGGCACTTAATGTCTCTGAGCCTTTGCTGAGTCATGTTTCCCCCTCCTGGCGGTTTGTAAAGTGCTTATTATGCCCGAAGCAATGACAGGCATTTTTGAGCCTCTTTGCTTACACTGGACTCTACAGGAGCTTGGAGAAAATTTAAGATACACTAATTCCTGGGCTCTCCCATCCTGACCACATTAAGGACGAGGGTTAGGAGGGCCTGGTGCACCAGCACTCAGGACTGCCTGCCTGTCTTCCCCTGAGGAGACAGCAGGGGTTGAGGGTGGGGGACTCAGCTGTATGGAATTTAGAACATGGCCCTCCCTGGCCCCAGGAAATCCCACAGAAAGAGAAAGTGGGCATATGCCTGGCAGCTTCTCCTTTCTAATCAATGAGCAAACAGCCACAGGAATGCTCCCTGGGCTGCAGCCGGTGGCAGTACCAGTTAGCAACCCTGTATTTAGGCAGCAGGGTGAGGTGTGCCTCTCCTCGCGAAGAAAACCCAGGACAGCACAGCTCTGACATGAAAGCCAAAGGGGTTTTCCTCCATTTTTTTTTTTTTTAAACCTGTCTCTCTCCTCTGGTGTCAGCTTGGCCAGAAGAGGGCACAAGCCAGAGCTACAGGCAGCTTCAAGCTGCCTGATGGTGGGTGCTGGGATTTGAACTACATCCTTGGGAAGAGTGTAAGTGCCATCTCCAGCCCCATTTTTGCCCTGTCCCCTCCCTATTGTGGCAGGTAGGGACAAAGTCCCCACTGTCTTGCACCTCATTCCCATTCCTCTTAAAATAATGGAGTCCTCACCAGAGAGTGCCTCTAGGAACATTGAAACCCAGTGCTGAGTCCGAGACGGTGAAGCAGCCCCAGAGCTGGTCCAGTGGAGCTCTGCAGAGCGATGCTACGATGGAGCCTTGCCCAGGAGAGGCCTGGAGAGGAAAATGACTTCAAGCGAGCGTTTCTTTTCCTTGGTCGTGACATGAAGGGCAAGTAGATGGGGAGACCCCGGCTCTTCTGAACAGAAGGAACAGGAGCTGTGAGCCCATGTAGACCCGCAGGCTACTTTCCTCCAATTCTGGCACAGTGGCCCACGCCTGCTGTGCTGCCTGCGGCAGAGACCCTGGCTGTGCTAGGCACGCAGTGCTTGGGTGGGTCTTGGACCTGCACCACCCTGGGCCTCACTCTGGTCTGAGCATGTAGCCAGATGTCCAGCCAGTCCCTCCCACTGTTCTTGAAGCCTTCCGTGCTGCCCTTCACTAAATTGGTTCCCTCAACCCCAGAGCCTTGCTACCTTCTCTGTTTCTTATGCTTTTCATCCTGGTGTTTACTGATGTTTGTCACCTCCACTGCACTGGATCTCAAATCTTGGGAGGGCAAAGACCTTGTTTTTTTTTTTTTTTTTTCCCACACTGCTTCCAAGTAAAGAGTAAGAGCTTGTATTTGTTGAATGTCTGAGCATGGTGGTACTGGCCTGTAATCTCAGCTGCACTGTACTCTCAGCTACTCGGGAAGCTGAGAGGCTGGAGGATTACAAGTTCAAGGCCTCTTTAAGGCCACAGAGGGAGTTCAGGACCAGCTTGGGCAACTTAGTGAGATCTGTTTCAAAATAAAAGTTAAAAAGGACTGGGGGTGTAGTTCAGCGATAGAATGTTTGACAGTCATAGGGGGCCCAAGGGTCAATCCTTGGCACCCCCAAAAAAGGAAAGGGAAAAAAAACCCACATATTTTTGAAGAACAGACCCTTAAATTCTTGAAGGAGGTGAGCACACCTGCCTTTTGCAGATGGAGAAACTGGCACCTGGCAGAGGTGTGAGCAGTGACCTAAGAAAGAAGCAAAGTGGGGACCCGAACTCTTGAATCCGCTTAATCGCATTCACCAAGATGTAGACTGCTAATGCGCCCCATTTGTGAGACTGAGGGCAGTTTTCGCTCGATTGTTGTGATTGGCACTCACCATTACTTACTGTGGGGCTCAAAACACATTAGCCCAGGTGGAAACTGGGCAGATGTCCACAGTCAGCATTAATGACCTCACAGCATCTGGGGGCAGTCCTGGGTGATGATGGATTGCCCTTTATCCCTGTTTGCTCCCAGAAGTGAAGCTTAAATGAGCCTGAGTGAATTCTCCTTGGTCTTTTGCCTTTGCTGGGCTCTCCTTGACCATACGGCTGAGTATTGCTCAGCAACTTATCCCTTGCTTCCTTTTGGTGTTTTTGTTGCTGCTGTTTTTGTTTTGTTTGTTTTTTTGAGAGACAAGGTTTTTCTGGGTAGCCTTGGCTGTCCTAGACTCACTTTCCAGACCAGGTTGGCCTTGAACTCAAAGAGATCTGCCTGCCTCTGCCTCCCTGAGCGCTGGGCATACAGGCATGTGCCACAGCGCCCGGGTTGCTGCTGTTGTTTTTGAGACAGAGTCTCATTAGGAGCCCCAACTGAGCTCCAACGTGCTATATGACCTCTTGATCCTCTGGCCTCCATGTCCCACGTTGCTGGGATTACAGGTGTGCCATCACACCTGGCCTCCTGGTTGGAATTAGTGAAGTTAGTGACTTTGTTTTAGACTCAGACATTTAGGGAAGTTGAGAGAAAGAACTTGATAACTTTTATGCAGATAAATTTCCTGTTCTTGTGATCCTGTGGGAGCCTCCTTTTGACACAGGTGCATCTGTGACGTCAGGGACACAGCCTGGGGGCTGTGTTTGTGCAATGTGGTCTTCTTGAGCTCCTGGTCCTCCCAGAGTGGGGATGGGATGGCTCGTTAGAGAGCTACAGCTTATTTCGGTTTATAACCAGTGACGGCATGATGTAGGAGGGTTTTGTTTGGTTCTTTAAGACAGGTTGTGTCTCTGTGTAGGACTGGCTGTTCTGGAACTCTGGGATCAGGGAGGCCTCATACCCAGACTTCTGCCATTCTCTGCACCCCGACTGCTGGGATTAAATGCACCCAGCTTTCTGGAAGGTTCTTGAGGCTGGTTTCAGACTTCTTCCTTTGTGTCACCCTCTTCTCCGAGTATCGTTGTGTTTTTGAGGCCGGTGTCTATGGTGTGATTTTTCTGCTTTTACTCAACTAGCCAAGTATCCTAAGTGGCTTGCATAGTGTAGACAGACTGCATGGTGGTTAAACCCTGAGAAGTTAAGATGTCTGTCTGTCCATCCATAGCTGTGTGGCTTGGCCATGTCCCTTCACCTTTCTGGGCCTCTGCTATTTCATTTATGAACAAAGAGTTGCTAAATGTCTCCTACAATACACCTGATCTAGTGTGTCTAACCCGAGACTGCTGTGTCTAATAAACAGTATGTTGTTCTGTTCTTGTCATGGCTATCAGGAAATGGATACAAATCGTGACCTATCAGTGAACTGATCTCTCTTCAGCAGCATGTCCCAGTTGTGGGCAAACTGAAGGATGACCTGCCCGTCGCCTATTTTGAAAGCTATAGTGACAGCTCCTGAGCGTGGGGTTTTCACAAGCTTGTAGTACTTCCTAATTTTGTGACACTCCTGAGAGGAGGACGTTCTAGCATTGACCGATGCCATCTAAGAAAATACTGGACCCGGGAGAGGCGTTCTGGGTGCTGACATCCGCAGACACTGTAGAAAGTACTGCTGAACCACAAAAGGAAAGACTGTTTACCCTAGCCCTTTCAACCCCTCAAATGAAATGCCTCCTCTTCAGTCTTCTGTGTTTGAGTCAGAAAATACAGGTGTATTTTTGGGGGTACACAGTGGCAGCGTGGCCCCCAGGAGCTCAGAAGACTCTCTGATCATACGTTTGTAACCTTGAGCCAAGTTTATGTGTGTGTAGATGGTCCTTCACGAATAGCTAAACACTAAGGTCTTCAATTGGCTTTGGAGCCTCTCTGCGGGAGACGTGCCCCTCACGTCCCTCCCTGGCTGGTATGAGCAGAGCTCTACTTTTAGACAATTGTTTCTGAGAGACTGGATCATCCCACTGGCTGCTAAAGCAGTCAAGCATGATTGGCTGCCCTTGCTGACAGGTCCCAAGCCTCAAGCACTTTCTGCAATGTTCAGAGGCTTCTGGGAGCGCCTTGTCTCTGCCCACTCACATTCCAACGACGGCCACCCCAGTGGAAGAAGAAATGAGATCCTTCCAGTGAGGCTGGCCCTAGCATGATGGCAATTACCAGAAAGGAATGTCGCGGAGGCTCACAGTCAACCCTCCGTGACCAGAGGCTTTCATCAGTTTGGGCTTTATTTGTATTGAATTAAGTTGTCTCCCCAGGATTTTCTCTTAGCTACTGCTTCTGCAGAGTGGGCTAGAAGATGGGGTGCTTACGGATGAATGGGAAAGTTAAAAAGTTAGACACACACTAGAAAGACATACTTGTTTTTTGTCATTTATAGAAAGAATTTTGGGCTGGAGAGATGGCTCAGTGTTTAAGATCACTGGCTGCTCTTCCAGAGAGGAGCTGCCCTAACTGTCTGTAACTTCAGTTCCAGGGGATCCAGAACCCTCACACAGATATACACAGATATACAGGCAAAACAGTGATGCACATAAAATAAAAATAAAATAGAAAGAAAGAATTCATTCTAATTGTAATCAGCAAAGAAACAATAAGAAGCCCCTCACCCCTTCTTGGGTGGGCAGTATGAGGCAATCTCATGTATCCCAGGCTGGCCTCAAAATTTGCTATGGAGCCCAGGACGACCTTGAACTCCTGATCCTCTTCCACTTTTCAAAGTGCTGGGCTTGAAACCAACCCTTCTCCCGACTGTTGGCAGTTTTATCCCAAACTTTGCACGTGTTAGGCAAGTGCTCTACTACAGAGCTGTGTCTCCAGGAGAATCTATATTTCATTAAAAAAAAAAATTCCCACCTCAACTCTTCTTCATTCATGCTCATGTATAGAGGCACCGACAGCCCCAGCTAGCTAATACAAAGCTATGGATTCAGTTGCCAACAGTGGGGAGTGGGGTGGGAGGGTTTTGGGGTGAGTCAATCCAGCTCTGAACTCAGCAGTGTATACTTTAGGGGAAAAGAAAGCTCGTGTTGAAGGGACCTCAGCAAAGCCAGGGTGAGGCCAGGAAGAAGTCGCCCCATCCCACCTCATTATGAGGAATGGCTCAGCAGCTCAGTGGCGTATCAGTCCATGAAACCCATGTAAAGGTGGAAGAAATTAGCTAAGCCCACGGGGTAGGCCTCTGACCTATGTATGCCCTCCCTGCCACACAGAGACCCCGTTACACACACCCCTGTGCACACACACAGTAACGGGCTGAGCGTGGTGGCACACACCTTTAATTCCAGTACACTTTAAACCTCAGTGGAAACAGTCAGGCCTCTGAGATTGAGGCCAGCCTCCTCCCCAGAATGAGCTTTAGGACAGCCAGGGCTGAAACTCAATCTCTCTCTCTCCAGGGGTTTTTCTCTGTAGCCTTGGCTTGCCTGTCCTGGACTCCTTTTGTAGACCAAGCTGGCCTTGAACTCATAGGCCTCTGCCTCCCTAAATGCTGGGATTAAAGGGGGGTGCACCACCACAACCGTCAAGGAAAAAGTGCCCAGAACATCAACTGCATAAAGTTCTGGGTGGGTAAAATAGTTGACAAGGGTCAAGCAGGGTAACTGAAACTATTAGTTCAGATTTTTTTTTTTAAGGGTCCTGATGTTCAGGCCAGAGTAGCCTCAGACTCCCAGTTGATGGATTGCAGGTATGCACAACCACACCCAGTTTGAGATTGTGGTTTTTCCTGGTGATAATGGTGATGGTGGTGATGACTAGTGGGTTTTCTAGCATGGAGATGCTCAGGGTCTTAGTTGAGGAGAGGTGCTGAATGGGATTGATTTCTTAGTCCCTTGCCAGCTTGCTTTATTCAGCGCCCTCCCCTGTGGAAATGTCAATGCACATCCAGCTTCATGTACTGATCTTGGTGTTCTCAGAGGTCTGCATGGCTGAGCTGGGGCCTGCCTTGGCCCAGATGGAAGACAGCTTCTAGAACCTTCCTGGAGCTGGAGAGCCCCTCCAACTTTCCTTTAATTATTTCTCAGCCCAGAGGATCCTGTTTTTCAGAAAGATAATGAGCCTTAACCAGTACCTGGAAATTCAGGTTGGGGCTCTCTGTCATACTTACGGTGTCACTTTTCCAAATAGTGAGGCTGAGCCACTATTAAGAACTGCCTTGAGCAGGTTAATTGCCTTGTATGTACCAAGTTATTTGCAAAGCCACTTCACTCTTTAGCCACTATCCTTGGCAAGTCCAGTCATGCTCCAGTTGATTTTTCACTGCCTAGATTTGTCCTGGCTGGGGAAAGGAAACAAGCCCCCCAAAATGACCCATCTCTTCCCTTTCCTCCCATTACCTGTGCTGTGGGTTGGGAAGGTTTCTTCAAACATTCTTAATTCCTAATTCCTTTTAAAGTGGTGTCTGGGAACTAGGGAGATAAGATGGCTTAGTAAATGCTTGCTGCGCCCAAGAAAAAAAGCCAGCCAGCCTGTCTGTCTTGAGTTCCAGGCCAATGAGAGACTCTAGTCTTACAAAGCAAGGTGGATAGCATCTGAGGAATCACACCAAGATTGATTGCGGTCAGTCTCTCTTTCCCCTCCTCTCTCCCCCTCCTCCCTTACACACACACACCCATTCCTTCCATAAGAAAGTTCAAGTTCAGATAGGTCCTTCCGTAACTATCATTTCTCATTTGCCTTTGGGTCCAAAGTATGTATATCAAAGAAGTATGTTTTGCCAGTTGGACTGGTGGTGGTGTCTGTACCCTCCCTTTCACCCGCTTCAGACAAGTTTACAAGAGCGGCATCTCCACCCAGGGAGTGATCCGTCCTGAACGGAAAGGTGCTTAGCTTCTTGAAACAGGCACGGAAATAGGGCTTTTCATGAGGGAATGCTTAGATGCAGTAGAAACTCCATTGTAGGGAGTGATGGGCAGTTATTTGAAAGGGTGAAAAATAACCTAACTTCTGAGTTTTTGTGAACTGTTTTATTCAACTGTGCCCTCTGAGATTTTTCTATTGCATTTCTCTCTGTATATGCGCGTGCTCGTGCGCGCGCACACACACCACACATACACACACACACACACACACACGCATGTATGCACACACGCATGCACATAGGAGCGTCCCATGGTATGCCTGTGGAGGTCTGAGGACAGCTCACAGAAGTCAGTTCTCTTAGCAGGGCAGTAGTGGCACACACCTTTAATCCCAGCACTGGAGGCAGAGCCCAGCCTGGTCTACACAGCGAGTTCCAGGACAGCCAGGGCTACACAGAGAAACCCTGTCTCCAACTCCATCCCACACAAAAAATTTGTTCTCTTCTCATGTGAGTTCTTTCACTGTGGGGGTTCTGGCAGCTGGACTCAGGTTGTCAGGATATCTGCGGCCCTTGTTTTTTGTTTTTCTTTGAGGCAGGGTTTCATGAAGTGCTAGGATTGTAGGCATGTACTACATTTGTTTTTACTTTTTGAGAAAGACTCACTGTATAGCTCAGGCTACTCTAGGCCTCAAACTTACTGTGATCCTTCTGCCTCAGCCTTCTGAGTGCTGGGATTGCAGGCGTGAACCACTATGCATGGCTTGCTTTCTTTTTAAAAGGTTGTTCATTAAGAGGCTGGGGCTCTTATTCTGTTGTTTAACTGGCCCTGAATTCCTGAGCCTCTGAGCTCAAGCAGTCCTTCTGCCTCAGTCTCCCGAGTAGCAGGGATAATGAGTTTGCACCTCAGTATTGGACTTGGAACTGTCTTGAACCATGTTAGTTGAAAACTGACTCTAGAGCCTTGCAATATAAGTTCCTTTCCCAAACTTCTCTCCCTCTTATGTTACACTTAAAATTTGTGTTTGTGTTTCATCAGATTCTACTCTTAAAACTGTTCTAAAAGGGGTAGAATGTATATGTCTGTAATACCAGTACTCAGGAAGTTGAGGCAGGAGGATGTCAAGATGAAGCCAGGCTGGAATACATAGTGAGTCCCTGGCTAAGATTTACTTATTCTAATTTTGTGTGTGTATTTTGTATGCATTCAAATGTACCGTGTGTATGTAGTACCTGTAGAGGCCAGAGAGGACGCCAGATCTGCTGGAACTGGAGTTATAGACAGTTGTGAGTCACTACAATGGTGCTGGAACTGAACCTAGATCTTCTGGGAAAGTAGTCAGTGTTCTTCACCAATAAATCATCGTCCTCCCTGCCACCCCGCCAATACCTGTTTTCTCTGTGTGGTGTATGGGTGGGTGCATGATGTTGGTATAAGTGCAGGCACAGATGTGCCGTGGGTGTGTGTGTGTGTGGAGGTTAGAAGCCAACCTTCGGACTCAGTTCTTCTCTTCCGTCTTGTTGGAGGCAGGATCCCTTGTCTTTGCAGGCTTGACTGCTCTAGGCTTGCTGGTGCATTAACTTCTGGGTGATTCTCCTACCCTGCTGTAGGAGCCCCGGGCAAACAGAGACACCTACATACTGCTCTTTACAAGCATTCAGGGGTCTGAACTCGGTCACCAGGCTGTGCATGCTGACTCAATGAGACATCTCCCAGTCTGTTTTCATATTGAAAGTGAAAGATTATAGACAAGATACTATTTTCATTGACTATTAAGTGACTATAAAGAAACAAATAATCAAACAAACAAACAGACTCCAAAGATTAGTTGCTCTGTATTTGGAAGATCTTGATGATGAGGATGAGCCCCTGAGGGCTGGTGAGCTGGTGTGTATTTCGCATGATTCGGTGGGTAGGTCAAGTTCACTTCCTAGAGAAGTGATGTCCAGTCTCATCTATGCAGTATCCTAATTGCTGTGATCTCTGTCCTGCAGTGATATTTGAAGGGTGCACTGGTCGGCCAAGGACAACCTACTTTTCTGAAGACTCTCGATTCAAGGTGGCTACAGATGGTGTCGTCATGGTCAAGCGGCCTCTAATGCTTCATAGACTGGAGACCAGTTTTCTTGTCCATGTCTGGGATGCTACCCACAGGATGCTCTCCACCAAGGTGACGCTGGTGTCCACGGGGCACCACCAGCACCAGCACCGGCACCACCACCACGTACGTTGGATTATTTCTTATGTGTGTGTGTATTGATCAGTGTTCTGTCTAATCTGGGTCCCCTAGCCTTGGCACGGGGGACTTGTTGGGTAAGATAATTTCATGGGAAGACTGGAATGCTAAATCAGTTAGGACAGCCAAAACTGCTTCTAGAAACTCCTGGCTCTTGGGGCGTGGGTGTGAGTGGCAAAAACTCTCCCCAGTCGAGTCTTTCTGCCTGAACTCACTCCTCTTGCGTTTGGGGGTTGCTGTAGGGTTATGAGGATCTGGTAGTGTACAATAGTGAGGGAGACACCAGCCTGCGAGGCTGAGCCCACAATTGCTCTTTCACTAACCTACAACCCCAGTAATCCCGGAGGAGGCATTTTTACCTGTGTAGGCTGAGCGAGTTTACACACAGGAAATACTTAAAACGTACTATACACTTGGTATTTGCAAGGAGCCCCCCCTTACTTGATGAATATCAAAATCTGGATGCTCAAGTCCCTTATATAAATCCCTTTTATAAAGGTGTGTAGATATTTGCATAAAACCAACATGTCTTCCTGTTAGCACATGTCCACATAAGATAATGCCTAATCCACTACTTGGTGAGACACTTGTTACACTCTTATTATCAGAGCTAATGATGGGATAAATTGCTTATGTTCTGCACAGATAGAATTTTTTTATGGTTATTTTGGTGTGTGTTTGTTTGTTTTGAGGCAGGGTCTTGTTATAAAAATAGCCCAGGTTGACTTTAAACCTATAGTCCTCCAGCCTTGACCTCTTGAGATCTGGGGTTACAGGTGTGTACTAACATGCTTGATATAGGTTTCTTCCTCTTATTCTTTGTCTTTTCCTTCTCCTACTTCTCCTTGTCTCCAACAGGTTCTCTTATAGTCCATGATAGCCTCAAACTCACTGTAAAGCAGAAGATCACTTCTAATTTTTCTCCTCCCCAGTGATAGGATCACAAGTTTGTGCTATCACACCTGGGTTTGTGAGGCTCTAGGGATTAAACACAGGGCTTTGTGCATACTAGACAAGTATTCTGCCAATCCAGCTCCATCTCCAGCTCCTGATACTTTAAAAACATCTTTTAAAATCCTTTTTCTGTTCTCCTCGCTTCTTTGTTTGCAAGATGCCCAGGATGACCTTGAAATCCCAGCCCTTGTGCCTCTGGCCTTCCGTGCGTGGGATTATAGGCATGTACCACCATATCTGGCTTTGAAAACTCATTTCTATCTGTACTTGGTTGGTCGCAGATGTGGACCTGAGCTGTGGAGAAAGGGCTGAGTGGGTTAGATTCTCATCATTACTAGCTGTTCTCATTGACCTCCCGCGGGCTGAATGAATAGTGAGGTGCTGGGTGTCTTACCTAGGAGCGGGGGGAGGGGGGGACCAGTAAAAAGTCCTTGTCCCTTTTTAGAGCTGGAGAGATGGTTTAGCAGATAAGGATGTTTACTGCTGTTGCAGAGGACATAGGTTTGGTTCCTAACACTCACGTCAGGCACTCCAGAACAATGTAACTCCAGTTGCAGGAGATACAGGCTCTTCTGACCTCTATGGGTGCTTGCATGCACACAGTGCATATAAATTCATGCAAACATATCCATAAATAATAAACACTGTTTGTTTTAAACATTCTCCACTGTCACTTGCATAGGATCTTTGCCCATGGTATTTACAGTATCTGCTGTTAGGTCTGGCTCAGTCCAGACAACCAGTAAACAGTGTAGAGGCTGATACACTGACTGTGTTATCTAGGTTCTGGTCATGACTGCCCCCAGAGGTGGTACCAAAAAAGCCAAATGCCTTTGCCCATCTCAAAAATGCTCTCCTGGCAGTTTCTATTGTGTCTCTCCAGGGGACATTCTAGCCGCACCCTGCCTCCTGCCTCGGAGGTGTGGATTGTGCCATTGAGTGCCAAAGACTTTAAAGTTGACTCCTGCTCTGTTCTCTGAAGACTCTTGAGATCCGTGGAATTTAATAACCCCCCATCTAGGTTTTCTCTCTGATGCAATTAGAGAAGAACTTAGTTCAATTATATTAGCCAGGGCTTCCTGAGACTCAGGCTTCAGCTGGCTGGCCACTCATCCATGCACGTTCAGCACAGTATGCACCGTCAGGCAGTTGACTATGGAACTTTTTTTTTCAAGACAGGATTTCTCTGTGTAGCCCTGGCTGTCCTAGGCTCACTTTGTAGACGAGGCTGGGCTCAAACTCACAGAGATGGCCTGCCTCTGCCTCACTAAGTGCTGGGATTACAGGCATGCCCCATTTTTCTAAGACCAAGAAAAATTTGGGGTTTCTTTTTCCTCCAGATCCCTAAGCCCCAACTTTCCCTTTGCTAACTTTATCTCCATTTCTGCTGTATCAGGATTTAATTCAAGTATGCATTATAGAAACCCCCAAACCAGGCATGGTGGTACACACCTTTTTGTTTGTTTGTTTTTCATTTTTTAAGACAGGGTTTCTCTGTGTAGCCCTGTCTGTCCTGGAATAGGCTGACATTGAACTCAGAGCTGCCTGCCTCTGCCCTCTTTGAGTGCTGGCATTAAAGGCATACGCCACCACCTGCCATCTTATCTTTCTGTTTGGCTATCCTTAGCACATTATGGCCTCAAACTTTTAGAGGAAGCCTAAGCTGGACTAGCTTGTGTCCCTCCTGCCCTAGCCTTCCAAATGCTCACATTGCAACTGTGCACCATCACACCCAGTGAGCACAAAGCTTTCTTTCATGTATTGTTACTATCTTATTATATAGCCTAGGGTGGGCTTGAACTCCTGATTCTCCTGCTTTAGCCTTTCAAGTGTTGGGATTACACATGTGCACCACTAGGACCACACATGGCTTCATTCTTATGGGTGGGACACCTCATGGTCCAGCAGGCACTGGAATGACATCTCTGCTGGGGATGGGGAAATAGGGGACATGGAGATATGTAAGACAGGGTCTCACCATCTGACTCTGGCTGGTGTGGAACCTGCTTTATAGACCAGACTATCCTTGAACTCAGAGCTCTGTCTGCCTCTGCCTCCCAAATGTTGGGATTAAAGGGCTGTGTGCAACACAATGCCTGGCATTCCATCTTAATTTTAAGTGGTGTGAAGGAGAAAGATGAATGTTTTATACTGCTTAATTGTCTGTACCTTTTATAAAGTTTTATGGAATTCCCAAGTACTACTCCCACTTATGTTAGCCATATCTAGCTGTTAAGTGTAGCTTTTTGAAACAAAAAGGTGTTGTTAGTGCTCATGTGTATAGAGGCCAGAGGTCATTGTTAATGTCTTTGTAGTCCTGGCTGGCCTAGAACTAACGTCACATCAATCTACCCGCATCTTTCTCCCAAGTCCTGGGATTAAAGGTATCTGCTACCATGCCCGGCATTCACCTTGTTTTTTGAGACTGGCTCCCTCACGGCATCTGGACTTTGCTGATTCATCTAGCTCAGCTGGCAGGGAGCCTCAGGGATCTTCCTGGCACTGCCTTCCCAATCCCCTTCTGGAGTTACAGACGTGTGCTTCTGTGCTCATGTCTGCATAGCTCACTAGTCACTGAGCTGTCTTTCCAGCCTCCAGGCACCATTTACTTATTTAGTGCTGAGACTTGAATCTAGGCAGCTGTTTCTCCAGCTTCCAAGTATATATTTTTTAGTTCTGTATATTTCTGGGCACACAAATTGTGGTACAAGTTAGAGAAAAAGAGAATTAAAAAAAATGCCTTTAAAGACTTATTTTTCTTACATGTGTATAATTGTTTTGCCTGAACATGTATGTATGTGTCACAGGTGTACCCGGCGTCTGTGGATGCTGGACCAGGATGTGGAATCCCCTGGAACTGAGGTTACAAATGGTTTTAAGTTTCCCTGTGGGTGCTGGAAATTGAACCTAGTTTCTTACAGGAGCAGCACATGTTCCTAACTGCTGAGCCGTCTCTCCAGCCTCTAAATTTTGGATTTAATAAGAAAGGAACAATCTAGGTGTAAGGGTAATCCTAACCCTTGGGAGTCTGAGTCAGAAGGATTGCTCTGTGACTTTAAGGTCAGCTGGGACTGTATTGCCAGACCCTGCCTCAAAACAAAAGAACCAAGCCAGGCAGTGGTGGCACACATCCTTAATCCCAGCTCTTGGGAGGCAAGTGAATCTCAGGTCGAGGCCAGCCTGGTCTACAGAGTGAGTTCCAGGACCGCCAGAGCTATACAGAGAAACCCTGTCTCAAACAACAACAAAACCCAGCCAAGCAAAACAAACAAACAGAGAAAATGGAAGAATGTCGTAAAATGGTGACACAGACTTGTATTCTAAGTTGAGAGAGGAGGATTGTGAGTCCTAGGTGAGCCTCAACCACACAGCACAAGAGCGTGTTTTTGTGTGTGTCATGGACAATGCAGCACTTGCTATGTAGGCATGAGGACCTACGTGTGAGTTCCCAGAATGCACATAAGGCTGGGTAAAGTAGTGTGGGTCTATAGATCCGAGAGAATGGTACTCATGGGCTCGCTAGCCTGGTGTGCAGACAAACAACCAAGAGACTGAGGTCCTCTTCTCCACGTACCTGCTGTGATAACTGTGAGGTGCACACACATACAAATCTGACTTTCCAGTTCTTTCTCTTGGTTTGGTAGGGCTTTCTGAGGGAGTGCCATATTCAGGGGGTTCAGGCATGATTCCTTTCTCCCACACACATGGAAGTTCAGGTTATAGTACTCATCATTTATTACCTGTCTTTTTAAATAACCTGCATCTTGGTAAGCTGGGACCTTTGCCTTCCTTTTCAGTATGGCTGGTGGGTTTGTGTTCATTTACCCGTGTTCACTGTGGCTATGTCAGATGGCCCTTTGAAGACTTAAGGTGCACTGTTGATAGCTTCTTGTGTTCTTCCTGCACTGTGGTTAAATAACCCCCAGATATTATGTCAGCGTTTTCCAGTCATAGTCATCTTCATTTGCTGAACACTTGCCGTTTCAGACACTAATCCAGATACTTCCTGTGCAAACAAGTATTATGGAGTCCTTCCAAGCTCTCTAGGACATTGGCACCAATATCATAATCTCAGTTGTAGCTGGATGTGGTGTCTTGTGCCTTTAATCTCAATACTTGGAAAGTAGAGACAGGTGGATCTCTATGAGTTAGAGACAAACCTGGTTTGAGTTTCAGGCCAGCCAGGGCTATGCTGTGGGACCCTATTTCAACAAAACAAAACAAATCTCCACTTTAGACATTTGGGACAGTTCACACAGGAGTTATCTCATTTCCTCTGGAGAAGGGGGTGGGATGGGGACCGTTATACTGAGAACTGAAAGCCAGGTAGCCAGTCCCAGAGACAGCCCTTAGCCCCGTGCTGGCTTTCTTCTGTGGGTGACAGGTGCAAGGGTGGCAAGGACAGAGTGTGTTTCGGGGTGGGAGGTGGGGTGGCAGCTGTGTAGGGTTGGTTCCTAGAAGACCTCTGGTCACATTTTATGACTGTCTTTCATGTTTTGAATCTTTGGAACAAACAAGCGAACAACCCAGGAGGCCTGAAAACGTAGCTCAGTTGGCAGAGTTCTTGCCCAGCATGCAGGAGGCCCCGGTTTCTGTCCCCCATCATCACACAAGCAGGCGGCGCATGCCTGTCATCTTTGATAGGTGGAGGCAGAAGGATCTGAGATACCAGATCTTTGAAGACGGCGCAATTTGAAACTAGACCTCATGAGATTGTTCCTAAAAATGTCCAAACCAAACAACAGACAGACAGAGAGGAAATAGGCTTAACTAGAACTTGGCTGGCTGTGGTCTGTGTTGGTGACTATCTTCCTGTGCAGGGTGAGGATGAAATCCTCTAGAAACTTTGTTACCACAAAGCATTCTGAACACTTAAACAATTCAGAAGGTATTTTCCATTCGTCTCCAGCTCTTATTTCCCTGAGTGTGAGTGAACTTATCTTTATTGCATATGTTCGATACAAGCCTCTAGGTTATTTGTGGTTCCCTTTCCAACAGCCTCTGTTAAAACAAATGCAACCCTTATAGATATAACGCAATAAGATAAACACATTTGTATCGATCTCAAAGTAGTTCTTAATAGCAGTTTCCCAAACTTGCTGATTGATCAATCCACTATGGGGAACTATATCCCTAGGAAAACAAAGGAAGTCCAGAACTCCCAAATATCTAGCTACTGAATCACCTGTGACATTACCCACATATAGTCTTGCTTAAAGGACATGTGTAAGTTTGAAATGACTTTTAAATAAAGTTGTCAAATATTCAAACCCACAAATTTTGTATGCACAGTGGTGATTCTGGATATTAAGAATTTAAAGAAAAGAGCCTAGTGGTGATGGCTTATGACCTTAATCCCACCACTCGGGAGACAGAGGCAGGCAGATCTCTGAGTTCCAGGACAGCCAGGGATACATAGAAAAGTCCTATCCTGAAAACCTGACTGACTGACTGAATGAATGAATGAATGACTAGAATATAGTATTTATTATATGGCTGTGCTACTCAAGATCCTGACAGCTATAACAAAATTCGTGAGGCAATTAACTTAAAAAGAAAGGTTTAGCTGGGCAGTGGTGGTTCACACCTTTAATTCCAGCACTTGGAAGGCAGAGGCAGGCCGATCTCTGTGAGTTTGAGGCCACCCTCTGTGAGTTTGAGATCTACAGAAGTGAACTGAGGACAGCCAAAGCTCACAGAGAGCCCTGTCTCGAAAAACCAAAACAAGAAAGAAAGAATATTTTACTTGGGTTTTTGGTTCTGGAGGTTCAAGACCAAATGACACTGTTATTTTATCCTCTGTTATTATATCAGAGTAGGAGAGTAAGCCACTTGTCTTATGGTACAAAAAGCAAAGATGAGACTGGGGTCTCACAGTATTCTTCAAGGACACTCCTGTGGTCTAAAGACCAGTCATTAACCACTAGGTTAGGAAGCAAGCTCTTAAACACAGGGATAGAGTGGGCAGTCAGTGTCCAGACAATAGCACTGCCAGGTGTTCTTTGGCTTATGTTTTAGCTGTTCCTGGAGCATATAATTTGTCATTGAGAATGAGTCATCAAATTCAAATGTAGACAGCCTTTAGAAGATGGGATAGATTGAATTGTTAGACCTGTATGTCTTCTGGATCACCTCATTTTGTGAATCTTCTTTCCTTAGGACCCTGTTCCTGGACCGCAGCCAGAAGTACTCACGTTTCCCAAGTCTCACCAGGGTCCCAGAAGACAGAAACGAGACTGGGTCATCCCTCCCATCAGTTGCCCAGAGAATGAAAAGGGCGAGTTCCCTAAAGACCTGGTTCAGGTGGGGAAGGAAGTTGGTAGAAAGGGGCTGAGAGAGAATATGAAAAGACTCGATGTCAAGATCTTTCCTTGCTAATTCTTTTTCATTTCTGTTTTGTGTTCAGATCAAATCTAACAGGGACAAAGAAACGAAGGTTTTCTACAGCATCACAGGCCAAGGAGCGGACAGACCCCCTGTGGGTGTGTTTATCATTGAGAGAGAAACAGGCTGGCTGAAGGTGACAAAGCCTCTGGATAGAGAAGATATTCCCAAGTACATTGTGAGTGTTTCTTAGATACTTGTTAACAATTGGGTAACAATTGTCAAATTTTGGGGCCGACCCGTGTTTTATGCCCAGATCAGATGCCTTGGACATATAAGTAACTTAACTTACCTCTGGATGTATTGATAAAGTGAACACAAGAGAATGATTTGGGATGGGTAGTTCTTGTTGCTGTTGTTCCTTATAGAACAAAAGTGGGGATTCTTTACATCCTACATGAGCATAGATAGAAGTGGTCAGTGTAGCCTGGAGAGATGGCTCAGTGGTTTAGAGCTGGTTGCACTTATGGAGAATCTGGAGTTTGGTTCCCAGCTGCACATCAGGGAACTCACAACCACCTGAAACTCCAGCTCCAGAGGCTGTGATACTCTTATGACCACCATGGATAACTGCATGAAAGTACGTGTGAATACACAGACACAGATACGTACATACACAGATACGCATAAATTAAAAGATGTCAGCTTGGCTGGAGAGATGGCCCAGTGGTTAGGAGCACTGATTCTCTTGTAGAAGACCTGGGTTTGAGTCCCCACACCCACGTGGCAGCTCATAACCATCTATAACTCTAGTTCCAGGGGATCAGTGCCCTCCGTGGGTACCATGTTCACATGTTCACATACCTGCAGGCAAAACACTATGCACATTAAACAAAAGAGGGGGATGGTTGGAGAGCTGGCTCGGCAGTTAAGAACACTGGCTGCTCTTCCAGAGGACCCTGGTTCAATTCGCAGCACCCACATGGCAGCTCGCAACTGTCTGTAACTCTAGTTCCGGAGGATCTGACACCTTCACACAGACATAAATGCAGGCAAAACATCGGCCCATGTAAAATTAATTAAATCAATCAATCAATCAATCAATCAATCTTTTTTTTCCAAAGGTGTCAACTTGTTCTTGAGGCTGGCGACAAGTTTATTACCTAGACAAAATATATTCGGATGATAATGAGAGGGAGCAAAGTCTACTTCTGGGACTGGGTTCCAATGTGGTCTTACGGAAGAGGGAGGTAATCTGTAGGTGCCGTATTTGGAAAAGCTCAGAGAAACATTAGACTAATGGCTGGAGGGAAATTACCACAGTTGAAGTGAGTCTGAGTGTGTACGGCTGTACAGCGCAGCCGGTGCTCTCAGCCACGCTGATATCTTAGGCGCATCTGTGTATGTACGTATCTCTGTGTGTGTAATCACACATACTTTCATTTAGTTATCCAGGAGCCTCTGAAGCTGGAGTTCCAGGTGATTGTGAGTTACTTGATGTGAGTGGTGGGAACTGAACTCCAGATTCTCTCCAAGTGTACGTAGTGCAGACTCATACAATGAGCGGTGTGTTCTCTAGCCTTGAGACTTAATTCGTTGTGAGTTCATTAAGCAGCAGCACACAGTGTGGAAAAGTCTCCTATGGAGAGACACTCTAGCCAGACTCCCTCTCCCAGCTCATCTTCCTGGGTCTAAGTAGCCCTCGCTTGGCTCTCTTGCAGCTCTGTTCTCATTTGGCTCTCTTGCAGCTCTGTTCTCACTTGGCTCTCTTGCAGCTCTGTTCTCACTTGGCTCTCTTGCAGCTCTATTCTCATGCTGTGTCATCAAATGGGGAAGCGGTGGAGGATCCCATGGAGATTGTGATCACAGTGACAGATCAGAACGACAACAGGCCAGTGTTCATCCAAGACGTCTTTGAGGGATCTGTTGCTGAAGGTGCTCTTCCAGGTAAATCAGTCTCAAGGAACTGAGTATCCAGAAAGGCACTTGGGTTCTTTGGACCTCGAAGTATGGCATTAGAACTTGGGGTCAGGTCACTGAAGTTCAGACATGTTCTTTGAAAGCCTCTGTGAGGGATGAGGTGGAGGTGTGGGGGAGCAGATATAGCATTCTACCTGTAGAAATATGTGTAAGTAGAAACAATAAAAAGAATAATTTCCCTAGGGCTTGGTGGTGCATGTATGCAACTCTAGTGCCAGGGGACATGATGCACCCTTCTGGCTTTATGGGCACCTGTGTGTGTTGTTAATAATAATAACCACAGAAATGACAATAATTATTAATAAAAATATTAAAAATAACTAGTAGGAGGAAAAGAGAAAGACTTTAGGGATACTTTAGTTAATTTCTTCCCAACACTGTCTGTCTTTCCTCCTCATACCACAGCTGAACTATAGACTTTGAGTTCCCTGAACACAGCTGGTTTGGTATAGTGCTCCCTTCCCTGGCAGTTTGATGAGAATTTTAGAAATAAAAACTGATACAGTGTGGTTATCTCCTAGAATAGGGTTGTCCTGAGTAGTCATGAGCAGATCCCAATGTAGCAATTGCAACCCATTTAAATCTTCTCTCCTTTGATGCTTCCAGGAACCTCCGTGATGCAGGTCTCAGCCACTGATGCGGATGACGATGTAAACACCTACAATGCCGCCATCGCCTACACCATCCTCAGCCAAGATCCAGAGCTGCCTCACAAAAACATGTTCACTGTCAACAGGGAGACAGGGGTCATCAGTGTGCTCACCTCTGGGCTGGACCGAGAGGTAGGGCAGGGCTCAGGAGGATGGCAGTGGGAGTTGAAGGCGAATGTATACTGAATCCCACAGACAGTGCAACCCTCTCACAGTCAGTCAGTGTGAGTGGCTCAGCTGGCATCTCAATACCTGTCCGGAAGCTCTGTGTCTGGGGGCAGGCAGCCTGGGCACAAGCACAGGGTCAAATACTTTCGTATCCTATATGCAGTGGGCTGCACTGGGCTTGGGGTGGCTCTGGAGCAGGCTCTGATTCCATGTGTTTGATGTCTGCAGCGTTACCCTACTTATACTCTGGTGGTTCAAGCTGCTGACCTTCAAGGCGAAGGCTTGAGCACAACAGCAAAAGCTGTGATCACCGTCAAGGATATTAACGACAACGCTCCCATCTTCAACCCAACCACGGTAATTCTGCAGCTTCTTAGTTCCGTGAAAGGTTCTTCATTGTTTACAAGCTAAGTTTTGCCTCTGTGCATGGGTGAGCCCTTTGAAACCTCTTTCCCGGGTTAGTGAATGTGAACTGCAAACTTAGAAAACCAACATCCTGGAGTAGCTACTGCCTTTGAAATCTTTCTTTCATCCTTGGCCTGGGGCTGTGTATTGCCAAAAGCCCCTGAAGAATTCAAGTCCTTAGTTCTGCATCTTTATAGCATTTGTGGGTCTCACTTATTCATCACATTTTCTAAGTTTACATTCTACCCTGTGTTACACACTGGAGATGTGTCAACGCAAAGCTGACAAGTTTTTTATTCTTGTGGAATTTACGGTTTATAGGAATTATAATTTGGAGGGTGGGGGGAAATGGACAATTTGAGCCAGACCTTACTATGTGACCCAGCCTGGCCTCCAACTCAATAATACATCTTCTAAATGCTGTAAGATGCCATGCCCTGCTTTGCAAGAATTACTGACACACACACACTTTCCATTAAATTAAAATTGTATTGCCCAGGTTGCCGTGCTCAGCTTTTGGAAGAAAATGTTGTACTTTACTGAGTTAGTTAGAAGTTGATTTAGTGGTTAGTTAGCAGAGACCTGAGTAGTGCAGATTCAAAAAAAAAAAAAGGATTGACTTGACTTATTTTCCTTAGGTCACAAAAGGCCCAGGGTTAATTGCTCCTTCATCATTTACCATTTTCACTGGTTGCTAATAGAGATTAGAGAGTAGGTGGGGGTTGGGGCAAACAGCACAAGTGTCACAGTCAGCAGACAATGGGGCCAGCAATGGTTCCTGTAGCCAGGGTCTTCGGAAACTACGTCAGGTGTTTATAGTTGATGAGAAATGAAGGACAGTTACCTCCAATCTTGGAGACTCATGCACTTCTCTTGACCTTACTTGTCCTACCTATTTCTCCAGGCCTGGGTCCTGGCTCCATGTTCACTATCACCTTGTCACTAATGGCCCGATTTGTCCTTTGCTCTGCAGTATGTGGGTCAAGTGCCGGAGAATGAGGCCAATGCCTATATCGCCACACTCAAAGTGACCGACGACGATGCCCCCCACACTCCAGCGTGGGAGGCCGTGTACACCATAGCCAACGATCCCGAACAACAGTTTGTTGTCATCACAGACCCCACGACCAATGATGGCATTCTGAAAACAGCCAAGGTTTGTATGGTGCTTGGTGACTGATGTGTCCACAGCGGGCCTCCTTTATCCCATGGGGAGAGAGGTAGGGAGACTGAGGATGGTACTAACAGAGCTTGGAGAAATTCTCTTGGCTGTCTTGTTACAACTGAGACAGGTCGTGTCCCCCTCCTCCCCCCCCTTTTAAATTTCGTATATAATGTCTGCCTGCATGTAGACCTTCACACCAGAAGAGGTCACCAGATCTCACTGTAGATGGTTATGAGCCAAGAGGTGGTTGCTGGAAGAGCAGCCAGTGCTCTTAACCTCTGAGCCATCTCTCCAGCCCCAAGGGTGGCTCTTTTGGAAAATGCCCTAAAGCTTGGGGCTAGGCAGCAGCTCTTGACCTCGGGTCCTGACCCCTTTTGGGGGGACCTAAGATCCTTGGAAAACACAGATATTTACATTATGATTCATAACAGTAGCAACTTTACAGTTATGAAGTAACAAAAGTAATTTTCACCACTACACGAGGAACTGTATTAAAGGGTCATAGCCTTAGGAAGGGTGAGAACCGCTGGGCTAGAAAAATGATGACTCAGTGGTTAAGAGCACTTGTTGATCAGCAAAGGACCTGGGGTTTAGTACCCAGGGTCTACATGGCAGGTCACAACTGCTGGCAAATCTTTGGAAAATGCCCAAAAACATGTCTAAACTAAAAGCGGGGATGACTTCCTAGTTGAATCTAGCAAAAGTTAATAGATGCTAAGAGGGTCTTTAGAGCATTAATGTCCTCTTCAGCAAATGAGCAACCATGCCTGAGAAGTAACGTCAATCAGTATGGTAGCTGAGCAGCTGGAGGTGGTACATGCCTTTACTCCCGGCACTCGGGAGACGGAGCCAGGCAGATTGAGGAGCCTGGTCTGTGGATCGAGGTCCAGGATCCCCGGGGCTACACAGAGAAACCCTGTCTAGAAAAACAAAACAAAACAAAGAACAACAAAAAGTTGTAGCTGAAATTAAATTCTTTTGACTAAACATTTTTTAATAATTTATTTTTATTTTCTGTACATTGGTATTTTGCATGCATGTATGTCTGTGCGACGGTGTCAGAAACCCTAAAACTGGAGTTACAGACAGCTGTGAGCCGCCATGTGGGTGCTGGGAATTGAACTTGGGTCCTCTGGAAGAGTAGTCAGCCCCCCCCCCCCCAGCATTTTATTTTTTCTATGGCAATAGTAATTGACTTCAGGGCCTTGAGCATGCTAGACAAATGCTCTACCACTGAGTCATACACCAATCCCTGATATTTTAATTTTTTTTTCTCCCCTGTTCTCTAGGGCTTAGATTTTGAAGCCAAGCAACAGTACATTCTACATGTGACAGTGGTGAATGTGGACCCCTTTGAGGGGTCTCTTGCCCCTTCCACAGCCACGGTCACTGTGGATGTGGTAGATGTGAATGAAGCCCCCATCTTTGTGCCTCCTGAGAAGGTAGTGGAAGTGTCTGAAGACTTTGGTGTGGGTCTGGAAATCACATCTTATACCGCCCGAGAGCCAGACACGTTCATGGAGCAGAAGATTACGTAAGTAGGAACATTTTCAATGAGTATTGAATGGGTATTGGTATGTATTTATACTTTGTTTTGTTTCTGTCTTGTTTTGAGACGGGGTCTCTCACTGTTTTGGAACTTGCCTTGTAGACCAAGCTTGGCCTGGAACTCAGAGATCCTTCTGCCTCTGCCTCCTTAGTATTGAGACTAAAGGCACGTGCCACCATACCCAACCGCTTTATTGTTTTGTTTTGTTTTTTTGTAACATATAATTTATGTAACTATAAATGAAATCATTTGTCATGTAATGATAATAAATTCTGAGGTAAGGTGTCCATGACAAGTTTGTGGGAACTTTGTATAGGTTGTGAAGCAAACTAAGGTGGCTGCAGATTCCCTGGGGAATTGCCATTATGTGGGCATCCAACGGGAGTCAGTTCTTCCCTTCTTCCATGTAGATCCTAGGCTTTGCAGTAAGCGCCTTTACCCACTGAGCTGCACCCCACACCCCATCCCTGACCCACCACATTTTTTACTAGAGGACCAGAGCTCAGTTCTCAACACCCACTTGGACGCTCACAACCATCTGTAACTCCAATTCCTGGGGAGCTGATGCCACTTCTGACCTCTTGCACCATGTGATACACACACATACATCCGTAAATAATAGAAACATATATATTGAGAGCAGTAACCGTGTGACAAGTGAAGAGGACCCGTGACCTTCAGTTCCATCCTGCTTGCTGTTCCTACTCTAAGCAGAGCTTGTGTCCTCAGGTATCGGATTTGGAGGGACACTGCCAACTGGCTGGAGATTAACCCGGAGACTGGTGTCATTTCCACTCGGGCTGAGATGGACAGAGAAGACACGGAGCATGTGAAGAACAGCACATACACAGCTCTCATCATCGCCACCGACGATGGTATGGATTTAGTGGCCGCATCTGCACTGTGGCCTGGGCTCCATCACTCTCCGGCTTGCTTGCCCCCTTTCCCTCGGCCTTTCTTTTTTAGAGTCACAATTTCACTCCTTTTCCTTTATCCATAAAAGAATAGTTGGTAACATGATTTCAAAATTTAGATCAAGTAGAGTTTTCCTTTGCTTTTGTCCATCTCTGCACTTGAAATTCACTCCTTCTTACGGGAACTTGGGTTTGTATCCCAGATTCTTTTAACCTTCAGTTTTTTTCCTTTTCCTTCCTTCTTTCCTTCTTTCCTTCTTTCCTTCTTTCCTTCTTTCCTTCTTTCCTTCTTTCCTTCCTTCCTTCCTTCCTTCCTTCCTTCCTTCCTTCCTTCCTTCCTTCCTAAGATTTATTATGTATACAGTGTTCTACTTACATGTATGCCTGCACGCCAGAAGAGGGCACCAGATCTCATTATAGATGCAACAGCCTCCATGTGGTTTCTGGGAATTGAACTCAGGACCTGTGGAAGAGCAACCAGTGCTCTTAACCTCTTAGCCATCTCTCCAGCCCCTTATTTTAAATTTTATATGTATGAGTATTTTGCCTGCATCTATGTCTATGTACTACATTTGTTCTTGCTGTTCATAGAAGTCAGAAGATATCTTGGAGCTGGAGTTACAGATAGTTATGAGCTACTATGTGGGTGCTGAGCACTGAACACAGGTCTTCTGTAAGACTAACAAGCATTCTTATTCACTGAGCCATCTCTTCAGCAAATGGAAATTGACCACCCCCTTTTTTTTTTTCGACATGGTTTCGTTATATGAACACACCATGTATCCCAGAAGGCCTCCAATTTGAGGTAACCCTCCCTTGCCACATCCTGTGAGGTTCTAAGATTCCAAATGAGTGCTACCACACTCGGCTTTTTCTTTTTAAAAGATCTGCTGGAGCCAGACTTCTATAGGAGGCTGGGGCAGGAGGATTATAATTCCAAAGGCTACATAGTGACACTTTGTCTCAAAAACAAACAAATAATAACAAAATAATGAACCCCAAAACTTAAATGGACAGGTAGTATTACACTAGTAAAGAAGAAAGCTGCTTTTGATATGAAGAATAATCCAAGACATTGTACACAAGACGTGCCATAACCTTGTCAGAAAGCGGGGACACAGGGTCCCTGACAAGCTAAGTCAAAATCTGACCTTTCAGCAAGACCTTTAACTGTGACAGCCTTTCTGTTCTCTCTCAGGTTCACCGATTGCCACTGGCACAGGGACTCTTGTCCTGGTCCTGTCTGACGTCAATGACAACGCTCCCATCCCAGAACCTCGAAGCATGCAATTCTGCCAGAGGAACCCACAGCCCCATGTCATCAACATCATCGACCCAGACCTTCCCCCCAACACGTCCCCTTTCACTGCTGAACTCACCCACGGGGCCAGTGTCAACTGGACCATCGAGTACAACGACCCAGGTGTGAAGTCTAGCTCCGTTTTCAGAGCGGCTCTGCCTGTCCCGCTTCTGCCTCCCACATCAGGATTTCCCTTCCGGCTCCAGACGCACCCTTCCTCCCCTGGATAGTTGGCCCTAGTTCCTTCTACATTTCATGCCTGCTCCTTTTCCTCTAAGACATACTGCACGGTAATGTGAGCCCCAAGCGGTTCCTTCAGCTGGCATTGGGTATAGGGTGTGTCCGCCTCCCCACACATTTCCATTTAGTGAGCTTTTTGTTCTTTCCTTTCCCCCACTCTCATCATTTCTTTGTTTTGCTTTCCCCAGGTCAAGAGTCTATCATTTTGAAGCCGAAAAAGCCCTTAGGGTTTGGCGAATACAAAATCAATCTCAAGCTCATGGACAACCAGAACAAAGACCAGGTGACCACGCTGGACGTCCTCGTGTGTGACTGCGAAGGGGCCGTCAACAACTGCATGAAGGCTGGATATGTGGAAGCAGGATTGCAAGTTCCCGCCATCCTGGGGATTCTCGGGGGGATCCTGGCTCTGCTGAGTAAGTGCAGCTGGCAGGCGCAACCTCAAAACCTGGGAAGGACCATTTCGAGGAAGAGCTTTTTGTTAGGGTACAGAATAAGCTGGTAACGAGGCGGAGTAGGACCCAGGATCCTTTTGTTTCTTTCCGTGCCTCCCATGGTTGTTTGCTTGCACGTCACCTGTGCCCTCAATAAAGTGGGAACTCAGACCCAGGATGCCTGTCGGATCCCCAGAGGCTTCCTGCTGATCCAGCCCCCAAGCGATACTGAGCTTGCAGGCCCACGTGTGTGGGAGCAAGGTCGTGGCACGCCGTTCTCATTAGCACAGGGCAGGGTGGCTGCTCCATCATCTCCCCATTCCACCGTGGAGGGCAGATGAGAGAGGGAGTTGAAGGCCTCCTAACTGCAAGCTGTAGACATCACTACCGCTCACATCCCACTGGCCCAAATGCAGCCTGGAAGCTCCTGTTCTTAACTGGGTGACTATGAGCCCAATAAATGCGTGCGCAGCAGAGAAGTTGGAGGGTGGGGTGAGCAATGAGTATGGACGAAAAGATGAAGAAGAATGAAGATGATGGAGGGATTCTGGCCATTTCTCCCCGTCAAAGCTTTTTATTTCTTTAGATTTGTTTTATTAGACTTGACTAAAGTTAGGAAGATTCTCCTATCAGACATCTAAAGCAGAAGTGATGCCAAGAACCAGATATCCAACTTATTTATTATTTTGTTGTGTTGCTTTTTGAGAAAGAGTCTCCTCTATAGTCCAGGCTGGCCTGGAACTTATTATGTAGCCCAGGCTGGACCTGAGGGAGTCCTCCTTCAAGTGGCTGCGCATCTGCCAGCTGCCTGCTGTTGCCATGCTATGACTCCCCATGACAGTTGCCACCCTTCCGTCTTCCTTGCCTGCGCCTCATCCCTCTTTCCCTTGCTTTCTTCCCTGTCTCCAGTTCTGGTTCTGCTGCTCCTATTGTTTCTACGAAGGAGAACGGTGGTCAAAGAGCCCCTGCTGCCGCCAGATGATGACACCCGGGACAATGTGTATTACTACGATGAAGAAGGAGGTGGAGAAGAGGACCAGGTGGGCTTTGACGTTGCAGAACTTTTACTCTGATTGAGGGGTGTCAGATTAGCTGTTTGAGTGAGTCATCCCCACTCTGCTGCTGGTGGAGCACAGACCCCTGTGACTCAGTGGTACACAAGAAGCCAGGTGTCTTCCCCAGACACTTTTGTGTTCTCTGCAACAGTTTTTGATTGCTTCAAGGCTCACACCATCTGTGCATCAGTGAGGATTCAGCTAATCAGGCAGAGTTTTGCTGAAAGGCCCTTAGCTGCAGTCTGGGTCCAGGCCTGCTGCGTGGTAGCCTCATGTGGATTGCAGGAGGCAGCACCCTTGCTGTCTTGTTGCCTGAAGCCCCTCACGTGACAGAGCCCGTTATTGACAGACAGGAGACTACTTATGTCAGCTGTGGTGGGGAGGAGGGGACTGAGTGTTTGCCAGGCTATAACCCAATAGTCGTGTCCTGTGCAAGGAGTAAGACACAATAGTTTGGGGTCGTAGGATCCCCGAGGGCTCTCTTTTCTTTTGGTTTGAATTAGGAGACTCTCAGTTTAGAAACTGTCATTTCCTGTGTGTTTGGGCACATGCTCATGAATCCCGGGCCAGGGTAGTTTGGGCTTTGTCCTCTGGCACGGTCTGTGACGGCGTGAAACAAACCCAACCCCGCATATGCAGCTGCTGCTTTTTCACTCGTTGCCGTGCTTCTGCTCTTCTCTTCTCTCTAGGACTTTGATTTGAGCCAGTTGCACAGGGGCCTGGATGCCCGACCTGAAGTGACTCGAAATGATGTGGCACCCACCCTCCTGAGTGTGCCCCAGTATCGCCCCCGTCCTGCCAATCCTGATGAAATCGGGAACTTCATTGATGAAGTAAGTAGGCAAAGCTGTGAGCCCAGGCACAGTGCATTTCTGAACTTACAACCAAGGAGAAAAACATTCCAAATGAGGAGAACCTGCAAATTGTTGCCCTACGGGGTGGGGTCTACCTGTCTGGATCCCCAAGACAAAAGCAAGATCTATTCGGAGAGATTGAGCAGATCTGGAAGCAGTTTCAAAGTAAATTTAGTTTGGCTTCTTGAGTGCATTCCCTGCATTCATTACAGCTATGATCAACTATGTTTGCCTAGTAGTAGCAGGAGTTAAGCAGAATAATTATGAGTGGCACAGCTCCTTTTAGCTTCTAGCTGGTGGGGATGAGGGAAACCACTGAGCATCGAGGAAACAATGGAGTAGCTGGATCTCTCAGTGAAATGGAGCAGACTTCAAAATTGCGTAAGCACTTCAAGTAATATTTGACATTACGTCATAAAGCTGCTTATCGTTTGACCTAGAAAATAATTTATTTAGTAAGCATTTCTTAAACATATTTAAATGTATGTAGCCAGAAGGCATGCATAGTACATTACAGCATCCTAGGGCATCTAAGGCAGCTCAAGAGGTAGGTAAAAAGCAGCTTCTGAGCAACCAACATAAATGCTGAGTGGCGTGCTGGCCTCCTATTTTTCAGTGTTGAGATTAGACCCTCCTGAATCAGCAACTTCTAGGTCCATTGGAGAAACCCTGTCTCAGTAAATAAGGTGAATAGACATTGAAGACTCCTGCTGCTGATATTAACCGTGGGCTTTCATATGTACATGTGCACACACATGTAAACACAAATACACAATATGCATACCACATACAAAGTGTATCCCAGTTTAATCAAGGCCCATAAAAATAGCATCCATCATGTAACATACCCATATATTATTGTATGTGTCAGAAATATGTTCAACTCTGATAGAAAAGCTTAAGCAGACAGTAGATGTTAGTTCTGATGGAGGACAAAGCTCAGCAGTCTAGTTTGTTGTAGTTATAACATATAACTCTTCTACCTTCCTGCTCCATTATCTTGGTGTCTTATGGCCTTGAACTTATGATCTACCTCTGCCTCCTGAGTTCTGGGATCAAAGGCAAGTGCCACCACTGTCTGGAGTCAGTTATATTTCTATTATTGTACTCAGACACGACGAACAAGGCAACTCACAGAGTTCTGGGATCAAAGGCAAGTGCCACCACTGTCTGGAGTCAGTTATATTTCTATTATTGTACTCAGACACGACGAACAAGGCAACTCACAGAAGAAGGAGTCTGATTCGGTTCTCCATGACTGTCCCGGCAGCAGGCAGACATCTATGGCTAGAGCCGAGAGCTCATATTTTGATCCATAAGCAGGAGGCAGAGAGACAGAGAGCAAGCTAACTGGAAATGATCAGTCTTTTAAAACCTCAAGTCTAGGGTGGACATTGGTGGCCCACGCCTTTAATCCCAGCACTCAGAGACAGGTGGATCTCTGAGTTCCAGGCTAGACCGCTCTGAGTAATTTCCAGGACAGTCAGCTACATAGAGAAACCTTGTCTCAAAGGAGGGAAGGGGTGGGGGTGGGGACAAAAACGAAAAAAACCTTAAGCCTGTCCTCAGTAACATGCCTCCTAATCCTTCCACGTAGTTCTAATGGGGACCAAGTATTCAAGCAGTATGTAAACATGGGTGGTCCCATGTGCACCAGGCTGTCGTTGAACTATGTAACAGAGGATGACTTTAAATTTCTGATCCCCCGGGGCTGGAGAGATGGCTCAGAGGTTAAGAACACAGGCTATTTTTCCATAAGTCCTGAGTTCAATTCCCAGCAACCACATGGTGGCTCACAATCATCTATAATGAGATTTGGAGCCCTCTTCTGGCATGTAGACACACATGCAGGCAAAAACTTAATAAATTTCTGATCCCCCAACTTCACCCCTCAGAATTAACATTTAAAAATAATAGTTGTCATCCATCCTTTGAGTATTTTTTGGGGCTGAACCATTATCTATATGTACTAGTATAACTGCTCTGACTCCTTTGAGCCTCTGTCCATCCTGACTGGTGTCATGGGATCCTTACTGTAGTTTCTGGGGACCTCATCCTGACAGGCAACTGTCTGCCTCCCTGACGACATACAACAACTTAACCTGATTTAGGAAAAGCATCCGCGGCTTGTTCTTCTGTGCTGATTGTATGCCTGTAACTACTCCCTGGTTGCCTTGTCGTGTTTTGGGTATTGCTTCCCTCAGACGCGTAGTAATAAACGTGGCACTCTTCCCTGTAGAACTTGAAGGCAGCGGACAGCGACCCCACAGCGCCCCCTTACGACTCTCTGTTGGTGTTTGACTATGAGGGGAGTGGTTCCGAAGCTGCTAGCCTCAGCTCCCTCAACTCCTCCGAGTCGGATCAGGACCAGGACTATGACTATCTGAATGAGTGGGGCAACCGCTTCAAGAAGCTGGCCGACATGTACGGTGGCGGCGAGGACGACTAGGGCTGGACAGTAGCCTCCAAGTGGAGCCACGGGAGATGCAGAAGAATGTTGCTAGTGGCCTTTCAGCTCCTTCCCTGGGTCTGTAGAAGAGAGACTCATCTGAGATGCATGCAGTTTGCGGTCCCACTCAACCTACCAGCCTTCTGGTGTTAGGAAGGGTTTCACTTATTCTTGAAAACTTTTTTTTTTAAATTTTACATCCCCCTACCTTTCTACCCCTGCTGCCCTTTCCATGGATAGTGATGCATCTGGGACTTTACAGTGATTTAGAACCCCAGTTCAAACTTTATTACTTTAAAATGGCAGTTCGAGCATCAGAAGGGCCAGCCAGCAGCGGCCATTTTCCTTCATGTTTAAGAGGCAGGCGAGGGGATCTGCCCTACTCCTGTTTTACTGTGTATAGAAAGTGGTTTATTTTTTGTTTTTGAGCTACGGATCTAGGCAAGTGTCCTGCCCCAGACACACAGCCCTTTGCCCAACACTATTTTTTAATTATATGCTTTCCCTCAATTACCATGTTTGTGTTCTGTATCCGAAGAGCCATGAATTCTGTTTCCCTGCCCAGGTTCTATTTCATGATGCAGAAATGACTGGGTGAGAAACAGGTATCTTGGTGTGGGCACAACTGAACTGGATAGTGTGTGCTTCAAGAACCTTTCTTGGTTTTCCTTCCTCACCTCCAGAGTACTCACTTGAAATGGGCATTCCTTGTTCGGAGTCGCTGTTTCGTGGGGTATGTTGCTTTGGCTTTCTATTCAATGCTGTGACCAGAACATTCAGGAAGGTTTTCAGGCACCACTTTTTTTCTTATGTTTCTTTCATACCAACACAAAAGAGCAATGTTCTCTGAGTCTCAGACTAGTGCCTACAGTGCTGCAGCCTACTAAGGAGAGACAACAGGAGACTGACTGGGGAGCAGCAAGTGTGACCCCGAGCCTGGCCAGTTAGCATACTCACGGCGTGCTTGCACAGGTGGCCTGGCCTCTGTCCCAGAAAATGTCTGGAAGAATAACATCTCAACCAGTGTTTCCTGGTTGGAATCTTTGCCCCTGTATTCCTGAAGCCCAGAAAACACCCCTCTATTGCCTGCCTTTCGTGGTAGCTACAGAAAATGCTGGCTGATTTGAGCCCAAGCTGCCCAATTCTAGGTATACAATGAAAACTGAGACTATGCTGGGTGTGGTGGCACACACCTTGAATCCCAGCACTTGGGAGGCAGAGGCAGGTAGATTTCTGTGAGTTCGAGGCCAGCCTGGTCTACAAAGCAAGTTTCAGGACAGCCAGGGCTACACAGAGAAACCCTGTCTTGGGGTCAGAGGAGAAGAAAAGGAAAAGAAAACTGAGGTATAAGAAATTGTGCATTTTCTCATAGGAGCGAGAAGAAAACACCATTCTAAAGGGAGAGAGGTGGTGAGGGCCTTGATTTGAGTCTTTTCTTCATTCAAAATGCAAATCTCAGCTTTTTGATAACCGCTGAAAAGAATTTCATTGAACGTGCTGTACTTAGCTAATTTTGGAAGAAAACAGTGACTGTAGTCAGCTGTGAGAACTGTTGATTTCTCTGTAGTATAAATGTCTAATGTAGTCTCTGTAGAGTGTCACTTGTATGTAGTTTGAGTGTATGTGTGTGGGTGCTGATAATTTTGTATTTTGTGGGGAGTGGAAAATTGAAATTGTTCTCTAAGATACGTTTTTATAAATTTTATTAAAGAGTTTTGTTAAACTGTTGTGAAGCTCATTTGATTTGACTCTACCAGCATTGCAAGAGAAACAAAAAGACAAAAAGCCATGAGCTCAGTTAAAGCTCCGTCTTTCTACTTGGGGAGGAAATGCATTCACAGGGTCACTGCTCATAGCACCCATCCATGTGGTGTGTGGTGGGACCAGTAGGTGCCAAGGTCAGTGGGACAGAAGGGATCCCTCCACTGTGTGTGTGTGTATGCTCATGAGTGTGGTGTCCGTGGAGGGCAATGGTGTCAGATCTTCTACAGCTGGTTAGAGGTGCTTATGTGTCACCCCTGTGTGTGCTAGGAATGGAAACAGAGTCCTGTAAGAGGGACACGCAACCATCCTCTCATAAGCTTTTGCCTTTTTTTTTTTTTTTTTGGTACTGAAAATGAGCCTGGGATTACAAGACTGTATCAGTAGACCCAGTTGACATTTGACAATTTCCTTGAAAGCTGGGAGGTGCTTTGGTCATGCACAGGGCAATTCTCATGACAAGAAAGTGACCAGCTGAAATGTCAGTATATTCCTGCTGAGAATCTTGGTGATAGGAGTATAACTTTTTTTTTTTTTTTCTGATCGTGTCAAGAACAGTTTTCTTTTACGATGGCTATATACCCTGTGTATACAGAGATAGCCATGAAGGCCAGAAGAGGGCATAAGGTTCCCCAGAGCTGCAGTTACAGGCATTTCAAGGTACATCTATCTGAATTTTAGCATGTATCAGAACCATATTCCTTTATAGGGAAGAAATAATAGCTCACTGTACACATACTCCACATTTTCACCCATCTAGGACAAAATGACACGTGTATGGACACCTGTTTCGGTACTTGCCTTAGATTCATTTAGGAGTATGCCATGAGGTGGAATTGCCAGGTTATCTCTTGGGGACTCTGACTGTTAGGTGCAACAGTGGCCATGTGGTATTGTAGGAGAACCTTTATTCCTGAGATACAAATGCTAAAATAGAAAAATGTTAAGTTACTTGAAAGATAACAGGATAATTAAAATGGGACTCTCCGGTACAACCAGCTCCTAAATAATGACAGGGGAATATTTATTTATAATAGCTTTAGGTCTTAGCTTACATGCTCTTGTTCCCAACTAGTTCTTTTGAGCTATGTTAACCCATTTATATTAATCCATGTTCTGCCATGTGGCTCGTTACCTTTCCTCAGTCTCGTATGTCCAACTTCCTCCTGTGTTATGGCAAACCCTCCCATGCCTGATTCTTTCCCAGAGTACTATCTGCCCAGAAGTCCTGTCTGTCTCCTGCCTTTGCTATCGACCATTCAGCTTTTTATTAAACCAATCAAAAAGTGAAGGAAGTGTATGTTTACAAAACATGCTTAGCAACAACAAAGTCTAGTCTGTGTAACTCTCTGCTGGTATGGAAATCAGCATTTGAATAATACACAGTGCACAAAAAGGTCACCCCAGAAGACAGTGGTTCAGAAATACATATTGAGAGAGAAATAAAGCAGGTGTAGCAAAAACAATGACTGGACCCATGATAGGCAATGTGTCCTGCTCTTGGAGTTGTTTATGTATGGAGTGTTCTGCCTGCCTATACACCTGCATACCAGAAGAGAGCACCAGATGGTTGCTGGGATTGAACTCTGGACCTTTGGAAGAATAGCAAGGGCTCTTAACCTCTGCACCATCTCTCCAGCCCCTTCATGGTGTTTTTATGACTATAAAAGACTGGCCAGATGCTGTCATCCAACTCACACTGTCCTTGAACTTGTAATCCTCTCAGCCTCCTGAGTGCTGGGTGACAGCCCTGCATATACCTAGACTGACTCTTGTCTTTGTTTAAAGTTTGGAAGAAATAAGCCCAGAAAGAAATCTGATAAAACTGGTACCCTAGGGTTACTCTGTGATAAAATACTGATCAAAAGCAACTTGGAGAAGAAAGGGTTTATTTGACTTGTTTCTCTGGGTCACAGTCTGTCACTGAAGGAAGTCAGTGCAGGGACTTGAAGCAGACTCCATGGAGGAACACTGCTCACTGGCTAATGGCCAGCTACTTTTTGTGTGTGTGTGTGTGTGTGTGTGGACAGGCCTTGTCATAGCCCTGGATAATCTGGAACTTGCTATGTAGATATGGCTGGGCTCAAACTCAGAAGTCTGTCTGCCTCCCAAGTATGGTATTAAAGTTATGGACTACCCATACCTAGCCTTAGCTTGCTTCCTTAACTAGTCCCGGATCACCAGGCTAGCCTTAGCTTGCTTCCTTAACTAGTCCCGGATCACCAGGCTCGGGCTGGTGCTGCCCGCAGTGGGCTGGGCCCTCTCACGTCTATCTTCATGATAGTCCCTTACAGTCTTGGCCAGAGGCCAATTTGACCTGAGTGGCTTCTCATTTGAGACTCCATGCTGTGTCAGGTTGACAGAAGAATCTAATTAGGATATCTGACCAAATGGTATTTGAATGGTTTCAAAGTCATTTAATGGTGGGACAGAAGATACTCTTCTGCATGTGGGCTGTGCAGATTGGCTGATATCATGTAAAAGGACAAATCGGAGCCTGTGCTTTTTTAATATATTGAAAGTTGCTGAATGGATCAAAGACTAAACAAAATGGCTACAACTATAGAAGACAGCAGGAGGGGGCTGGAGAGATGGCTAAGAGGTTAAGAGCACTGACTTTTTCCAAAGGCCCTGAGTTCAATTCCCAGCCACCACATGGTGGTTTGTGACGATCTATGATCAGATCTGGCATTCAGGTAGAAAACTATATAGATAATAAATAAATCTTAAAAAAAAAAAAGATAGCAGGAAAAGTTTTTGTGACGTTGGTTGATTCTCTAATACCAGAAGCATAAGTGACAAAAGAGAAAAAGGTTAAGGGCTGGAATATATAGTTCAGTAGTAGGATGCTGAGTAGTGGGACAGTTGCCAAAGATAAAGAAATGCAGACATTCTAGCTATCGCAAATGGCTTTCAAAGACAGTTTCCACGAGAACACTTAATGTGCTGGCATCTCTCCTGGGAATTCTGTGTAAGACAGCCAATGATGCCATGAAAGCTGTTAGTTTTGTTATCCTGGGTTTTAGCAAGTGGGTAGCAAGCAACCCCTGTATACCTTGATAGCTTATGTAACTGCTGCCCCTCAAGTCTTGATAATGGCCTTCTTGTTGGATGGCTTAGTCAATGGAACAGATTTTAAATGAATACCCTATCTGGCCTCACTATTTAGCACATTCAATCACTTTTAGTTATTTTTCAGGATGAACTTGTGCCTATACTGAGAGAAGGTTGTGTAGAAGCAAGCATGGAAGGGAATGTATACAATGAAAGAACATTATGGCAACTTTCAAAGCCATGTATTTCCCCCACAAAACACATTGACTTAGAGATGTCTGTAGGAGCTGGGCAGAGGTGGTGCATACCTTTAATCCTCAGGAGGCAGGGGCAGGCAGATTTCCATGGGGTCAAAGCCAGCCTCCTCTACAAAGCAAGTTCCAGGACAGCCAGGGCCACACACAGAAATCCTGCCTCAAAAAATCAATATACATTGATTATATAGATAATCCTCCACAGGACCTTGAGGAAGAGATGGTGAAAAAGTCAGTTACCATTCAGTAATGGTAACTGGCAAATAATGCCTGTAAGGTTACAGCTCTGAGGGGAAAGATAGCAGTCAGAAGCCAAGGCACACCACAAAGTCACACCATATAACATACCTCACATAAGAGATTTATTGGGGAAGGTACGAGATGGTGGCTGCCTCTACTTAGGTAGGAAGCAGCAGGGAACTGAGCAGGAGGCAGGCTATATTTTCAGTTTCTCTGGGGTGGAGTTCTTCAGGGTGGAGATTTCCAAGATGGAGACCAGGTGAGATTTCAAGTCTTGAGCTTAGAGCGAGCCCAGGGATTGGTGGCTTTTAGTTAGTCTTCAGACCTAGAAGTCTGTTCTTTTACCCTACATTGCCAGTGACTGACAACGCTTCTCTCAGAAGCCTTGTGAGCACGTTTCCCCTTCATTATAGAGGCTGGAAAATGGATGGGCTTGGGTTGGAACCCAGAGGAATGAGCTAGACCATGATGAGGTAGTCCTGACGGGCTCTGAGGAGTGAATTAAAACAGAAGACTTCTTTGCCCAAGGCTGGGATTGCATGTGGAGTGCTGCTGCTCCCCATTAATTTGGGGGGCAGGAGCCCGTCGCGCTGCCTCCCAGTGCACCTCACGGAGGGTCCAGGAACACTTCACACAGTAGATCTTGAGCTGGGAAGTGGCAATGATAGAGGACCATGATGGGCTTTAGATGTATTCTTTTTTCCTTCCTGCTTTTGCCTTCTGAGTGCAGTGATGGGTGTTTCCTGGGGATGGGGCAGGCATAGATTGTATTCCCAAAGCATTATCCTGGGGCAAGAAGAGAATCAGTAGGAGAGATGAAGATGGGCAAGGGGGAGCAACGGGCTGGGGTGGAGGTGATTCAGGTGAAGGAAGGTCATGTGGGTGGGGTATAAATGTCAGAATGAATTATTATGCAAACTAAAAAATAATAATTAAAAAAAAAAAAGCATTGGACCAGGCCTGGTGGCACACACTATTAGGCAGATTTCTGTGAGTTTGAGGCCAGCCTGGTCAACAGAGTGAGTTCCAGGACAGCCAAGGCTACACAGAGAAACCCTGTCTCAAGAAAACAACAAACTAAACAAACAAACAAACAAAAAAATCCAAACAAATGAACAGCAACAAAAAAACTCAGCGTTGTCCTGAGGTCTTTGAATGTCCTACCAGGAATTATGGAGGTGAAAAACCTTTTGCTGATTATCCAAATTGTAAATTACTCTCTTTTCCATATAAACATAATTTGGGAGATTATGGTCGGTTTTAGCATATGAATTTTCTTTCTTTTTTTTCAAAGATTTAGTTATTATGAATACAGTTTTCTGCCTGCATGGGTTCCTGCACACCAGAAGAGGGCGCAAGATCTGATTATAGATGGTTGTGAGCCACCATGGGGTGGCTGGGAATTGAATTGAGGAGAACAGCCAGTGCTCTTAACCTCTAAGCCATCTCTCCAGCCCCAAAATAAAATTTCTAACAATGCAACAGCCATATAACTAGGACAAAGAGAAACTTTACTAAGGACGTTTCAGAACCTTTCCACTGGTAAGGCTAACCCTGGCGACGCTGGTGCAGTTTATTGCTAGAGCGTATGCTAGAGGCTCTGGCTTTCATCTCCGTCACCCAACAAACACAGCACACATCAACAGCACACACCAACGGGCGTGTCTGTGGCTAGCACACCCGCAGAGCACACATGTATGTGTGTATTTATTTTGAGGTGTTTTTTTTTAGAATTATTTCATTTTATCGTTATGAATGGTTTGCCTGCATGTACGTCTGTGTGCCACATGTGAGGCTGGTCTTCTTTGAGGCCAGAAGAGGGTATTGGATCCCCTAGAACTGGAGTTATGGATGGCTGTGAGCCACCCTGTGGGTTATGGGAATTAAGCCTGGGTCCTCTACACGAATAACAAATACTCTAAACCCCTGATCCATCTCTCCAGCCCTGTGTATATTTATTTTTAAAATGTCACAAAAGGAAATCAGTTATATTCAGTTGAATATTTTTGTTATTATTGCTTTTGGAGACAAGGTTCTGAAGCCATGATCTTCCCACCTCAGTTTCCCCTGAATCCTGGTATTACTGGTGCGAGCCCTTCTTCAGGTTTTATGCACAACAGTGAACCTTGTTTTAGCACTTGAACATTTTCATACTGAAATGTATATTATTTTTATGATAAACTATTTCTGTTCTCAGTTGAAGTACTGAGGATTGAACTCATGATCCTTTCTTCCTTCCTTCCTTCCTTCCTTCCTTCCTTCCTTCCTTCCTTCCTTCCTTCCTTCCTTCCTTCCTTCCTTCCTTCCTTCCTCTCTTTCTTTTTCAAAACAATGTTTCTTTGTATTACCCTGACAGCCACCGACTCACTTGGTAGACCAGGCTGGCCTTGAGAACTCAGAGATCCGCCTGCCTCTGCCTCCTGAGTGCTGGCATGAAAGGCGTGCACCATCATGCCCCACTGAACTCATGGTCTTCTGTTCTTATTACTGGGTAACATTTCCAGCAACCCCCCTTTTTATTTGAAATGGGTCTCACTAAGCTGCCTAGTCTGGTTTTGAACTTATAGCCCTCCTGCTATAGCCTCTATAGTAGCTGAGATTAGAAGCTTGGGCTCCCACACAAAATTATGTTTTCTTTTTTTGTTTTTGAGATAGGATCTCTCTGAGTGCCTGGCCTTGAACTTGCTATGTAGAGCAGGTTGGCCTCTGCTTCCAAGCACTAGGCTTAAGAATGTATGCCATCACGCTTGTTCCTTATTTTATTTTTTTCTATATAAGTTAATTATATTTTATACTTTAAATTATGCTTGTGCGTGCTGTGTATACATACGAGGTGTTGTATTTTCCCTTTGGACCTGGGTTTACAGGCTGGTGTCCGATATGGGTACTGGGCCCTCTGCGAGAACAACACATGAACCTGTAATTTGTTTCTCATCACTCTCAGAGGAGTAAAAGAGAGCAGGGGAAAAAAAAAAAAAAAAAGGAAGAAAAGGGATGGGGAAGGGGGCGTTCCTGTCATAGCAGGCCCCGCCCCAGTCCTCGAGCCCCGCCCTCCAAGCAAAGGACACGCCTTCCGCCACATTCAAAATGGCGGCCGCGCTGGTCGATTTGCACGTCTGAGCGCGTCGCTAGCGGCAGTCTCCACTCCAATCATGGCAGCCCCGCGCCCGGCGGCGGCGGCGGCGCCTCCGAATGGGGCTCTGGAGACCTGTAGTTTGGAGCAGATTCTGGAAGCGCTGACGCTGCTGCTGAGCCCGGGAGGTGAGAGGACGAGTCTTGGCGCGAGGCTGGAGCTGAGGCACGCGGGGTCGCGGGTCTCCTAGCCTGGCCCTGGCTGCCACCGCATGTTCCCTTCAGGCCCTCCCGAGGTCTCCATCCCACTCCCGGGAGCGTTTGGGCCCCGTCCAGTCTCGCTTAGAGCTTAGGGAAGCTGAAGCTCCAGGAGGGCCTGCGATCCGCTGAAGGCTGATACTGGCCGAGCGGCTTGGGTCCACAGTGTGACCCAGCGCTGCCCGGACGCAGGGACTGGCGACACCTTCCGACTGGTGTAGTGTGAGGTCCCAGCCGCTTGAGGGCTCCGGGCCTGATGTGCGCACAGGAGATTTGTACAAAATGCCAAGTGACCAGAGATGAGGAGCAGAGGTGTTTTGGCTGAATTTGAGCAAGATTTTTAGAAGTTTCCATTCTGGTATCTTTTGTGTTGAGTTGACTTGCCAGTCGAGAATCTGAAGGGACCTTGGGAATGGTGAAACCTTGCACTCTCCTTTTCTGTTGAGTCCCTGTTTGTGGTACTTGACTCTGCCTCTCAAGCGCAGGGATTAAAGACAAGCATCATCATTCAGGGGCCCCCACACACCTTTTAAAAAAACAAAAAACTTACGAATGAAGAGATTCCTTGTTCAGCAACTGGGTTGGTTTGGTTTTGATTTCTTTGTTTCCTGTTTGCGATAGGGTCTCACGTACTCCACATAACTAAGGGTGATCTTGAACTCCTGTACCATGATGAACTTACATTTCTGATTCTTGCCAGGCACAGTGGTGCATGCCTGTGATCCCAGCGATCTCTCTGAGTTTGAGGCCAGCCTGGTCTACAAATCCAGTCCAGGACAGCCAAGGCTACACAGAGAAACCCTGTTTCGAACCGCCCTTCTTCCCCCCCCCCCCCCCAATTCCTGACTCTTTTATCTCTGTCACCAGAATGCTGGGATTATAGGCCTGAACCATCAGTCACGCCTGGTTTATACAATTCTGGGGAATCAAACCTAGGTAGGGCATCTAACCTGCTGGGAATCACTACCAGCTGAACGACATCTACTTTACTGTTTATTTTCTTTTCTTTCAAGACAGGGTCTAACACTGTAGCCCAGGCTGGCCTCAAACTCCAGATAGACCTACTGCTGTAACCTTTCCAGTGCTTGGATTACAGGCATGTCCCACTATTCCTGGCTTGAAAACAAAGTTAAGTAAATAAAACTCAAGCAGTTATCACAAAAGACATACATATCCCTGTGGAAGGCCCTCTCTAGCCTCAAGAGTATGGAGCCATATAAACAGTGTGCTAATTTTTTCATTTTATTTTTTTGTTTTTTTTTTAAACAGGGTTTCTTTGTGTAGCCTGGGCTGTCCAGGGCTCACATTGTAGACCAGGCTGGCCTCAGACTTTGAGGATTTGCCTGTCTCTACCTCCCAAGTTCTCAGATTGCATGCCTGTGCTACTCATCAGGCTCTTTTTGGTGAGGGTAGATTTTTTTTTTTTTGCTGGGCTTTGGGCAGGGTCGTACTCTGGAGCTAAGGCTAGCCCAGATTTTTCTTTGTAAACCAGGCTGGCCTTGAGTTGCAGCAGTCTTCTGCCTCATCCTCCCAAGGGCTGACCTCACAGGTGTGCACCACCATGCCTTCCTGGTGGTAACATTTTAAAGAAAAAAGTAACTGAGAAAGTGCAGCATTACTTTGCCTGTTTAGATCTCTCTGAGTGTGTGGCTGGAGACCAAACTTAGGGCCTGACATACGTTCCTCTGCTCTGTACATCACTAGTCCTGTCTCAGAGTTACTGTACTAGTCAGTTTTCATCTATCTGTCTGTCTATCTGTCTATGTATCTATCATCTATTTTCAGCTTGACATAAGCTAGGCTCATGTGGTAAGAGGGAACCTCAGTTGAGACAATGCCTCCATCAGATTGTCCTGTAGGCATGTCTGCAGCTCATCTTCTTCATGAATGATTGATGCTGGTGAGCCCAGCACACTGTGGGCACCGCCACCCCGGGGTTACACAGAGAAACCCTGTCTCAAAGAAAGAAAGAAAACAAAAAGAAAAAGGGGAGTTGAGCATTTCCCACTATTTTGTTTTGTCACCGTCACCAGCAGAGGGTGGCGAAGACTGCACTCACAGGGCTCCTGCAGCACTCCACTTAGCTCTTGCCTTACAGCACTGTCTGTTTGGCCACAGAAATGATACACAGTCACAGGGAGTCATGTAGACGTTGGTTGCTGCTCTGAATGGTTAGCAGTTACAAGCTCACATTTCCAGTTTAGGGGTCCATTTGCTGAAGGAACCATTCAAGTGTGATAAAGTGAAAACAGAAAAAACAAAACAAACAAACAAAAACCTCTGGGCATATGGCCAGCATGAGGACCTGAGTTCGGGTCACCAGCACTCGTGTAAAAGCCGAGGGCAGCAGTTTCACCTGCCATCTCACCGTCAGGGAGAGAGACACAAGTGTCCCTAAGGCTTTCTGGCTCAGCAGGCCAGCCAGATTGGTGAGCGCTGGCTTCAGAGAGAGACCCTGTTTCAAAAAAAAGGTAGGGAGTGACTGAGGAAGACAACTGATAATTTGAACTCCAGCCTTCACACACATGTGCTCTGCCCATGCACCTACCCGTACATGTATACACACACACACACACACACACAAAAGGGAAGAAAAAAAAAGAAAACAGGTAACCCTAGCATCTAGAGAGCACTGTGTGTGTATATGTATGTGTGTGTGTTGTTTTTAAATCATCCCAGGTTGGCCTGATACTCAAGATCTCCCTGCCTCTACTTCCCAAATGCCCTGATACACATGATTACATCTTGAGGTTTAGAGAGAATGAGGACATTAAGAAAATTTCTATTTGCTTGCTCCATTATCCACCTGAATCCCAGGTCTGCTCTTATTAATATGTCTTAATATGGTATATTTGTTACAAGTGGTAAGCTGTGTTCATACATTGTTATTGAAGCCCATAGTTTACTTTAGGGTTCAGTTTTCTTGGGGTACATGCAGTTTGGATAATGCATAATACCATGGATCTACATAGATTAGGATTTTACTATTACTGTGTATGTGTTTATGGTCATGTTGGTGTGGACATGTGTGGAGGGCAGAGGACAATTTGCAGGAGCTGTTCTTTCTTTCACCATGTAACTTCTGGGGATGGAGCTCAGCTTGGTACATGTTTTACCATCTTGCCAGCCCATTGTTTTTTTGTTTTGTTTTGTTTTGTTTCTTTTAAGGTTTGGGGTTAGGATTGTAGTTCAGCGGCAGAATATTTGCATTTCATGTATAAGGCCCTGGGTTTGATCCTCAGCACCACAAGAATGACTCTGCCAGACAATCTTACACTCAGCACCCCCAGATTTTCCCTTCTTCAGTGGCTGAGACCATCCATTGGTGGACAGTATGCTCTGTACAGAAGGAAGTGTTGTTTGCTTTGTTCATTCTCTCCTTTTATCTCCCCCTTCGAAAGGATCAGGCTCAAGTTCGCTACAGAACACAAAACATGATGTCCTCCTAGAGACTCTGAAATCTAACCTGTCTGCCTTGGAGACCAACTTTCTGAAGGATGCTCAGTGGAAGAAACTGAAAGTCCTAAGAGATGAAATTGCTCATAGGGCCGAATGGCCACAGAACTCCGAGGACATCACATGGACTTTCACTTCTCAAACCCTGTTGCTGCTGCTGTGTTTGAAGGAAACCATGACTTGCCTTGTAGCTGACTTCAGCCCAGGCAAACCTAACCCCAGAACTCCAGAAGCAGCTCCTGCCCTCAGTCCGGATACACTCAGTGTCTCCCAACAGAAGACCTTCCAGTCTGTTTTGCAGTTTGTAGTCACCTTGGGTGTGTGCCCCTTCCTCATGCCTGGTGTGGGAGTCCCTCTGAGAGACAGGACTGAGTTTGGCGCTGTTGTTCAAGATATAGTACGTCTGGAGGCTGGGCCCCCTGCCACCCGGAGACTGTACACCTGCTGCAGGGTCCTGCTGGACCTGACTCAGCATGCATCTCTGGGGAGCTTGATTTTTTGCCGTCATTTTGGGGATATTGCAGCAGGTCTGTGCCAGCTGGGGTTCTGCCCAACCAAAAGAAAAGCACCAGCACCTGTGGAAGAGGTAAATATATGGGGGTATGGGAAGAGGAAGAAAGAGGGAGAGAGGAGAAACTATGAATGATAGCGTGTATATTTATTTAAGGTTCTAAAAGACATTTTTTAGTTCTTTGGAAATGGTCTGATTTTAAGATCTGGAATTTCTATCTAATGCCAAAGCATACCCAGAGTGTAACTGTAATCTTTTGGGAGAAGGGGTTCGGAGGCTTCATTTGTTGGGTGCTAGCCTTCTGCACACTTTGAGAGAGGTCATTTTACTGTTTCATGTGTCCCTTGTCATTTTGCCCAACTTTTATGTGGGAGTTTCAAATCTGAACACAGGTCCCCATGCTTACACTTTACCCACTGAGCCATCTCACTAGCATGATGGATTTTGGTTTCGTTTTAGACAGGGTCTCACTGTGTAGTCATAGCTGGCCATTAACTCACAGAGATCCACTTGTGTTTGGGTGGGGTTTTCAGCTATTTCAGGCTATTTCTTTGAACATGTTTCCTTTTTTTTGTTGTTTGTTTTTTCGAGACAGGGTTTCTTTGTGTAGCCCTGGCTCTTCTGGAACTTGCTTTGTAGACAGGCTGCCCTCGAATTCAGAGTTCCACCTGCCTCTGCCTTCCAAGTGCTGAGGTTGAAGGTGTGCTCCAGCACCCAGCTTGTTTCCTTTTTTTATTTATGTGTGTACTGTGTGTCTGTGAGTGTATATGCTACCTGTGTGCAGGTGTTAGGAGCAGGAATTAGGGTTAATGTAAGCCACCTGGATGTGGGCGCTGGGCACTGAATTGACATCCTCTGGAAGAGAAGCAGGAGCTTTTAATTGCCCTATTATAAAATAAATATAATAGTATAAGCCTTGGAAGATGGTGAGGATAATGGTAATGTATTCAAAGAACCTAAACCATTAGAGCTAATTCAGAAAACTGTTAAAAGCCATGCCTTTTTTCTCAGGAGGTCCAACGACATGAAGGATGAGAAACTCATCCACTGTTTGTTGGGTTAGATGTTGGGGTGGGATTGTGTGTGGATTGTGGTGTGTCTGTGGCCATGCTACTTGAATGCACTGGGTCTCTTCTGATGGAGGCTGAGCAGGTTGGGCCTAGTTAGTACTTGAGGGGAGGTGTTGGATGAATGTGCCTATTCCTTGTTGTCATTCAGTTAGCAGCTGGTGTCTGGACCATAGAATGTGTGGAGGTTACAGAAGCCTAGTTAGCTAGCTACAGGTCCTAGTTAGCTATAGCTGTCAACTTGATGCAGCCCGGTGTCAGTTAAGAAAGTCTCAATTCTAGGGTTGCCCAGGTAAGGTTGACCCCTGGTGATGTCTGTGAGTGAGGGATTGTCTTCATTCATAATTGATGGGGGAGGGCCCAGTCCTCTTTGGGTTATGCCATCCCTGGGCAGGTGGTCCTAGGCTGTATACAAAAGCCAGCGGAGCAGAGGCCAGAGCGCTAGCCAGTAAACATGTTCCTGTGCCGCTTTAGTTCCTGCTTGAGCAACTCCTGCCTTCCCCCGATGATGGTCAGTGACCTGGGAGTGTAGGCCAAATCAACTCTTTCCTCCCAACTTGTCTTTAGTCAGTGTTTTATCACAGTAACGGAAAGCAACCTAGAATAGACATGGTCTTTCCCTTCATGTAGCTCACATAAGAACCGAGAAGTACAGGCACCATGTGTCTCCCGTTAGCAGACCAGCCAGAGAAGCTGCTGTTGAAACCTAAGTGGGTCAAGGGCCACCTGCGCCACCTCACTAGGCCATTACTTCTTTTTCACCTGCTGGGGTCACCTTTGTGCTTATTTCTTTGCATTCCTTAATCCTCCTGTTTATTCTCTTTGTATTCTCTCTCCCACCTTGTACTGGTCAGTTTAATCCCACTTGACACAAGCTATAGTCATCTGAGAGGGAACCTCAATTGAGAAAATGCCTTTATAAGATCAGACAGTAGGCAAGTCTGTAGAGCATTTTCTTAATTAGTGGTTGATATGGGAGGGTACAGCCGCCCATTGTGGGTGGTGCCATGCCTACGCTGGTGGTCCTGGATCCTGTAGAAAGCAGGGTTAGGAAGCCACGAGGAACAAGCCAGCAAACAACATCCCTTCATGGCCTCTGCATCAGCTGCTGCCTTCAGGTTCCTACCTTGCTTTAGTTCCTGCCCTGACTTCCCTGATGATGACAGTGATGTGGAAGTATAAGCAAAACAAATCTTTTCCTCTCCAACTTACTGTTGGTCATGGTGCTTCATCACAGCAATACTAACCCTAACTAAAACACACCACTTCCCAAGTATTTACCTAAAAGCTGCTATGTTCAAGCAGTGTCAGAGCAGAACACTGCTCTCTACCTCAGGCTAACCCACAGTGGGAATAGCAGCAGCGCCTGTGGTCTGGGGTCAGGGCCCTGTGATTGTGTTAAGGTGCTTCAGTATCCTGAGGGCCTCAGGCAAGACAGAAGAAATGCAAACATAAAGAACCCAGATATCCATGATTGTACGTTGGAAGGCTGCTCTGCATAGCACCCACATCTCAGTGTGCTACACGGTAATTGACGGGCAGGACCCTGAGTGTGAGCAGAAATTACCTAAGAGGATGGCACTGTAGGGCATTGAGAGTACCTAAAGTAGCTTTTATTCCTCTTTGACAGTAAGGTTCTGAATGCTTGTAGAAAACAGTCATCAGAGTAAGAGATGAACAGTCAAAATATGGGGGTGACAAGATGGCTCAACAGGTGAAGATGTTTCCTATGCACACCTGGTGACCCGAGACCCTACATAAAGATGCAAGGAGAGAACCAATTCCACAATCAAGGGAAAATATCCCACTCTTGCTCATATTCCACTAAAGCCAAGTACATTTTTTTTTTTTAGGTTTTGACAGAAGAAGAAAGAACCCTATCGAGGAGGGCCTTGAGAGACATCTTGGATCAAGTCTATCAACCATTAGCTGTCCGGGAATTACTTATCCTCCAGGGAGGACCACCTCAGGTATTCAGGCCTCGGGACTTGGTGGGTGAGTTGCCTGGAAAGTTAACTGGCTTTAGTTTCCTATAAAATCATCTAGCTGAGCCTTGCTTCTTGAAATAATAATGATAATAATAATAATAAAGTATTATTTTGTAGATAGGGTTTCACCATGTAGCTCTGATTGGCCTGTAACTCTCAGAAAGATCTGCCTGTCTTTGCTTCCAAAGTGATAGGATTAAAGCCGCCACATTAAAGTAAAATGTGTTTTGCATTTTACTTTATTTGTGTAGGTGGTTTGCCTGCATGCATGTCAGGCCAGAAGAGGGTGTTGGATCTCCTGGAGTTATGCTGGTTAAATGTGGTTTTAAGCTACCATGTGGGTGCTGGGAATTGAACCTGGGTCCATTGGAAGAGTGGCCATTGCTCTGAATTGCTGAACTATCTATCCAGACTTCACAGTGTAGTCCAGGCTGGCCTTGAGCACAGACTTCTTCCCAAGTTTGAAGACTGTAGATAAGCCACTATGTCTGCCCCTAGTTTACTAATCATTAAATGGTATTTATAAAACCAAGTGACATTAACCTTCAGGATAATTTAAAAGACCTTTTTGTTAATGGAATGATAGATATTTTCACAAGATTATGATCACTTTTTAAAGGCTTATGGCAGTTTACTGTGAACACACACAATCACATATATTTTTTGTTTTGTTTTTGAGAGTCTTTTTATGTAGCTTAGGCTAGTTTTGAACTTGTGATCTTTCTGCCTTCTAGCTCTTGAGTGCTAGAATTCTAAGTGTGCATACTATGTATGCCCCATAAAACTATAAATGTACAGATTTTTTTTTAAGTTAAAAATTTTATTTTATTTGATAGGTATGAATGTTTTGCCTGCAAGTGCACCATGTATTTCCTGATATCGACAGAGGTCAGAAAAGGGGCTTAGATTTCCTGGAACTAGAGTTGTGGGTGGCTTTGAGCCACTAGGAAGATGCTGTGAACTGAACCCAGGTCCTCTGCTAAAAGCAGCTAATGCTCTTAAGCTGTCCAACTACCTTTCCAGCCCATACTATGTATGTATGTATGTATGTATGTATGTATGTATGTATGTTTCTTTGAGACAAGGTTTCTTTGTTTTAGCTCTGTCTGTCCTGGCACTCTCTCTGTAGACCAGGCTGGCCTTGAACTCAGAGATCCACCTGCGTCGGCCTCCGCCGCCCAGCTTCATATATTTGTTTTGAGAACAAGTCTCACTCTGTAGTTTAGGCTGGCTACTCACTATAAAGTACAGGCTGGCCTTAAACTGGTGGTTCCCTTTTCTCCTCAGCTTTCTAAGTACCAGGAGCCACTATGCCTGGCTTTGGATCTTTTTTAATTTGTGATGCAAGAGATTGAACCCAGCACCTTATATGTGCTTGTTTAATTGTCTGTGGCAGTGTTGGTGGTGCATGCCTTTAATTCCAGCACTCTGGAGGCAGAGGCAGGTGGATCTCTCAAAACTGAGACACTTTTCTTTTATATAGCAAGTTACAGGTCAGCCAGGGGTGCTTAGTGTGATACTGTTTCACACTATTTTTTTAAACAGACAAAAATATTGGGACTAGAGAGATGGCTTATCAGTTGAGAGTATTTGCTGCTCAGTCATGCAGGCCCAAGTTCGGATACCAGTGCCCATATTGGGTAACTCACAAATGCCTGTAACTTTAGTTCCAAGGGATCTGAGAGGAAGAGAGATAATAAACAAACCAAAAATATAATGCTAAAGAAGGTTTTGTAGAAGAGAAAGTTTTTGTTTGTTTTTAAAGGAAAACTGACAGATTGGGGCTGTAGCTCAGTGGCTTGCCTCCACTCACAAAGCCATGGGTTAATTTACTAGCACTGAAAGGAGAGAGTAGGAGGGTATTTCACACTTACTTCCCTTCCTCACCCCCCATTTGGTGTGCGTGTGTGTGTGTGTGTGTGTGTGTGTGCGTATGCGCACGCGAGAGAGAGAGAGACCAAACCTAGGTCCTTGTACATACTAAATATATGATATACCACTGAGCTACATCCCCACCACAAAAAGTAAAAACAGTGTCTTCATACCAAATGTTTCACTGATGCTTAGTTTATACCTTCTCCCCTTTTCATCAGTCCTGTGCAGATGTGAAGACACAGCTTAGGTGTAGGGCCCCAGCTTGGCTCCGGCGTCTGTGTGGGCAGCTGCTCTCTGAAAGGTTGATGAGACCCAACGGTGTTCAGGCAGTAGTTCGGGGCATTTTGGAAGGAGCAGGTGGTAAGAAATAACATTTTTCTGTTACTTTGGTATCTGTTCCCTTTGAGTCAGAGTCAGAGGTAAATCGCTGGCTTTTGCATTTCAATTTCAGTAAGTGCTGGAGCTGACGCTCAGCCAAGTCCTCTTACCTAGCATGCACAAGGCACTGAGCTGAACCCCAGCAGATTTTGCTCGAGGTCATGCAGATTGGAGGGCTGCTATAACGGTACTAAGTCCCCGAGTCAGGATTGTTGTCACTCGCTATGACCTCCATACTCAGATTATGGAGAGTTAGGCTTAAACTGGTCTACATTCTGCACAGTGTGACAGTCCCAAAACAAGAAAACAGAAGGGCATCTCTTTTGAGAACTGGCTCAGTGGTTAAAAGCACTGACTGTTCTTGTGTAGAACATGGGTTCAGTCCCAGCATCCTCATGGTGCTCACAACCATCCGTAACTCCATGGAGCTCTCTTCTAGCCTCTTCAGTGCATACATCATGCCAGCAAAAACAGTCATACAAATGATATAAAATGAATAGATCTTTGAAAAACTGAACTTCAGTCCATATTTTCTGTGCCTCAACTTAAAAAATTGCTTCTTAGGTCTATGAGCAATGAATATATATATATTGTAAGTAACCCTAGGATAGCCTTACATTTGTGGCATGTCTTATCACACCGGCTTGTTTGGCCTCAAGCCTGCATCAGCCCTCCTGTCCCAGCCTTCCAAGCACTGAGATTGCAGATGTGCACCGCTTCACCCAGCTCTGATTTTCTCAGAGGAAATAGTTTTGGTGGGAGGTGGAAGAGATTAAGAGATGGTAATGGGGAGGTCTTTGATTAAAGAATATTTTATATGTCTATAAAATTATAAAAAAATAAATAAAACATAAAAAAATAGTGTGTCCAGTAGAGAAAAAGAAACATTTCTTATCCCCAATTTTAAGGCGGATTCATCACATAGTGCCTTCTAGGGGGACTGCTCTGAGCATTTGATGTCTCTTTCCATGTAACAGCAGGTGCTGCTGGTGGGACCGATGCCGAGGCCACAGCTGCTGACTGGAAGAAATGTGACTTGATTGCCAAGATTCTAGCTTCTTGTCCCCAGCAGTCTCTTTCCCCAGAGAGCTACTACAAGGACATCTGCCCTCAGGTAAATTGTTTTGTTACCGTTTATCCATCAAGTGTTGTCTAATAATTCACATACAGGGCAGTTAGTATTCTAAAATTGAAGGAAGAACAATATAGAATTTCATTGTGCTGTTTAGTGAGTGACTCTTTTTATGTTGTTTATTTGTGATAGGGTTGATGTAGTGTAGACTGGCCCAGAACTCAGTACACAGCCCAGGTTGGCAGTGATCCTAGTGCCTTAGCCCCACTAGTGTGAGGGGTCACAGATGTGAGCCAAGTGCCTGGTGGGGACTGCCGCTTCCTCCTCCTCCTCCTACACACACATGCATGACGCACACTGCCCTGTGCCCTGGAGCTAGAGTTATGGGGATTTGCTGGTTACTTGTCAGCTTGACACAGCTAGAGTCACCAGAGCAGAGGAATTGCCTCCATCAGACTGGCCTGTGGGCATTTCTGTGGGACATTTCTTGATTAATGGTTATTGTGAAAGGGCCCAGGTCCTTGTGGGCAGTGCCACCTGTGGGCAAGTGATCCTCAGCTGTGTCAGGAATGAGCAAGCCATGAGGAGCCAGCCAGGAAGCAGCTTCCCTCCCTCCCTCGTGTTTCTGTTGCAGTTCCTGGCTTCCCTTGATGATGGACCGTTTAACCTGTATGCTGTAATGAAGCCTTTCCTTCCCCAAGCTACTCAGAGTGCCTTATCACAGCAGCAGAGAACTAAACTAGAACAAGACAGCTGTGTGCTGCCTCATGTGGGTGCTGGGAACCAAACTCTGGTCCTCTGTGAGAGCAGTAAGTGCTCTTAACTGCTGAGCCATCTCTCCAGCTCCAGGCCCTTTCTAATAAGTAAATAATAACCTGTGGAAGAATACGACCTGCGTGTCAGGTTTAAGAATGTCTCTCCAGCTGGGCATAGTGGCCTACATTTACCCAGAACTGAGGGAGTTGAGGCAGGCAGAGCTCTGAGTTTAGACTTCACCATGGGGGGAGGGGAAAGGAGGAAGAAGCTGTACCAAAATTTCATGTGGTTTTATTTCCTTTTGCATGTTTTTAGTTTTTAAACTAAAACAAGCTAAGTGTTAAATGAGGTAAATTAACATAGTGACAATTTAAATAGTGAAAACTAGGGCTAGAGGGATGGCTCAGTGCCTAAGAGTGATTGCTGCTCTTTCAAAGGACCCAAGTTTGGTTCCCAGCATCCATATCAGGTAGCTCACAAACCCCTTTAACTCCAGTTCCAGAGGCTCTGACATTCTCTACTGGTCCCCAAAGGCACTCAACATACATGCTTGTAAACACACACACACACACACACACACACACACACACACACAGATCTTGGCTAGGAATGCTGGCCCACACTTGTAATCAAGTGCTTGAGAGAAAGAGGCAGTGATCTTTGAGTGTAAGTGGTATACATATGTATACACCTCTGATCATGGTTTATGTAACGAGTTCTAGGCCAGCCACAGCGGCACTTTGAGACACTTGTCTCAAACTGCCACTTACCAAAGTTCCCCAAAGCAAAAAAACAAACCAGAAAGACCCCAAATCGCCAGCATCACCACCAACAATAGCCTCTGTGCCCTTTGTGAAACCCAGTATTCAGTAGTCTCTCAGTGATTTTATAATTTTGGTGTAAATGAATGCTTTTGGGGGCTGGAGAGATGGTGCAGTGCTTAAGAACACTGGTTGCTCATCTATAGGATCCAGGTTCAATTCCCAGCACCCACATAGGAACTCGCCCTCTGGAAGTCCAGTCCTCTGTGGCAAAGCATGCTTGTGATGCATAGATGCACACGCACGACATACCCACACACACTTTATGGTTTGTTTTTGTTGTTGTTGTTTGAGATAGGGTTTCTCTTTGTAGCTTTGCTTGTCCTGGAACTCCCTCTGTAGACCAGCCTGGCCTTGAACTCAGAGATCCACCTGCTGAGATTAAAGGCGTGCACCATTCACTATCTAGCACCCATACACATTTTTAAAAATTTAAAAATATAGTTTCCCTTTTATTTACTGTTAATTTTTCTTGTAGATTCTGGACTTGTTCCATTTTAAAGATAAATTGACAGCACGGCAGTTTCAGAGGGTGGCCACTACCACCTTCATAACGATGCTCAGGGAACGCCCAGAACTGGCCCCAAAGTACTTGCTTCAGCCCATGTTAGCGCCTCTGCAGCGATGCTTGGACACAGCAGGTAAGGGAGGGGCTGGGGTCCTCCATACAGGTCAGACTTAAAGGTTTAAGCCTGGGGTTTTTCAGGATCTTGAGTTTTTCTTCTGCTCTCCTAGCTTTTTACTTGGGGAAATATACTTCCCCCAGTTCCAAGAGGACATTGAATCACTCGAACACACTTCACCAGACACCAACTGTTCCCATTTTGGTCACATTTGCTTCATTTCTCTGCACACATGAATGTAGCTTTTTCTGGAACACTGAGAGTAAGTTGTAGACGTGATGACACACTACTCCTAAATCCTCCAGCATAAATCTCTGAAGAAATATGTCAGTTTCTGCCTTGTCAAAAAACTAAAAACAACCCTCAGAATTTAAAAAGGACCAGCCAGATCGCTCAGTGGGTAAAAGTGCTTGCTGCCAAGCCTAAAGGCTTTACCTCAGTCCCCAGGACCCAAATGGTAAAGGAAAAGAACGAACTTCTGCAGGTTGTGCTCTGACCTCCATTGAGATTTGTGGCAGGCAGGTGAGCACATGCACAATAAGTAAATGTAAGAGCTGGAGAGATGGCTCAGCAGTTAACAGCACAGTCTGCTCTTCTAGAGGTCCTGAGTTCGATTCCCAGCAACCACGAGGTGGCTCCCTGCCATTTATTGGGATCTTATGCCCTCTTCTGGCATGTAGCTACACTCATATATTGTAAAATAAATAAATATATCTTTGAATAAAAAAATTATAGAATTTAAAGAGACATAATCAGCCTCTCAATTGACCATTGAATAATGACCACACTTGGACATTTTCACACAGATACAATACTGTCAGGCCTTGTCCTAGACCTTGTTTGTTCCTTCTAGGTTCCTGTGTTATATTACATTTATAACATTGCTACATGTTTTGCTATATCATCTGTTGGTAATAAAAGGGACTAAGTAAGAATATGAGTAATTCCTTTTGAGGGGTGGGGGTGGACCCAGAGCCTTATGACGCTTTAGGACTGAACTATAGCCCATCGCCCAACACATTCTTTTTAAAATTTAACCACAGGTCTTAAGTTACTCACTTACTCAGGCTGGCCTTAGGCTCCCTTTGTCACCCAGGCAGGCCTTTAACTTCAGAGCAGTCTGCCTCAGCCTGTGTGCCCAGGTGGGTGAGACATGCATCATAGCCACTGGAGAAGTCTAAAGAGGGTGCTTTCTTGTTGATACTTTGTTTTCCTTGTTTTTCCATTTTCAGTTCTGTGTGGCAATCATGAATGAGTACATTTTATTAGTCCTTAAGATATGCTTTTGTTTTTATTTTGGGCTTGAGAGATGGCTCAGAGGTTAAGAGCACTGGCTGTTTTTCCAAAGTTCCTGAGTTCAATTCCCAGCACCCACATGGTGGCTTACAACCATCTACAGGGAGATCTGGTGCCCTCTTCTGGCATGTGGGTATACATGCAGGTAGAATACTGTATAAATAATAAATAAATCTTTAAAAAACTCCAAAAAACAAACAAACAAAAAACCAGAAAAACTTTGAGAGGCTGTAAGAAGGTGAAGACTCTTTTGGCCATCCTGATGACCCCAGTTTAACCCTGAGACTGAGATGGTGGAGGGAGAGAACTGACTCCTCCGAGTTGTCTTCCTCTTGTGCATTGCATTATGCTATTCTCTTGCCCAGGTATGTATGAGCCCTCCCACCCCAACCAAAAAGTTGGGGAGGGCTGAAGAGATGGGCCAGTAGTTAAAAGTACTTACTGCCAAGCCGGGTGTGGTGGCACACGCCTGTAATTCCAGCACTCAGGGAAGCAGAGGCAGGCGGATCTCTGGGAGTTTGAGGCTAGCCTGGTCTACAAAGTGAGTCCAGGACAGCCTTGCTACATAGAGAAACCCTGTCTTGAAAAACCAAAAAAACAAAAAAGTACTTACTGCTCTACAGAGGACTTAAATTTAGTTCCCAGCACCCGTGCTGCACATAACTGTAGCGTCAAGGGACCCTCATCCTCTTTTGGCTTCTGTGGGTATCTGTTCTCACACACGCAGATGCATATACACATAATTAAAAATAAAAAAAAAACAACAACCTTTACATATGATAGCATATTCCTGTATCCTAGCACTTGAAAAGCTGAGATAGGATCATGAATTTGAGGTCAGTCTGGGCTACAGAGTGAGACTGTCCCAACAAAGAAACAACTCTCTCTCTGCTGATGACAAGCTCCGTGAGGAGAGTGCTTACTTAGCTCGTGTGAAGCTCTGGGCTGGGCGTCCGGCTGGGTGTGCGGCCATACCTGGAATTCCAGCACTCGGGAGGTAGAGGCAGACGTTTAGGAGCATCTTTCTCTACATAAGGAATTCAAAGCCAGCTTGGGTTATGCGAGATCCCATCTTTCAAGGGAAGAAAAAAGGAAGAAAAGAAAAAAAATGTTCTTTGATTTATTTATTCCAATATTTTGTTTTTTTTTCAAGACAGTGTTTCTCTGTGTAGCCCTGGATGTCCTGGAACTCACAGAGATCCACCTGCCTCTGCCTCCTGAGTGTTGGGATTAAAGGTGTGCTCCACCACCCCGCTTGCCCAGTCCAGTTTTTAGTTTCTTTGTTTGTTTGCCTGTAGCCCTGGCTGTGCCGGACTCTGTGGACCAGGCCTTGAACTCACAGCAGTCTCCCTGCCCCTGCCTCCTGAGTACTGGGGTCAAAGGCAGGGGCCACCATGCCTGGCTGCCCAGCCCGATTTTCGACTTACATAAAAAACAATATGTAATCAAAATATATGTTTAAAGAACTCTTTATTATTTATTTATTTAAGTTTGGGTTTTCATTTTTTAAAACATTTACTTTTATTTTCTAAAGTCCATAAGCATTTTGCCTACATGTGTCTGTGTAACACATACATGCAGTGCCTGAGGAGGCCAGAAGAGGGCATCAGATCCCTGGAACTGGAGTTATGGATGGTTGTGAGCCAGCAAAGCGGCTGTTGGAACTACCTGGGTCCTCTGCAAGAGTAGCAAGTACTCTCATCCACTGAGCATTGTTGCTATCCCTGAGTTTTATCTTTGGAGACAATGTCGTGCTGTAGAGCAGTAGAACACAGAATGGTTTTGCACTCAGCCTCCTTGGCTTTGCAGGCAGTGAGATTATAGGCACATGCTTCCACAGCCAGCTCTTTTGATACTCTGTTAAGACAAGTGTCCTCTGTTTTAGAACCCTTATTTCCTGAACGAGATCTGATGTCATTAGTAACATAGGTTCCATGACCATTACAGATAAATGGCACGTCATACAGTGGTGATGCTCATTTTCTGCTCTTACCTGGACTCTCTTATTACTAAAACTTTGCTTTATTAGTGTCCTCTGTTCAGAAAAGTAACGAATGGTATTAATTTTGTTTGTTTTCAAAGAGATTCCAGAGAGCGATATGGTGCCAGGAACTATTTTGGTGACGGAGGAAGAACTTAGTCGATGTGTTGAAGATGTGTTTAAGGTTGGTCATGCATGTCACTGATGTTGCTAGCTAATGTTCGTGCTTAGTGTTTGAAGGCTGTTTGCTTTGGGCAGCTCTGGACTTTGAACACAGGCCTCCTGCTAGTAAGTACTTTAGCACTGATCTGTGTAATTTTGCGTTTGAACAAGTAGCTAGAGAGATGACTCAGCTGGTAAGAGTACATATTTCACACTGCTTTTTACAGAGGACCTGAGTTCAGTTCCCAGTACCCATGTCAGGTGGTTCATAACTGTCTCTAACTCCAGTCCCAGGGCATCCAATACCTCCGGGCTCCTCAAACACCTGTGCATTCCCATTTATAGAGGCATACACACACATATGTAATTAAGAACAATAAATCTAAGGAAAAGGAAAATAAAATGGTTGCTCTGACTATTGGCCCTGGAGGTCTACACCTGTAATCCATACATTTGGGAGGCAGGGGTGGGCGGATCATTGCAAATTCAAAGCCTGTCTGGCTGATAGCACTTCCAGGCTAGCTAGCACTTCACAAGGGGACCCTGTCACCATCTCCTTCTTTTCCTCACTGTCAACAAACAAAACAGCCTACTTCTGCTTATTTAGTTATTTATTTATTTTAAAGATAACAAACATCTTATGTATCAGTAGACAGAACTTTGGTCAGTTTCCAAAAGGGATTGCTTAAAGCAAACGAACAAAAAACAAAAACACAAGGTGGACAGATGGCTCAGCAGTTAAGAGCACTAGCTGCTCTTCCAGAGGACCTGGGTTCAATTTTCAGCACCCACATGGTTCACAATCATCTGTAACTCTAATTTAGTTATTCTTAATCTGTGGGTCATGACCCCTTTGGGGGTGAACAACTCTTTCTCAGGGATCACCTAACACCATTGGAAAATACAGATTCATAGCAGTAGCAAAATTACAGTTATTAAGTAGCAACAAAAATTTTATGGTTGGGTCAGTCACTACAGTGTGGGGAACTGTAGTAAAGGGCTGCAGCATTAGGAAGGCTGAGAACCACTGCTCTAATTCCAGGAATTCCAGTGTCCTCTTTGGGTTAAGTCAGGCATCAGGCCTGCATGTGGTACACAGATAAACATGCAAGCAAACACACTCATACACGTAAAATAATTTGTTTTAAGTTAAAAAACAACAAACAAAACAACTCACCTAAAACTCTTGGGCTGGAGGTTGTACTCAGTAGGTGGATCTCTGACTTTGAGGCCAGAGTGAGTTCCAGAACAGCTAGGGCTACACAGAGAAACCCTGTCTTGAAAACAACAACAAAAACACTTTTCTCTAAGGAAAATACTTTTCTCTAAGTATTTCCTAATCTTGTGCATTTCACTATTTTGTCATGTTTTCTGTTCTCCTGGATAAAACCTAGGAAAGGGCCTGCTGCCCCGGTGTCCACTCTGCTGAACTGGGTGTAGAACCGCCGCGCTGTTCTGTCCTTCTCCCAGCAGGCTGTGAGGGCAGAGAGGGAATTTTTATTTTTATGTTTTAATTTTTATTTTTTGAGACTGAGTCTCATTATGTAGTCCTGGCTGTCCTGGAACTCACTATGTAGACAAGGCAGGTCTTAAACTCACTAGAGATATCTGCCTGTGTCTACCTCCTGAGTACTGGGATTAAAGGAATGTGCAACCATGTCTAGCCCCCAAAGAGTGAATCTGAAGTCATAGTCTTCCAGGTAGGAAGGTAAATGCTTTGGTTGTGTTTCAGATTTTACTATGACACTAATAAATTTGTAGATATAAATTGCATGCTTAAAATTTCAAAAATCAGCCAGAAAATGGTCCTAGACTTTGGGAAGCGGGAACAGATGGATCTCTGTGAGTTTGAAGCCAGGCTGCTCTCTGGAGCAAGTTCAAGGACGGTCAGAGCTACACAGAGAAACCCTGTGTTGAGCCACACCTACCTACTCCTCACCAAAAAAAAAAAAAAATAAATAAAAAATCAGCTATGCATGGTGTCTGATGTCTTTAATCTCAGGACTATAGCAGAGGCAGGCCAGTCTCTGTAAGTTCAAGCCCAGTCTGGTCCACAGAGTGAGTCCAGGACACCCAGTACCACACAGTGAGACCTTGTCTTAAACCCGTCTCCCCAACAAAAAAACAAAACAAACAACAACAGAAACCCTGTCTAGGAGGAAAGTCAGCCCTCAGCTTTCCGGGGTGCTGACTCTGACCTGCACTGTAGTGAGGCAGTATTTGTTCCCTACAAGGTTTGACAGTCCAGCTGCAGTTGGAAAACAGAGGGAATGTGTATGCTGGAGGAAAATGGTAAACACTGTGTAGAATTTAGCAACAAAGGCAGTGTAATCTTTATTAACATTTTGCTAATACTAAATTACAGTGTAGGGCTTACATGTAGGAAATGAGGAAGACATCTGGAAAGCCGTGAATTGATCCAGCCACTTGATGGGTAACAAGAGGCTGTTTAGTTTCCAAGAGGCATCTGGGAACATTTCCAGCTGTTTTCTCTTTTCCTTCTGTTAATGGATTTACTGAGATAAAATCCATACAACACACAGTGCACTCACTTAAAGTGTACAGTTCAGCATTGTGCAGCCATGATCACAATATAATTTTAGAAAATCTTGTCCCTAAGGGAAGCCTCACATCCATTAACCAGCATTCCTCACTCTCTACCCGCACTTAGCCCTAAGCAATCACTCTGCTACCTTCTGCCTCTGTAGACTCACGCAAAAGAGACCACACAGCATGTGGTCTTAGCATGATTTTTCTCCTTCTGAGGTGGGATCTCCCCCACATGTAGTCCAGGCTAACTTTGAATTTATTATTTCTTCCAATATTCTTATCTTATGCATCCTTTTCTTCCCTGTTTTGAAAATATAGAATACATATTTTATAGAATACAATGATTTCAATGCCTGTGTAATTCTACTATCTTCTTAATGTGATTGGGTGATTTGCCTGCATGTGTCTGTGTACCACATGCGTGCAGTGCCCTTGGAGGCTAGTAAAGAGCATTGGATCCCCTGCGTCTGGAATCAGGAATGGTTGTTAGCTACTATGTGGGTTCTGAGAATTGAACTCAGGTCCATGCTCTTAACCACAGGGCCTTCTCTCTAGCATCCGTTGGGGAGGGGTCAACCTACTTTTGAGGTGACCAACCTCCTTTCAGGAGGAATCGATCCTATTGATGTTTTTTTCCTTGAGACAGGGTTTCTCAGGCTGTCCTGGAACTAGCTTTGTAGACCAGGTTGGCTTTGAACTTGGAGAGCTTTACCTGCCTCTGCCTCCTAAGTGCTAGGATTAAAGGTATGTGCCACCAACACCTAGCTTTGATTTTTTTTTTCTTTCAGATTATGGGTTCTACCTTCTAGCTTCCTTGCATGTCTATGAATTTTGATGCATTTTGAGATATTACTTACCCGTCATAAAATTCCTTTTGGTTTTGTGGTGCTGGCTCTCAGGTGTACCAGCAGAGTGCTGTCCAAGCTTCCATTACTAAGTTTATCTTTGCTAGCCCAGGTAGCCTGGAGCCTTTCATCTGCCTGCCTTAGCCTCCTGAGTGCTGGGATTATAGGCTATGCCAGCATGCCTGGTGAATACTTTGAGCCCTCTGTAGGGATCTGGCATCCCCCCTCCCCCCAGACTGGCCTTTATACTTTATTTGAAAGGCAGAGGTTGCATGTTAGAATTGTGCCCTTCTGAAACACTGATCTGGATTTTTAAGAGCCTAAGCTCTCAACTTCGGACTTTTTAACTTTGTTTTGATTTTGTTTTGTGGCGCATCAGAATCGCAAGGTGGGAGGAAGGGGAAGGACTGCACCCTTCCCTCCAGCAGAGAGGGCACTTTAATTATCGCTCTGGTGGGCTGGTGGAGTGCCCTCGGTAGCCATGCAGGTGTGAGGTCCTCATTGCGTTTCATTTGGGAAACTTTCACTTCTTTCTCTGTGGTCTGTGCCTTTCATCCTGTAAATTATCCATACCCAAGAAAGGACTAAGTGGCAGGTCCAGTAACTTCGTTGAGTCACTCCCTAATGATTGTCTGGGGACCAGGCCCCACAGTGCTCATATTCTTTTGTCCTCCTGGTACGGGTGGTTGGTGTTTTCTGTGCCCATGGAGGCGAACAGGCACAGGTGTCTCATTAGTACAAGAAACCCAGCAATTTCCTATTGGGACATGTCCTGCTCTTTAGCAGACTGGCCACATTCCAAAAAGGGTTTTCCTGGAGTACTAATTTCAGTATTTGCTCATAGCTTCTGAAGAGTAAAAGAAATACCATATAGGAAAGACTAGAAGATAGTTAATTCATTTATTTTATATTTCCTCATTTCCATTTTATCTCTGTTTCCAGATTTAGTGAATCTTGACTTTAATTATCCACGTCATTTCTTCATCAAATGTGGTGTATTTCCAATTACAGTTGCTTTGTCAGATTGGGCATTTGACTCTGAATTTTCAATTAGTTTTACAGAGAAGATTGGAATAATAGAAACTTAAATGAGAAGGACTTTTAGAAAAAAATAAAATGACTATTTAAAAAATACAGACTTTATAATTGTTTCCTAGACTCTTTGGGGAACTAGTGTAAGGGTTTCTAAAGTTTTGAAAGTTCAAGGATGCTTAGGTATCTCATGTTAGAGGATTTAGGATTTGTGGATAACCTGCGCATATCTTTGTGTGTAATTATGTTTGTTTGTTTGAGATACTCTTGTGTTGCCCAGGCTGGCCTTCAACGCAATATGTTTATTAGCTGAGGATTACTTTGAATTTCTGATCTCCTGCCTCTGCCTTTGAATGCTGGGGTTGCAGATATCTACCACAGTGCCTGTTTTATGCATGCTGGGTCTTGAACCCAAAACTTAATACTTGCTAGGCAAGCACTCTACTGCCTGAACGTCATCCTTAGCCCCTGTTTGCATTGTTGTTAGGATAGGATTGTTATAGGCCAGGACAGCCTCAAACTATGTCGCTGAGGCTTGCTTTGAACTCCTGATCTTCCTGCTTTTACCTCCCACATTTTTTGTTGTCATTGATTGGTTTTTGTTTTTATTTTTCTTGTTTGTTTGTTTGTTTTTTGAGAGAGTGTTTCTCTGTGTATGCTTGGCTGTCCTAGACTTTGTAGATCGCTGGCTTCGAACTCACAAAGGTATACCTGCCTCTGTCTCGAGGAGTATGCTACCATGCCTGGCTCAATTTTTTTGTTTTGTTTTGTTTGTTTTTTGTTGTTGTTGTTGTTGTTTTTTGACTGTGTGTGTGTGTGTGTGTGTGTGTGTGTGTGTAGCCCTGGCTGTCCTGGAACTAGCTCTGTGGATCAGACTGGCTTTGAACTCACAGAGAGCCACCAGCTTCTGCCTCCTGAGCACTGGGATTAAAGACATGCACCACCACTGCCCGGCCCAATTCTATTTTTTAAGGGCTAATGACAAGGGGAAACGTCAGTGTACATTCAGGACATATGCACCCTCCACCCGCTCCGGTGTTTCAGTCTGTCGTTGAAACTACAGATTCATAGTCCGTGGGTATGGGTATCTGACTTGCTTTCCTTCCTTCTTGCCATTCTCTTCCTCTTCTCCTCAGTCCCCATCTCTCATTTTTCATCTTCTCTTTCTTCTCCCTCCTCATTTTTTTTCCTTTCACTGTCATTTTGGTGTTTTGAGACAGGGCCTTGCTGTGTATTCCAAGCTTAACTTGCTATCCTCACGCTTCAGCTGGCTGTAGTTTTACAGAGTTCCCCTTATGCTCCCAGCCCTCAGCCAGCCTCACCCCCTACCCATGCTCCCCACATGGTAGTACATTTGTTACAGTTGATGAACCTGCATTGATGCATCAATATTACTTTAATCCATAGTTTATAGTAGAGTTTACTCTGGATACTGTACACTTTATGGATTTTTATAAATTAACTGTTCATCTTATAGAAAAGAAAGAAGGAGACTAGAGAGATGATGTCTCCATGGTCAAGAAAACGCTAGTAGCTCTTGTAGAGAACTCAGGTTCAGTTCCCAGTACCCACATAATGGCCCACACCCATCTGTAACTCGAGTTCCAGTGTATCTGATGCCTACTTTTGACCTCTGTAAGTACCAGGCATGCACCTGACACACAGATGTGCATGCAGGAAAACTGTTCATATGCATAAAACAAATAAATCTAAAAAGCATACTTTAAAAAATAGTAAAGATGGGGCTGGAGAGATGGCTCAGAGGTTAAGAGCACTGGCTACTTTTCTAGAGGTCCTGAGTTCAACTCCCAACACCCACATTGTGGCTCACAACCTTCTATAATGAGAGCTGGTGCCCTCTTCTGGCAGAGAGAGTCTAGTAACCTCTCCCACCATGCTTGGATGTGTGTATGTGTGTGTGAAGCTAAATATTTGCACATGGTACAGATTTACGAGGTTTTAAGGCTTTCTAGGGAGGAATGGTTCTCTCACCTTAGCATCTTCCTAGGTCTTTTTTTCCCCAGCTATTGAAGTATGACCTTAAATTTCAAGCAGAGGACCAACAGTCTTGGTCGTATCCTTGACAGCTGTGGGAATTACAGCAGTTTTTACTCTGTGGTGTAATGTAGTGGAAATGCCGGGACCGCCGGCTCTGGTCTGACCCCATGAAGGACCTAATTGTGAGACATTAGGTGGCATATTTCCCATTTGAGTAAGTCTTCGTTTGTTTTGAGGTGTCATCTCATGTCATCAGGCTACCCTGAGACTTGCTATGTACCGAAGGCCGGCCTTGGACTTCTGATCTCTTTCCCTCCCAGTGCTGGCTCTACAAGCATTGCCACCGTGCCCGGCGAGATAAGGTAACTTTTGCTAGGTTTGCAGCGTACTGCAGCACATAAGTGCTCAAAAACTGTCAGTTCCTTTTTGGCTCAAAGAAATGCTTTTAAAAAAGACTGTTTTAGCAATATGTTCTGAAAGCTTGCACAGTGCAAAGTACTTGCTATATTAGGTAAGAGTCTTGTTCTTTTTCTTCTCACACGTCTTAATTAAACCCAGCAAGTGCAGTAGTCGGTCTGGAATGCCACAGTCACAAGGATCCCTGCAGGCAAGGGCAGCGTTTGACTAGCTCAGTCTTTAACAGGTAAAATCAGGGTCCTGCCTGTTCTAAATTCCAATGTTGTATTCAGTCATCCTGATTCCATCTATTCCTGAGTAGCCCCATCATGGATGTAAGATGAAGTCATATATAAAGGACAACAGTTTCATTAATTATAGTATCAGAAATACTTTTAAAAGGCCCAAACTAAACTTACATGTATATGCAGCTATGCATTTTACTTAAAACATGAATTATCATAATTGACCCTTACAACAAAAGCTTAATACCTATATGATGAGTGTAAAAGCTGAGATGGGGGGCCGGAGAGATGGCTCAGCAGTTAAGATTACTGGCTGCTCTGGGAGAGGACCTGTGTTCAGTTCTCAGCACCCACATCAGGGCTCATAACTGCTTGTAATTCCAGTGTCAGGAACCAAAGACCCACTTTTGACTTCTCAGGCACTGGCACATATGTGCCGTACATACATATGTGCATCCAGGCAAACACTCATACACATAAATGCAAATTTAAAAAAAACTGAAAGATGTAAGTGCCTTGGGAACTGGGAGTGTAGTTCAATGGTGGATTATTTGCCTAGCATGCAAGAAACCCTGGGTTGATCTCCAGCGCCACATGAAAACAAACAGCGTGGTCATGTTGGTGTGGGTTTGTAATCCCAGCATTTAGGAAGCAGAGGCAAGAGGATTACTATGAATTTAAGGCTACCCTGGGCTACCCAGTGACTACTGGCCCAGCAAGGGCTACATGGCAAGATCCTGTCTCAAAACAAAACAAAACAAAACATGTGCTAGGGAGATGGCTCAGTGGATAAGAATGCAGGCTGCTCTTCTAGAGGACTGGGGTTTAGTTCCCAGCACCCCATCCAGTGGCTCAAAGCAGCCTGGAGCTCCAGCTGCAAGGGATCTGATCTCCTTTTCTAGCTTCCATGAGCATCCACGCGTATGTGGCATACAGACACATCTACATACCATTAAAAAAAAAACACTTAAATAAAAATTCCCAAACAAGCAAGCAAACAACCTTCCAAAAATGTCTTATCCTTCAGGCATGGTGGTGCACGCCTTTAATCTCAGCGTTGGATGGACAGAGGCATGTTGATCTCTCTGATTTCAACAACAGCTTAGTCTACATAGTGAACTCTGTCTCAAAAAAAAGTCTTATCCATGTTTATTCATACATATATACATATGTATATAATCATATGTATGAATTTGAGCAACCTCATAGGTGGCAGAATCAAAATTCACACCCAAGTTTCCTGTCTCCTGATTTCCTGGTTTTCGGTTGCTCCTTGTGGTCTCTGAGGACCATGCTCAAGACTCTAGTGATAAGGCTGGAGAGCGGCTCAGCAGTTCCAGGGTGTGCTGCAACTGCAGAGAACCAGAGTTGGGTTCTTAGCACCCATGTTAGGTGGTTCCCAACTGCCGTTAACTCCAGCGCAGGTGGATTCAGCCCCTCTAGCCTCAGTGAGCACCTGCAGACACACCCATACACATGGTTACAGCCAGAACACTGTAGTGACATTCTCTGAAATGAGTGGAGCTTCTTAGGATGCCTTTCTGTTTTGTTTTCTCGGAAACAGAAACATGCTTATTTGACCTTTTTTTTTCCCTTTGTAATTTAAGTTTCTAGTATATCCTACTGGAGATACTCTGCCAGAAATATAGATAAATGGATCACTGCCTAGGCTGGGCACAGGTAGTATACGCCTGTAATCGCAGCACTTGGGGAGGCAGAGGCAGGCATATCTCTGGTGAGTTCCAGACCAGCCTGGTCTACAAAGTAAGTTCAGGACAGTGCAAGCCACACAGAGAAACCCTGTTTCAAACAAAACAAAACAAATTAGCACCCACTGAGTAGTCTCTAGCTAGAGGTTTGATAAAGAAAGGGCTGGGGAGTATGGCTAAGTGGCTAGGACACTTGTGTGAAGCCATGGGTTTCATCCCCACACATGGACTGTGTGTGGTGGCATATATCTCAATCCTAGCACTGGGGAGGTGGACTCAGGAGGGTTAGAAATTTCATAGTAAAACAAATAAACATAAGTAAATAAATAATAAAAACAAAACAAAAGAAAAAAGGATTGGCATAGTGGCGCATGCCTTTAATCCCAGCACTTGGGAGGCAGAGGCAGGCTGATCTCTGTGAGTTTGAGACCAGCTTAGTCTACATAGTGAATTCCAGGACGGCTAGAGCCACATGGTGAGACCCTGTCTCAAAACAACAAAAAGTTCATAATGAGAGTCTGAGCTCTCTGAGCCCCTATTCAACCAAAAAGCAACACAAAAAGATCCAGGACGTTATAACTTCTCCACAGAAGTAGATTGTGAAAATAAAAAAAATCATGTTCTTTTGCTCACTATGTCCTTTCTGTAGTCATTCTCAAGAGTATGCACCAGTACCTACTGAATGCAGATGCTTTGCCAGCTGATACAGGAACGACTGAGGGCTAGCTTCTGCCCTCAGGCATCTCCCAGTCAAGCGCAGACCAGCAGTAGTGTTCAGTGTGTATCCACTGGAGAATGTCGGGAAATGTGGGTCTATCCTTCATATACATGTAGATAGAACATAACATAGACACTTTCAAAGCTGAGATGCAGTCTCAGGAATATGTAAATCTACTGAAAGGGACACAGAAACCCTAGACCCTGTCAGGGTCATCTTTACATCTTTATATTCTCAGTCTAATCTGCTTTGAGCTGTTTTGGTTTTCATAGCTCCACACTAACCTCTGAGTATTAGCCCTCCACTCTTCTGACTGAAAAACCACAGTAGTCTTTACTCCACCTTCAGAAAGTACCCTGAAAGCAGAGTTGAAAGTCTACTGTTGGAACCTTCTCTCCCTTCCCTGCTTCAGTCCAAACATCCTTTTGCATTTGTGAGTGATCTTTACTTCTGTAAAGACTCTGATTACCCGGGACATTTTTCACGTAAATAGGATTTTATCTTTGATACCAGAACTGATAGAATAGAAAACAGAACTTTGATCAAGTTGAAAGTTTAGGTATTTTAGTAAATATTTAAAACAGTAAAATTAAAAAAATAGGTGCATAAAATTGAGAAAACATGAGCTGGGTCATTTAAATTTTGTTAAAAGTATAACGTTTGTTTTTTATGTGTTTGAGTGTTTTGCCTGCATGTAGGTAATTGAACCTGGTGCTGGTGGAGGCCAGAAGAGGTCTTTGGATCCCATGGAACTAGAGTTACAGATGGTTACAGGTCACCCTGTGGGTGCTGGGAACTGAACCATGGTCCTCTGTTGGAGCAAGTGCTCCTAGCTGCTGAGCCATCTCTCCAGCACTGAGCTGCCTCTTTTAATATGTACTGTTTGGGGCCAGCAAGATGGCTAAGTGAGTAAAGGCACATTCTTGCTGCTAAGTCTAATGGCCTGAGTTCAGTTCTCTGAACTCATATGGTGGAAGGAAAGAGTTGACTCTTGCAAATAATCATCTGATATCTACATGTGTGTTGCACATGTGCTTGTGCACACACATGCATACATACTGATACACTCATGAGTGTACAACACAACACGTGTACAATTAAGTAAAAAATAATTTAAAAATGTAATGAGTAGCATTGTATGTATTACATCTAAACATGTAATCCAGTCATTAGGATGTAGCACAGTTTTTACAGAACATAAAAGAAATTAGATTTTGATTATTTTCTGTCTTTTTCTTCTCTCTCTGTCTCTTTGTCTCTTCTTTCTCTTTTGACAGGTTTTCTCTATGTAATATGTAGTCCTGAAGTTCTCCATGTAGACCAGGCTGGCCTTGAACTTATAGAGATCCTCCTGCCTCTGCTTACGGAGTACTGGGATCAAAGGCATGTGCTACCATGCCTAGCTGTTGATTATTGTCTTTCAATCAGTCCAAAAATTATGAAAAGACAGAAGTGTTTCCATCAAGGAAACTTGACAGTTGTAAAATTTGGACTCGGTACAAAAAAGAATATTGATGTTGGAAAAGAAGTGACAGTCATGTATGAATCAAGCAGAAACATTGACTTCCTTGAAATATCACAGTAGTATCATTTATCATTTATTTATATTCTTATCATCCTTCCCTCTACCTAGTGGTTGTCTCTCTGTCTCCCTCATGAGAATATGAGCTTCTTTGAAGCCAGCTTTGCTCATCCCTGTATTCACAGCACCTCAAGCTTGCCTAGCATGTAACCAACACCTGGTACATATTTGCTGAGCCTTTACATAAAATTAAATAGTAACTGGGCACTCAGGAGACAGGCAGATGGATCTCTGAGGCCAGTCTGCTTGACAGAGTGTGTTCCAGGGCAGCCAGGGCTACACAGAGAAACCCTGTCTTAAAAAAAACTTAAAAAAAATTAAATAACATTTGTATAACTAACTGTACAGTTCTTTTCTAAATATAAGAATCATTGGTTTCTTATCGGAAAATGCTTGATTGAGATCATGTTAAAGTTTACGTCCAGGGTGTATCTGGGGTGGAGGGCTTGCTCAGCATGCTGAGCCCTAGGCTCAAGCTCCAGCACTGCGAAAGCCAACCAAACCAAACAAAATGGAGTAAACTTTGAAGTGTGCTGGCCTTATCAAGCCATCAGAGTAGGCAGGTGCGGAAGGGATGGCTCCACAGCACTTATGTCTGAGAACAGGGCTCTGGAGCCAGACAATGGGCCCTTAGGTTATCTGGTAGATCTCTTCTCTTGCCTCCTGTAGTTGGTGATGTTGTAATTAGGCCTGCATATTGCCTCTGAACACAGCCCTACAAGGCCCTTCATTTGCAGCTTATGGAAATTAGATCATGTACAGGAAGTGGGCTCTTTAGTTATCAGGTTCCATACAAGAGTCAGGAGGAGAAGTGTGGAAAGTTAGAGTTCATTTAAAGGGACAGAGTTTGCTGGAAAAAACAGAGCTTTTTCCAGTCTACACGAAGCTCTCCACAAATTTTCGTTTCTTAGAAACAGCATTGATATGTACCCCAGCACTCTGTCCAAGCTTTTCCATACTCAGTTTTGAATAGAGCAGCCAAAACTAACAGAAAGAGTTTATGTATACATATATAGTGTGTGAGTGTGTGTGTGTGTGTGTGTGGGTGTGGGTGTGGGTGTGGGTGTAACCCATCCTGGAACTATATAGACCAGGATGGGCTTGAACTTGTGTTAGGCAATCCTTTCACTTCTGTCTCCTGAGAACTAGAGTTATAATCATTTGCTACCATGTCCAGCTTCAGATTGTTAAATTTTTAAAAAAATGCTGAAGTGATTATTACATTTATTTTGAGTGTTGTATGTATGTGTACATGATCATGGGTACTGTGTATATGTGTGTGTATGTATATGCAGAGGCAAGATGTCAGTGTTGACTGTGTTCCTCAGTCACTCTCCACTTTCTATTTTGAGATAGGGTCTTTCTCTCTGCTGGGCTCATGGAGTTGGGTAGACTGGCTAGTCAGTGAGCACTGCAGATACTTCTGTTTCTGCTTCTTAGCCTAGGGTTGCAGGCACCTTGTGGCTACGCCCAGTTTTTCATGTGGGGATCAAATTCAGGTGCTCATGTTCTCAGAGCAAGTGCTTTTACTGACTGAACCGTGTCTCCACCCCTCCCCCCACTAAGGACAAGGTATTGCTATGTAGCCCAGGTTAACCTGGAACTTGCTGTGTTAACCAGGCTGACCTAAAACTTTCAGTGATCTTTCTCAGTGGTGCTGAGATTATAGCCATAATGCCTTTTTTAAAGATAGGGTTTCTCACTATAGTCCTAGCTGGCCTCAAACTCACAGCAGTCCTTTGACTTGGTGTCCTGAATGCTGGGATTTTGGGTATGAGCTACCATGAGCAAATCCTTTGAACATTTCTTGATTTGGAGAGAATAGGACGGCTATGAGGCATCATAGTTTGGAATGATGAGCCACATTCTAATCTAGGTTTTAGTTTAATTTCCCTTTCAGCTCCAAGGACAGCCCAGCACAGGCCCCACCAGTGAGCTCAAGGCCTTCTCCTTCAGACCAGTTTTTAGTTTTTCTGTGTGATAATAATTAACTGTTAACCTCCAGCCTTCAGCAGGAGGGCAGTTACTTTACACATTGCAGTGGACACACCAGGGGCCTCAGAGGCAGCCAGAAGCTGGGAAGGAACGGGGTCAGGAAATGGGTGGATTCCCTTGTCTTTGGGCTGTTTTTCAATCTGTGCATGAGAGAAAGTGCCGGAAACGTACCCCTCGCTGCTTTCAACAGACACGATTTCATTGCCAAGATGAACTGTGTGCATGAGAAAAAAGGGCTGTTTAAGATAAGCTCAAAGTAGTACGGAAGGTTGTTGTTGAGCTCTTGTTGCTCTGTCCTGGTCATGCTGTTTCTCACTGTGTCCTTGTCCCTAGGTGTATGTGGTGGCAAATGAGCCTCTCCCGGTGTTGCTGGCCTCCCTGCTTCCGCTCCTCAGGGTGCTCTTTTCTCTCTACTCTTTTACCAAGCAGAGTGTCTCTCACATAAGGTAAGCAAGCAGAATTTATTTGCTTATAGTTAGAATCCCCTTTGTAAATAGTGCAGTTTAAATTAGGGTGCTGTTTTCTTTCCAAGTCAGGAAGATGTCTGGGGATTCTCTTACGCAGCTTATACAGAAAAGAATGAGGATTTTGCAGGTTAAGGGGAATTGTATGTAGTTTTGGGGATGATTTTCTCTACACAGAAGTGAAAGGTATTTCCGTGGATAAGTATGCCGTTGTTTGATCAGTAAGAAATACTGCATTTTACTGTCTCTGGGAAGGAGGAAACGGGTCATTGATGATAAGGTCCTGGTGGAGAACAAGTCTGAGAATATCACAGAGCATAGCTTAGCTTGGAATTTGGCCTTACCATGCTGAGTGTCCATGACAAAAGCAAAGGGTGCCTTGGTTGTCCAGAAAACACCTTTCTGAGTTACTTTAAAACTGAGTTATTTAGGGCCCGGAGAGATGGCTCAGTGGTTTAGGAGCCCTGGCTGCTTTTCCAGAAGACCCTGCTTCGATTCCCAGCACCCACATGAAGGCTAACAACTGTAACTCCAGTCCCAGGGGATCTGATGCTGTCTTTTGGCCTTCAATAAGCATGTGTGCAATGCACAGACATACATACAGGCAAAACATTCATACACATAAAATTAAATAAATAAAAAATTTAAAATATTCACTTCGTAATAACTGTTTTCAGTTATTTGTGGCATTTCCTCTACATGGTAAGAGTTTATAGTTATATCCTTTCTAAAGTCTATAGAGTTCTGTTTGGGGCAGGTCAGGGATGTAGCTCAGTGGCAGAACACACACCTGGTATGACCCTTGGATTTGATCCCTCGCACTACAGAGAAAAAAGGAAAAAGCAAAGAAAACCTTGCCTATAATCTGATATACAACAATAGGATGTCTTAACTGGATTACTATGAAGGCAGTGTGTACTGGAGTCCCGAGCATAGTCCCTGGCAAATACTAAGCTCAATAACTCATAGCAGTCATTACCATGGCTGCTGATGCTGAAGAAAGATGCTCAGCCCTGCAGTTATAATTAAATGCATGTGCCACTATGTCGAGCCTAAAAACAAAAATGAATCTCAAAAAAGACAAGCTAAGTTCTCACAGCACTGTTCATCCTCATCAAAGATGAACAGGGAGGGTGCTTGGGGCGCATAGGCCTGTCTCAGCCCCTCCTAGTTACATGGCACCAATAAAGGAATCATCAGTCTTTCACTGAGAGGCTGTTCTTGGTCACCAGCTGTTGATCCCCTGAGGATAGATTTTTTTTTTTTTGTGCAGTGCAAGCTTTCATTCACAGTGTCTGATCTAAAGGTGGAGCATACTTGTAAAACAGAGAAGGGGGAAAAAAAAATCACATGGTGCTCATGTGGCAACCAGAGCTGCTTCTAGAGCCAAGGCTGTTCCTGGGTGACTTCCAGGGCATTTGTACTCTGAAATTTGCAAGATGCATGCTTCCTGTCCTGTGTGAGCATCTAGTGATGGGGTGGCATTTGGGATGAAGTGGAACCCGACTTTCTTTTTCTACATAGCTTGTTAGCTTTGTGGAGTCAGATGACAAGCTCATTCATTCATAACTGCTTTTTCTGCCAGGTCACTTTGCCAAGAGATCTTGTTATGGATTCTGGTGAAGCTGGAAAGGAAGAAAGCAATTGCCAGCCTGAAAGGGATTTCGGGGTTGGACAAAGCTGTGCCGGCTCTCCACCCTCAGTGTGAGTTTAGAGTTGCCATGCATGGTGGCATTCAGATTTCCGTCAAAGAGGCCATTAGGTGAGCTTACCACCCTCTGCTGTCAGGCTTGATATAGATTTTATATATAGCATTGTTCTGTGAGTCAGCCGCTAAGGGGCGCTGATGGAAAGGAAACCAGAAACAGGCAGCCAAGGCACTTGCTATTTATAATCTTTAAAGAAACCGGAACCTTAAATGATCCTCCGGGTGATATTCCAAGATGCCCGCTAATAGTGGGTGTGGTTTACTGGAGCCTCGCAGCTCTACCTCACAGCAAGCCCAGTCACTGCTCAGTGTTTGCCAGTGAGTCAGAGCAAAGGGCAGCGTGTGTCACCCGCGACACCAGGGCAACCAGTCTGTTTCTGACTCAGGGGGCAGTTTGCCCTCAGAGGTCTTTCTTTTAGTGAAAATATTATTTATGTATTTATGTTATATGTATGGGTGTGGTGCTACATGTATGCCTGTACATCACATGCATGTCTGGTGCAGCAGAGGATGTCCAGTCCCCTGGAACTGGAGTTACAGCTGGTTATGAGCCACTATGTGGATGTTAGGAATCCAACCCAGGTCCTCTGAGAGAGCTCTTAACTGCTGAGCCTTCTCTCTTGTCCCTTCTCCAGCCTTTTCTTTTCTTTCTTTCTTTTTTTTTTTTTTGATTCAGGGTTTCTTTGTGTATCCTTGGCCATTCTGGAACTCACTCTGTAGCTCAGGCTGGCTTCAAACTCACAGAGATCCGTCTGCCTCTGCCTCCTGATTGCTGGGCTCAAAGGCGTGCACCACCACCACCTAGCCATCCAGCCTTATTCTTAAGGGAAATTGTCATTATAGAACATCAAAGATCAAAGATGTTCTGTAATGAGGTTTGTTTCTGGTAAGAGTGGACTAAAAAGTACTTAATAGATATTAGTAGAGTTGATAATTTATTTCTCTGTCTCATAAGTATTTTATTTTGTTTTATTTTTGTGGTGCTAAGACTAAATCTACGGCCACATGCATGTTAGACAACTGAGCTGTGCTCTCAACCCCGAGTCTGTGTTATTCCTGCTTCCTGATGATCTGTGGAGGATGCTATTTTCTAAGATCCTAAGCTTCTCTTGGCTGTAGACATGTAGTATGCCACTGGCCCAGCGGCTCCCTCCTGGCCACATTTAAAGTGTTGCTGTTTGGTAAAGTGCTTGAATTTAACTTTATATTCAGATTAGCTTGGTGAAAAGGTTTTGTTTTGAGACAGGGTTTCTCTGTGTATCTCTGGCTGTCCTGGGACTCACTCTATAGACCAGGCTAGCATTGAATTCAAGAGATACACCTGCCTTTGCCTCCCAAGTGTGTGGGCCACCTGGACCACCTGGCAATTTGGTGTAATTTTAAAACATACACTGAATATGATAGACTTGAGGAAACTGGGGGAAAAACATATACACATAATAAAAAAAAAAAGCTAAAATAAAACAGGAAACAAGCCAGGTGATGGCACATGCCTTTAATACCAGCACTTAGGAGGCAGAGGCGAGCAGATCTCTGAGTTTGAGGCCAGCCTGGTAACTTACAGAGTAAATTCCAGGACAGCCAGGGCTCCACAGCGAAACCCTGTCTCAAAACGGTTAAAAAAATAAAAACAAATAAGAAAAAGGAGAATTAGCAGAATAAATGGAAGTTTCCTGATAATTGTTGAACATTAGCAGTTCTCTTAACTGAACCTATTGAGCATAAGAGTTTAAAGTTATTTGGCATGTTTAATTAGTACATGTATACATGAAAACCCACAGTTCTCATTGAAACCATTATTTTACTTCCTGATGAGAGTACAGTTAGTAATCAGTGATTAAATGCATCTCTGTTCACTGCCAGAAGCAACCACTCCTTAAAATCTGGGGTGTCTGCTCAGGTTAGGGATGTAGCCCTTTTGATGTTCTGCGCACGCATACACAAAAGTTACATGAACACCTGGGCTTTTTTTTTTTTTTAAATAGGGCTGATACCTAAAACAGTCAGAGTTTCCAAAAGATCGAAAACTCTGTGTGTGTGTGCGTGTGCGCTCTCGCGCTGTCATTTGCTCCAAAAGCCTTGCTAGTTCCCCAAGGGTAGGGCAGGCAGGCAGTTTGATCTGTTTTACCACTTTCATATCTCTCTGCCATTAGCCCAGCAGACATTTCCAGTAAGAAGTTGTTAAAGAAATTTTAAGCCAGGTGTGCTGGTACACACATTTAATTCCCTGAATTTGGGAGGCAGAAGCAGGCAGATCTCTGTGAGTTCAAGGTCTTTACAAAGTCCATGACAACCTCGGCTACATAATGAGACCCAGTCTCAATATAAACCAACAGAACAAAAACTCAACTCTGTATGAAGACTTAGATATGATCTTTGGGGCCAGAGTTTTTTCTTTTCTTTTTTAAGATATTATTTATTTATTTTATGTATGAGTGCTCTATCCCCATGTGTGCCTACATGCCAGAAGAAGGCATCAGATGCTAGTATAGATGGCTGAAAATCACCATGTGGTTGCTGAGGATTGAACTTGGGACCTCTGGAGGAGCAGACAGTGCTCCCATCTGCTGACCCATTTCTCCAGTCCCTTTTTCTTTTCCTTTCTTTTTTTATTGTTGCTGTTTTTTCACCATGTAGCTCAGATTGGTCTAGAACTTAATATGTAGCCCAGGCTAGCCTCAAAGTTGAAGCAGTCATCCTGTATTATCCCAAATGTTGTCATTATAGGGATAAGCCACCACACCCAGCATCAAGGATCATCTTTTTTTTTTTTAAGACACCTGACCTTTTTTTTTTTTTCCAGTGATCATCGTGAAAGCTACTTCCTTCGAAAATCTTTTCCTATTTGAGAAATAAATGATAACATAGGGTATAGTAGCTTAACTTCTTTTTAAAATTTTTTTAGTAATTTATTTAATTTTATTTTATGTGTGAAGGTGTCAGATCCCTTGGAATTGGTGGTACAGAGAGTTGTGAGCTGCCATATAGATGCTGGGAGTTGAACCTAGATCCTTTGGAAGAGCAGCCAGTACTCTTAACCACTGAGCCATCTCTCCAGCCCCAGTAGCTTAACTTCTAATAACAAGTACTTTGCATTCTTCAGCATGGAGATACAGAAAAATATTTTCAAGGTCTATCCAAAGATTACCTGTATGGAAATAATGTTACTCTGGAGTGGTGCCATGATGTTCCAGCTGCTGAGATGGTGCAGCAGGTAAAGGTGCTTGTCCTCAGGCCTGAGCCTGAGTTGGATTCCTGGATCCCACAAGGTGTCAGGAGAGAACTGATTGCTGAGAATTGTCCTTTGACATCTACATACAACCTTGTGCCAGAGCACATGTGACCCTGTAGTCACACACACAAAGTAAACCTTTTAGCAAAGAAAATTACTAAGGCATCTATGTTTGTTGACACTGATGTGAGCAATCTTACCCTGTGTAGCAGCGATGATGAAGACGAAGCCCTGTACCAGAAGGTGTCCTCAGAGCAGAGCCAGATGGAGCATCTTGGGGACTTGCTGTCCCACTGCCAGGAGTGTGGTTTGGCAGGAGACTTCTTCATCTTCTGTTTGAAGGTAGGCGCCCACACAGTCACATCGCTTCATTCTGGGGCCAGCTCCAGGAGAGTCTCTGACTGTTTTTTTAAGGCATTCATGATTTTAGGCCCTAAAATTTAGCTTCCAGTTAGGACAAATGAACACAAAACAGAGTAATTGAGTTCCTCGTAGGCTTTGGAGTGGTCAAGGGAAGGACTGTTGGAGGTACCAGTGTGCTGTGACTACTTGCAGGGTAATCTGCTTTGAAATGTTTGCTGTGAACAAAGCAGCCTTGTTGATCTATGAAAGAGAATCTGCTCCGTGTTGACAGTAAGAACTCTTTGAAGTTAATAGCAGGTTTCACCGCTGCAGAGTAATCCCTTATCCTTTCTGGCTGTGTGCTGTCAGGTATTTGGAAGGAGGCTTGGTCGTTCTGCCTTCCTCATTTCATTCTGTAGCCGCTTGAAATCTTTTCCGCTGTCTTGCTGAGTGCCCATTGCTGTGTCACCTTTGGCCCTAATCTCCAGTAGTAACTTGTACACAAAAACCATGAGCTCTGCCTACTGTCTGCTGGTGACCTCCAGCCTTGCCATTTGCACTTTCTCAAGTCTGCCCGAAGAGAACGTCTGTGGAGTTTAAGGTTGGGTGGTGGCTGGGACTGCGAAGCTGCTGTTTCTAGAACTTGAAGAAGGGGGTGCTTTTTTTGATGCTTTCTCATCTCCATGCTCACTTCCGTCTCAGCCACATGCTCTGATAGTCTAAGGAGATGTGCAATTATTTGGCTACTTTTGTTTTAGCTGAGTTTTGGTTAAGAACACTGGCTGCTTTTGCAGAAGACCTGGGTTCAGTTCCTAGTACTCACATTGTGGCTCACAACCTTTTGTAACTCTAGTTCCGTTCTGGCGGATCCAGTGCCTCCTTCTGACCTTTACAGGCACTACACGCACATACGAAGTGTAGATACATACATGTAGGCAAAACACTGATACACATAAAATAAAAATGAATCTTTAAAAAAATGAATATAAAAAAAGGTCCAAATCATCCTGTAATAGCAGTACTCAGAAAGCAGAGGCAGTAAAGTAGGATTTTTGACTCTCAGGCCAGCACAGGTTATGTAATGAGGTTGCTTCCAAAACAAAACAGAATGCTACCCAACCACCCAATCAAAGGGATTTATTCTAAACCCCAATTGTTTTGTTTTGTTTGTTTTTTGAAGGGTCTCATGTAGCCTAGGTAGCCAGTGATGACCTTGAACTTCTGATCTTCTTGCCTCTACTTATGAGTGCTAGGATTACAGGTATGTGTTGTACAGATCTAGGGATGGAACCTAGGGACATATGCATGCTAGGCAAGTCTTCTACCAGCTATATCCAGCTGATCCAGGCCTCCAGAGGAGGTCACATAGTGAATGTGGGGGTCAACACTAAAATGTTTCTGAACTCAAAACATCCAAAACTGAATTCAAAATCAGATGGGGAGTTACCTCAGGGTGTTTCTGACAGCTCTTGTACCCATAGCATCACTGAGACCCTGGTTCTGAACATATGCAATAATTTTCCAACCATCATTCCTCAATTGGGGAAATAATAAATTAGTGTATCTTAATTTTATTGTGTTAGAAATTTTCATTTAAAAAAATGTTGGAGGCTAGAGAGAGGCTCAGAGGTTAAGAGCACTTGCTGGTCCTCCGGAGAACTTGAGTCTGGTTCTCAGCACCATGTCAGGCCCTCCAGCATCCTCTTCTGGCTACTCACATGAGCATACCCACACACAGACACATGCATACTAATGAATATTTTCAAATTGCTGACTGGGCTGCTGAACTTGATCTTTCAAAAAAGTCACACACACACACACACACAAAACAAACCATTAAATAATTTTTGGCCTTGGATTAGGTCAGAATTTCAAATAAGTTTTGAAATGCCCCTCAACTGATTTCACCAATTTTGCATTATATATTTAAGGGAAAATGAGTTCTTTGTACTGATGATTATAAAATCAAAATGTTGCTCTGCTCTGAGAAACATTGAAGATGCTATGCATTCAGCAGTATCAAATATTCAAGGTTGAATTCTTCATGTAAAATTAATCAAGCACACACACATCATTAGTATGCAAATTAGTTTATTTTTAACAAATGGTTAAAGCATATGTATGCCAAAGAATTGTTTTAATGTAAATTTCTTTATATTTTATTACCACTATATGCTTGGCTAGTATACCTGTTTTATGTATGTCCATACATGGAGTTGTATTAAAATTTTTCAGGGAAAAGAGATTGTGAGTTGAAATGTTTAGGAAGCATGAAACCAGGGAAACTTCATCTTGACAAAAATTGACATTCAGTCTAGATAAGTGTGTTCTTTGTAGGATATTTAGCGGCATCTGTGACCTCTACCCACTAAATGCCTATGTTAACCCCCCAATTATGACAACCAAAAATGTCCCCCGGGGAGGAAAATTACCCAGGCACAGTTGAACACCATCACTCTCAGCTGTCAGGTACATCAGCAAAGCACTAATTGTTAGGGAACTTAAGGCTTGCCCTTTCCATGGCAATTCACAACGGAGAAGGGTGCTCAAAAGCTTACCAAGCCCACAGCAAGGAAATCTCCATTAACAGGTTTTTTTCTGACTTGTCTTAAAGGAAGGGCTAAAAGGACTTTGGCTAAGTTATATCATCTGAAGGCTCAGCTCAGGGAAGGCTAGGGATAGAACTGTGAAAACATAAAAAGTTCGTCAAACAAGTCTTTTTTTATACACTTATTTGTGTGTGTTTGTGTATATATGGGAGTGAGGGCATGTATGTGCCACTGTGCATGTATGGAGGTCAGAGGACAGCTTCCATGAGTTGTTTAGCGCTGTGTGTATATGTGCACATGTGTATAAGTTCATATATATGGCATTACTATATGCCTATTACTCTATAGCATATGTTTTTCTTTTCTTTCAGTACAAGGGGTTGAACTCAGGGCTTATATATACTAAGAACTGTCACAAAGCTATCCCCCTAGCTCACTTTACTTTTTAATTTTGAGGCCGGTCTCATTGAGTCACACAGGGTGGTCCTGTACTCTCTCTGTAGCCCAGTGGACCTCAAGTCTGTAACCCTCTTTCCTTAGCCTTCTGAGTAGCTGAGATTTCAGGAGTATGCAACAAACACTGGTTACTTCCTTGAATATGAATTTCCTACATATGATTGAGAAGTCCTTAGTGCCACTGGCTTTTTCTTCACTCTTTCTTTCATCCCATGCTTCTAGGAGTTGTCTCATCTGGTGGCGGAAAATGAAGCAGAGTTCACATCCAAACCCCCCTGTTATGTGAGCCTCCTGGAATTAGAGCAACACCAGGCTTGGCTTATAGAAGACCAAGAGCGGAAGCTGCTAGTCCTGCAGTTGCTGGCTGTTCTGTGTGAGAGAATGTCTGAGCAGATATTTACACACATCACTCAGGTTAGTAGCTGTCTTGTTCTAGATCCAGCCTGCCGTTATTTTGGTTTCTCTATTTTATTTTACTTTATTTAAAAAAATGTTGCTTAGCTGGGCATGTTAGTGCACACTTTTGATCCCAGTGCTTGGAGGCAGAGGCAGGTAAATCTCAAGGCTGCCTTGTCTACAGAGTGAGTTCCAAGCCAACTAGGGCTAGGTACTAAGGCCCTGCCTCAACATCACCTGTCTAGAGTGCAAATTGCTGGTACCCTCTCCATGTTTCTTGGAATTCTGGTTAAGCATGAAGCCTATTAATTAAGCTCACAGCAGCTGAATCTGAATCTTTCATACTTTGAGTTGCTTACCAAGTTCCTGATGTGAGTCTCAGCGACATAAAACTTTGAGAACTGCTTTACATATTTGTTACACTGGAGTGATATTCAACTTTGAGTACAAGTACAATCACCTAGCATCTAGAATGTGTGCTGCTGCCTGGATCCCTTTTAGAGGTTTTGATTTAGTACGCTCGGATGAAAGCCTGAAAGTCTTTGTTTTGTTTTTTTTTTAAAGTTCCACATGGGTTAAACGTTGTGAATGAAGGGCTGGAGTAATGGCTCAGAGGGTGAGAGCACTTGCTGTACAATCATGATAACTTGCGTTTGCATCATCAGTACCCATGTAAGGATCTGGGTGTGACACACAGGGCTGTAACCCCAGCTCTTGTGCAGGGCAGAGACAAAGGGTTGTTGGGGCTTTCTGACCACAGCGTAGGTTAAGGCTCAGTGGGAGACTCTGTCAAATGAATAGGGTAGAGAGGGGTAGAGCAGGGTACCTGACATCCTCTTCTGGTCACTACACACACACGTTGAGAACAATTAGAATTCAAATTTGGAAAAAGTGTTAGGCCTATTGTGGTGGCACACACCTTTGGCCCCAGCACTCAGGAGACAGGCAGGAGGGTGTCTGAGTTCATGCCTGTTCTACAGCCCGGGCTACACCGACCCTGTCTTAAAAACCAACCAACTAAACAAACAAAAACATGTTAATAAGACCATTGAAAATTTAATGCATCTTCCAATTCACAGTTTATCTCCACAGCATCTCAAACGGTTTTAAGACATTCTAAAAACAATGCCTTTGGATAGAGCTGCTGTGTGGGTCATTCCCTGAATTTCATTGATTGAGACATCATTTTTACTACCTTTTAAACAGTAGGAGATCAAAGTAAGAGCACGGAAGCAATGAGGGACCGTATTTCACCACTTAGCCAGAATTAGTTGTGCCTGGCTGGTGAACAGTCATTTGTAAGGTGGTTTGATTGTCACACTTAAATCTGATCCTCCCTGTCTTTGTGTGGTTGTCATTGTCATCTGTCGTCCGTGTTGCTAAGCAGCATGTCACTAAGAGCTCCCGCTGAGAATGCTAGCTGCTGCCTGTCAGCTCTCACTTAGTTTGCCTGTTTAACGGGAATTATGTCCCTGATTTCTGTCTGAGCCCCTCACTCCTTCAGTTCACTGACCCCATGTTGCTTGGCAGGGTGATTTGTTTCTGCGTGTTTGTGTGGTTCCTGGAGACTTCCTCATCCAGGCCTGTCTCTGTGTCAGGGCGCTGGGTGGAAGGGGAAGTGGTCTTAAAAACTGATATGGCTTTTGCCTCTGCACTTACCTCCTTCACTCCTAATTAAAGAACAGTGGTGTTAGGCTGGTACAAAAGATGAGCTGACCCATTGTATCACCCTTTGCACAGGTTATTTCAAATGTACCAGAACAAAAGAACTACCAGGAAGTACCAAATTGTGCTTTATAATCTCACTGCTAGTGATGAAATTGACATATTATTTTGAAGTACATGAGCACACTCACATGTGTGTGCACACACAAAGAAAATAAGCTGTATGTTATTTGGAATCACATTGTTAGGTATTATATTATTAGGAATGAAGATTTTTAGTATAAGAAAAAGGTATAAAAACCAAAGAACTAGCATAAAATCCCTATACACTTGAGTTTCTGTTGGAAATATTAGTGTGAATGCATGATTAATGTTTTCTCTAAAAACAACAGGTATTTCCTTGTGTGGTCCCCTATTGGGGCCAGAAACAATGGCAGTCAGCAGCAGCAAGCGCCCTAGTTCCAGAGTGGAGTCTATAAAACCATTTTTACTCAAAGCATCCAGCACTGTCTGGGATAAAGGTTGATTTGAGGTCTAGGGTGAAGAGTGTACATTATAAGCTTCAAGGCGGCTTGATGTGCCCAGGCACAAGGAAGCTGTCTGAATTTAATGGGGTCACGGCAGTAGCAGTCAGGAGCCACCTTGAAGGGACGCTTGTTGCAACACACAGCACAACAGCAGCATTCAGAAGAATAACGGCTACAGTAGACACATCAAAGATAGAAAATGATTTTTAAAACTTCACGGGAGTCTTTAGAGATCGTCAGGGCATCTGGTCGTTATTTTGTAAATTGATAATCAAAGGGAATGAAGAAAGCATTTATCCTGCCTTTCCTTAGTAATTAGATCCCAGTTTAATCAGATAAGCAACGGAGGGGCATTTTTCTCCATAGGAGAATCACAGGGCAATGTAGATTAGTTGGTAGACTGCTTGCCCTTTGGGATAGTGTCAGAGAAAACCATTTAGAAGGAACTAGAAAACTACATTTTGCAAATCTCTAATGAAATCATGGATATTTAGGTGATGCCTAATTTAGTTAATACCATTGCCTGCCAAAATTGTTAGAACGGCTATGGATGGAACACTTTATGTGCCCAGTAAAACAGACTGCCTCCCTCATATTATAAAAATTTTCAAGTTTGAAAGAATTTTTAGTAATCATTCTATTTATTTTTGGTTTGGTTTTTGAGACAGGGTCTCACTGTGTAGCCCTGGCTGACCTGGAACTTGGCTATGTAGATCAGGCTGGCCTAGAACTCAAATATCCTTCTGCCTCTGTCTCCACATTACTGGGACTACATTTGTGTATCACTATACCTGGCTTTTTCTTTTGTGTGTGTGTAATATGTGTTAATTTAACATATTAATGAGGAATATTTATTTATTGAAAGAACTTTGTAGTGAATACCTTGTACCCACTTCCTACATAAATATTGCCATTAGAATTTCATTATACTTCATCATATCTCATTTAAGATACCTGGTACCCTAGTAAGGGGAACAGGGACTATTTCGGACATGAACTCAATGGCTGGCTCTTCGATTCCCTCCCCGCCCCACCCCCCCGCCCCAGGGAGGAGCAGCCTTGCTAGGCCACAGAAGAGGACATTGCAGCCATTCCTGAAGAGACCTGATAAGCTAGAGTTAGATGGAAGGGGAGGAGGTCTCCCCTATCAGTGGACTTGGAAAGGGGCAGGGAGGAGATGAGGGAGGGATGGGGAGGACAGGGAGGGCATGCGGGAGGGGGCTACGGCTGGGATACAAAGTACATAACCTGAGATTAATATAAAAAAAATATTTCCTTCCTTTGCCTCTTACTTTTCAGTGCATTTCAGGGTTAATGCAGATAGCAGTGCACGCTGTGCTAAATATTTTGTCATGGACAGATTGGTCTCCTGTCACCATCAGTGGACAGCAGGTCATTGTGTGACCCCACATGCATTCAGTAGGAAGTGTAGAGCAGTTGGGAAAGATTCATACTTCAGCATAGAACCTTGAACCTGAATCTAATAAAGGAAATGCAGATGCTAGAGTGCTATGTGAAGCAAAGCCCTGAGGAAACAATCAGCCAGATCCAAAATGCGAAAACCTATAGAGCACATGTTTCTGTTTCATCAAATAAATAGCATTTAAAAAAAGAAAAGAAAAGAACCAAGCTGGGCATGGTAGTACATGCCTTTAATTCCAGCAATAGGGAGGCAGAGAGAGGTAGGCAGATCTCTGTGAGTTCAAGGCCTACACAGTGAGTTCCAGGACAGCCAGAGCTACATAGTGAGACTCTGTCTCAAAAAACAAAACAAATCAAAACCCTAAATAAATAAATGAGAGAACTAGTGCTAGATTCAGGTAAACAACTGGGGGACTGAAGAGATGGCTCAGTCAGTAAAATCCTTGCCATGCAAGCGTAAGGACCTGAGTTTGAATCCCCAACACCCATGTAAGAAGCTGGGCTTGTCAGTGTACATCTGTAAAACTAACACTTATGGGGTTAGGGGAAGGTGGTAGAGACTAGCAGATCTGGCTCTAACTAGCCAGCCAGTCTACCAATTGGTGAGCATTATGTTCAGTGAGATATCTACCTTATAAAATAAAGTTGAAAGCAATAGAGAAAAGTACCCAAGTCTCTCTCTACCCTTAACCTGTGTGCAGACAAACACATACACACATAAATTTTAAAAATTATAGGCAACTGTGGTATATGGTGCCATACACCTTTAATGCCAACACTCAGGCGGTAGGGGCAGGGGTATATCTGAGTCTGAGGCCATCCTGGTATACACAGAGAGTTCAGAGAGTTACAAACCATCCAGGATTGCATAGTGAGAGCCGGTCTCAAAATGAAAGGAATTATATGAGATGTTTTTATAACAGTTGTGCCCAGGCATTAGGCAATATGAAAGAATTCTTTCTCTCTTTTCTTTTCTTTTCTTTCTTTCTTCTTCTTTTTTTTTTTTTTAAGTTTTTTGAGACAGGGTTTCTTTGTGTAGCCCTGATTGTTCTGGAACTCACTGTGTAGACCAGGCTGGCCTCAGATTCAGAGACCTGCCTGCTTCTGCCTCCTGAGTGCTGGAATTAAAGGTGTGCACCACCAGCACCACTGTGGGTTTTCACATATATGTGTGTGTATACTAATTAAACATGCAAAATAATTTTAAATAATTCTTATTGGGTATTACTAATAGCATGATAGTAATGTCAAAACCAAATCTCCTTACCTGTTATCAATACATATTGAACTATTTATAAATGAGTTAGTACTTAGTAGAGTGTGTTGGAATGGCACATTCCCTGTGCTATGATCTGTAGAGAAATGAGGCATGCAGTCCCATCTGTCTACTGATGGGATCCTCCACCAACTCTCAGGTTCTTTCATTCTGTGATCATGTATTGGGCCGTATGCCATCTTCTCTTCTAGGTACCAAGGATATAGAGCTAAACAAAATAGACATGAACCTGCATTCATGGAGCTGACATTCACACAAAGGAAATAATAAATAAGAACACTAAGAGGGGCCTAGAGGAATGGCTCAGCAGTTGAGAGCACTGGCTGCTCTTCCAAAGGACCTGGGTTCAATTCCCAGAACTTACATGGCAGCTCACAACTGTCTGTAACTCCAGTTCCAGGGGATCTGACACCCTCACACAGACATACATTTGGGCAAAACACCAATACACATGAAATAAAAATAAATAAATCATTTTTATTTTGTTTGTTGAGAATGGGTTTCTCTGTAGCCCTGGCTGTCCCAGAACTCACTATGTAGACTAGGATGGCCTTGAATTCAAGAGATCCACCTGCCTCCGCCTCTTGAGGGCGCCACCTCTGCCCAGCTTTAAAAAAATTTTTTTTTAAAGAAAGCAAAGAATGTCATATTTCATTATGAAGTGTCAGGTGGTGATCATTTCTGGAGAAAAATGGAACAGGGGAAAGGGATGGTAAGTAGGTGGCCACGGAGAGCCACATTCAGGAGATTGCTTTTGAGTAAAGACCTGCCGCCAGGGAAGTTGGGAGCTACTGAGATGCCTAGTGGAAGATGTTCTAGATAGAAGGAGTACCTAAGTAGATTGGGACCAGCAAGGAGCCCAGTGCCAAAACAGGGAGGTGAGCAAGGCCCTTTCCTAGTCTCTGCCCTTGCAGAAACTGCATACATCCCTTGCACACTGCTGAGCTTGATCACTATATCAGCAGAGTAGTTCTCCCTTTTTCTTTTTTGAGAGAGAGAGAGAATGTGTCTAGAGGTGGTAGTAGAGAAGGGACAGTAGTGAAATTTGTAAGGTGCAAAACCATAGCTGATTAGCAACCTGAGAAACTGGGAGACCAAACATCTGCATGGAGAGACGTTAAGAAGCAACTAATGACCCTCAACAGAGCTGTTGAGATAACTTTAGAAAGAAAGGAAGCCAGGCATCAAGGTGGGGTATGCCCCTCATCCTAACACAGAGGCCAAAGCAGGATTGCCACAAGTTCTAGGCCAATCTTGAGCTACATAATGACATTGCCTCAATAAACAAAGTCTATCCCCAAAGCAAGTGTGGCATTGTCTAAATAAACAGACAAACAAACAAAGTCTCTCCCAGACACAAGCAAGCAAACAAGAGCAACAGAAAAGGGCAAAATAGTGTGAGTTCCTTCTGCAGCAGCCTGGGAGTAACGGAAGCACTAGCTAAACTCCAAGGATGGGACTGAGTGCAAGCGTAACCTGATGTGAAGGCTATCTGAGATTTAGGGGAGCCCTTTGGTCCTTTTCCTCAACTTCTTATAACCTCCCCCTCCCCTGGGAAAAAATAGAGACTTTCACATTAATTGTTTAAAATGTATTCTGTTGTACGAGTGTGTAGTGTGGGAGGTGTCATGTGGAGGTCACAGGATGGCTTTGTGAAGTTAGTTCTCTTATCTTTACTTGGGCTTCAGTGAGCCAACTCAGTTGACTGGCTTTTTGCAAGGCAAGTATTTCCACCTGCTGGAATTCTGGAGGTTTATTCTTGCCAAGGGCTGAGCTCAGGGGTCTTTGGCTGTGGGTGGGAGTGGCACACTGAGAAGCAGGAGACCCACACTGCATCCATATGTCCTGTCTCATCTGTCCCCACCTGATTCTGCTTCTACTGAATCAACTGCTTATAATTACTTCACTCCTTAATAATAACATTAGGTATTTGCTGTTTACCAGGCTCCGTTCTGAACACATGACAGGTATTAGCTCATTTAATCCTCTTAATGACCCCACAGAGCTGTGTAACTTGCTGACAAAGTGCTGACATCGTGGAAGGGGCTGGAGGCTGACTTGAGAGATGCTGAACTCAAGGAGCTCTGACTTGGGTGGTAGTAAATTGAGAAACTTCACTCTCTTCTTGGGTTGCCAGCCCCATCAGAATCACAAGGAGTAAACTGCTGTCAAAACGGTGCTGCAGGGAGGAAGCCTGATTGGACACGGAAGTAATCGGAGCACATGGGAGGAGGATCCACAAGTTCAAACTCATCCTTGGCTACATAGTGACTGGGAGCCAGCCTAGGCTACATCTACATCAGACCCTGTCTCAGTGTCCTTCCCACAAAAAAAGGACAAAAAGGAAGTTTGGGAGAAAGGATGCTTTTGTTGTTGGTATACATTAATAACTGGCCATTACTTCATAGTTAAGAGCTCCTAGGTTTTAAATATTTTTTTATTCTTTGAAGAATTTACACATTTATGCAATGTATTTTGGTCATACCCATCTGCTACTTTCTCCAGCTCCGCCAGTAACCCCCGACCTTTGTCTCTCTCAATTTCATGTTCTCTTGATTCTCAGTTACTTGTTTTGTTTACGTGCATACAAACTGCTTCTTCTCTAAGAAGAGGATCATATTATTTGTTTTCCAGCCTTTTTATTTTATTGGGTTTCTTTGAGACAGGGTTTCTCTGTATAGCTCTGGCTGTCCTGGAACTTGCTCTGTAGACCAGGTTAGCCTTGAACTCAGAGGTGCGCCTGCCTCTGCCTCAAGAGTGCTGGGATGCCTGGCTTCCAGCCTTTTCAAAACTGTGCATAATGAATGGATCAGGTGAGATGGCTCAATGTGTAAAGGTGCTTGCCACCAAGTCTCACAACTGAGTTTAATCCTTGGATCCCCATTTGGTAGAAGAGAACAGACTCCTACAAATTGTTCTGACCTCCACACATGTGCGCTATGGGCATTCATGCACACACAGGAATAAACAAATGTAATGTTTTTAACAATAAAAAATACATTAGAAAGGTGCTTAGGAAAAGATAGTTCTCACAATTAAACAATTCTTCTACTAATGTAAGAAGCTAAATAAAAACATAAAAACAAGGCACACTTTAAAAACTTTGGTAGCACAACTAGGTGTCCCCAAATGGTATATAAATCAGGAAAGTGTCAGAGTTAGAGAGGGAGATGGAAATTGCCGGCATTGTTTCCATGCAAGGCACATTTAAATAACCTTTGCAGTTTCCTGCCTGGCCCCAGAAGACAAGTGTTAACAGGCCATTCTCCCGGCTTCGAGCTTGCAGGCAGTAAGGATTCTAGCAGAGCATGTGATTTGTCCAGAGAGTTAAACATGCAGCCTTGCATAGTGTTTAGAGGCTTATTATGACCTAGCTCAACTTTCCCATTTTCAAAATGATATCTCCCCTTTGAGCCGTTAATCCTGAATATACATGTGTACGTGTGTACGTGCGGGAATGTGTGTCTGCTGTTGTTTGTTCAAAGGAGTTTGTACTTAACATGATTATATGAGGCTCAGTTCAAATGATGCTGACCAAATTAATTCTATTGAGAGTTACTGATAGTCTATGCTATATAAAATCCTATATATGAACTACCTTAAGTCTTTAGAAATATTGACACTTAGAATATGACTCTGGGTTATTTGTAGATTGAGGACACTGGCTTATAAATAAGATTGGGTATCTTCTCCCCTATACATTGCTTACTAGAATTAGACTATCAGATGTGGAACTGAGAAATCTCCAAGAAGGAAGCCTTCTTGAGATGACACTTTAGATGACCAGAAATTAATATTTATTTTTATGTATGTATGATAGTATGTTTGTTTGTGTGTGCATGCGTGCATGCAGGTCAGAGGGTGACCTTGGGCATTGATTCTCTTTCCCCTGACAACTTGATTTTGAAGTAAGATCTCTTGTCATTTGCCCTCCAGGCAAGCTGACCTGTCAGGTTCCTTTCAGATGGGCCTCTTTTACTTCGTAATACTCCTCCAGCCTCTGCCTGCCATGGCTCTAGGAGTGCCAGGTTACAGGCACATGCTGCCATTTCCAGCAGCGGGCTCTGAGGACCTAAACCCAGTCACTAGGCTTGCATGGCAAGTACTTTCACTTGCCTACTTATCTCCCTGGCCCTGAGTTTATTTTTTAGAGTAGTTTTAGGTTCTCAACAAAATAGAGCAGATACAGAGGTTTCTCAGGTATTTTCTGTGCCCATGTTTCCTAGCCTTCCCATTGTTAGAGCAATACCTTTGTTAGAAGTGTGTGTGTGTGTGTGTGTGTGTGTGTGTGTGTGTGTGTGTGTGTGTGTGAGTGTGATGGGAAACCTACCTGCCAGGCAAACAGTCTACCCCTGAGCTACATTCCTGGACCCCTTTGTTGTAATTGATGAATCTACACAAACACATCATTGTCACTCAGTCTATAGCTTATGTTAGGGTTCACTCTGGAGGTTGTACAGTTTAATAGGTTACACATGTCTAGCATCCTAGTATCCTAAGAATAGATTCACTGTCATATTTGTCCCCTGTTCTGTCTAGTCATCCCTCTCACTTGTATCATTTCAGATGGGCCTCTTTCACTTTGTAATGTTTCTCCACACTAATATTCCTGCATGTTTTTTTCATGGCTTAGTAGCTCACTTCTAGTGCTAAATGATCTTTCATTGTCTTGACAAATCTATTTATATATGCACTTACCTTATGAAGCATATCTTGGTCATCTCCAAGCTTTGAGGATCATGACTAGAGCTGCTATAAACAACCACCTGCAGGTTTTTCAATGAGCATAAGTTTCTACCTCTTTTGGGTAAATATCAAATGTAACAGCTGGCTAGGGCAAAGGAGAATTCTTTTCTTTATAAGAGATGGGTTCTTGGAATTGTGTTTAAAGTCCAGGGTAGAGTCCTTGTTTAGCATACGCAAGGCTATGGGCTTGCTTGCCACTACTGAATTAAAAGAAAGAAAGAAAGAGGGGAGATGGGCAAGGAGGGAAGGAGGCAGAAAGCAAGCAAGAAAGCAAGCTAGGAAGGAAGAAACCTAGGCGTGACAGATACCTGGAATCCCAGCACTTAGGAGATAGACGAAGCAGAACAATCAGTCATTTGTTGTCACGCTCAGCTATGTATTCAATTGGAGGCCAGCCTGGGCTACATGAGACTTCCATCTCAAAAGACATGCTGGCATCACATTAACTAGGTATGGTGACACATACCTATAATTCCAACACTTGGGAACTGAAAGTGGGAAAAGCAAAAGTCCAAGACCATCCTTAATCATAGCAAGTTCAAGGCCAGCCTGGGCCATATGAATACATAAGACCCCATTTAAACAAACAAACAAACAAACAAACAAACAGAAAAAGATCTGATACTATGTGTGTGAAATACTTAGAAGCTTCTGCCTTGCTAAACTCTCAAAGGGGGTAGTTGAAGTAGATTGCTTAGAAAGAGCTATATCCTCATGCTCTCCATCTTGTCATTTGGCCGTCACTGCATCTTTTAAAACATTCTAACTAAACTGGCAAATGTAAAACAGAAATGTACCAAAAACAAAAGCAGAAAAACACAGATCACCACTCCTGGCACGTAATAGCAACTATTATGTTTTCATGATGCTGGAGATGATGAAACAGACATAAGATATATGTATGGACTTTACAGTTGTTTCTTGCACCTTCACAGGTTCTAATTTTCTTCTCTGGTAGGTAGTGGACTTTGTAGCAGCAACACTGCAGAGAGCATGTGCAAGCCTGGCTCATGACGCAGAGAGCACTGTGGGATCCCAGACACTGAGCCTGTCCATGGGGCTGGTGGCTGTCATGCTGGGAGGAGCCATTCAGGTGAGTGTAACGTGAGTGGAGGGGAACAGGGCCTGCCACCTTTCTTCCATAACTTCATGGAAAACAAGAGTGGACATTGGATCCAGGAGAGCTGTGATGACCAGGCTGGGTTGTCAATGAAAATCATCTCTAACACAGACGATAAGCATGCCCCCTCACGCTGACCTGAACAGATGCCTCCATCAAAGGGCAGGCTCTCTCCTGCTTAGAACATGATTGTTTTGGAAACATTGAACAAAGTGTTTTGTGCCTGAGGCAGACACTCTGGCACTCACTCTTCAGAGAGTTGGTGGGAAATCCTTGGCAACTTCCTGGCTGCTCAGATGGCATCAGTTTTGCAAAGCTCCACTTTAACTCAGGATCCATTGTTTAGCCCTGAGCGTGCAGTACACTGAGTCTCTCTCCCTCCCCATTCTCCTTCTTTCCCCCCCCCTCTGTTTTGTATGTTTGTTTTGCTGTGTTTTTGTTGTTGTTTTGTTTTTTGAGACAGGGTTTTTCTGTGTAGCCTTGGCTGTCCTGCACTCCCTTTGTAGACCACAGAGATGCTCCTGCCTCTGCCTCACTGAGGGCTGGGATGATAGGTGTGCACAACCACGACTGGCTGTTGCCAGTCTCTTTTTGTTTTGCCGGGCATGGTGATGCACACTTCTAAATCCCAGCACTCTGAGAGGCAGAGGCAGGTGGATAACTGTAAATTTGAGGCCAGCCTGGTCTACAAAGTGAGTCCAGGACAGCTAGGGCTACACAGAGATATCAGGGCTACCCCGGGATACCCTGTCTCGAGCCTTGAACTCGACATAACATTGTTGCTATTCCTTCCTGCCTCCCTAGAGCTAGGATTACAAGTGTGTTACCACTGTGGCCAGATTAATTTATGTGGTTCTTACATGGTTAATTTGTAGTTTTGAAGATCTTTTTCTATTCTTAAATTCTGTGTCTGGGTGTGCCTGTGTGTACATGAGTGCAGATGATTGCTGAGGCGAGAAGAGGCTGTCATATCTCTGGGGCTGGGTTCACAGACGACTGTGAGCCACCCTGATGTGGGTACTGGGCACCAAACACTGGCCCTCTGTAAGAGCCATCTGCTGAGCCAACTCTCCAGCTTTAATTTCTAGCTTTTAAATTTTATTTATTCAAACATTACTGATTGCATATTTCACACATGCCAAATTCTGAGCTATAGATCTGAGAGTATAGCAGTGAACAAGATAGACATGACTTATATCTCATACGTTAGCCCAGGAAGGGAGGCACATACAGAATGACCATTTAAAAACTATGATTAGAATTAAATGTAATATCTCAAAAGAAGAATGAAGGGAACCAAGGGACCATAACATCTAAGCTAGGCTGAGAGGTCTTCAGTGAGCAAATGTAAATTAAGACTTGAAGAGGAGTAGGTGTTTGAGTGTGTAGAACAGGTGGAAGAAATCCTTTCACTTAAAGGACCCGAGACAAAGGCCCGGAACTGGAGAAAAGCTTGGTTTCCTTGAGATGCTGATGGAAGGCCAGTTAGCTGAGGTATAGAGCCCCAAGCACAGCACTGGCGAAGGAAAAGGCTAGGCGGGGCTAGATGATGCTTGTTAGGGTGACTGGTTAATTGAGTGATGCATAAAGTTAGGAGACTGCGAGGAGGTAGGAGAGTCTCGGGGCAGCTTTTATGGGGGCAGGCTCAGTACCCACGCGGAGGGAGCCCTGGGGATACATTTTGAGTGTGAGCATTCAGATCTGATTTGATTCTTGAGATATTAAAATCTACCTCTCTCTACACTTATTTTTTTTTTCCCTCTGTGGTTCTACAGATCAAACCCAGGGCCTTTCACTTAGCCCTGTGTTACATCTCCAGTATTTTAACAAGATGCCCAGCCAATGGCCCACAGCCAGCACCGGTGCCCCAGACTACAGCGTGATGTCTCAGCGTCCAAAGGGGACACCCCTGCCTGTTCTTCAGGGAAAAGGATTTTATCTGAGCTACTAGTCAGTGTCAATCCCATTTCTCCCTGGATTTACTTAGCATTCTTAATTTTATATTTCATATGCCGTCTGAAAAAAATAATTTTTTGGCTCAGGTTCCAGAGTCATATTAGATGTGATAAGGAAGGGTTCACAGATGGAATAGCTGAAGTTGGATTGTTAGTGGATTTAATTAGCTTAGTTTTGTTTTTCTGATTGAATATTAATTTGGATAGTCTCTATAAATTGAAATCATAGATTATATTTGCATGTGTATTGTATTTTCCTATTTAGTATTCATTTCAGACAATAGAACAAATGGAAAATAAATCACAGAAATCTCCCACCTCCCTTTCTAGAGGCCTGTTGTTGGAGGCTGCTGCTTCACTGGCCACGCCTTGCTTGCTGTACCTGTCCAGCCCTGGCCTGCCCCTGCTTTCCCGTGATCTATCCTCACGCTTTACACATCCAGGGCTCCCCTGGCTTTGTAGTTTAAGTGAACATACACACATCACCCCCATTACCTTTCCCCTCAATTTGCTATTTTTGGTTGTTGCTGTTTGTTTCCTGCTGATTCATGCATTTATAAGGGCTATCCCATCCCTCTGTTTTTCTTTATGTAGCCCTGACTATCCTGGAACTCACTTTCTGTGGCCTCGAATTCACAGATCCATCTGCCTCTGCCTCCAGAGTGCTAGGATTAAAGCTGTGTGCCACCACTGCTTGGCAAAGGCTCCTTTAAAAATTTTAGATTTACTTTTTTATATCCATGAATGTTTTGCCTCCATACATGTATGTATATTATGTGTGTGCCTGGTGTTCAAGGAGGTCAGAAGAGGTTTTAGGATCTCCTGGAACTGGGGTTTGGATGGTTCTGAGCCACCATATGGGTGCTGGGATTGAATCCAGGTCCTCTGAAAGAGTAGACAGTGATTCCAACCGCTGAGCTATCTCTCCAGCCCTTTGACTCTGGTACCTGAGCCAAAAAATTATTTTTTCAGATGACATATGAAATGTAAAATTAAGAATGCTAGGTAAATCCAGGGAGAAATGGGGTTGACCCTGACAATTAGCCCAGATAAAACCCTTTTCCCTGAAGAACAGGCAGGAGTGTCCCTTCCTGTTCTTAGTAAGGCTATGCTTTGTCTTGTAGTCACAGTAAAGTCACAGTGAAGACTGTGGCATGAGTTGACTACTGTCACTCTAAGTCTTTGCTTTAGAACCTGGAACATTGTGCTCTAAATATTCCCTGTTAGGAGTCATTGTTTTGGCTAATGAAACAGAATCTAACAGCATCGGGGCCTTTCTTCATTCCTTTCTAATTCATGTCATTAAGGTGATTATTAAAACATCGTGTCTGGGAAGAGGAGTTAATTTGGAGAAAGTGCAGGTTTAAGATTGCCAACAAGATGACTATAATTCCATCCTCATTTTCTAAATTCCAGGCTAGGTCATCAGTAAGAGTACTACACTGAGGAGTCCTCCCTGTCCCTTAGGAAGTGGTTTCTGCTTGGTACTGTAGAGCCCTTGGGTCCACTACTGCCCTGGTTAGTGAAGCTGAGCAAACCATCTGGCCTTTTTTTAGGATAAACTGAAGGTATATTTTTCTATGGCAGCAATACAATGTAATACTGAAAGGCTGGACTCTTAATCTATAAGCCCAGATCTCATAGTGAGGTTAATTACTGAGACACCAAAGGTATATCTTTCTCTCAAGGGACAGCCCTCTTAGCTTGCCCTTATACGATGCTGTTTAGGTCTTCTTGTTCCTTCTGTTCTCTTCTCTTCCCTTCCTTTCCCTCCTCCCCCCCCTCCCTTTTTTCCCCTCTCTTCCTGTCTTTGCTAAAGGCCATTGTTTAAACTCTTCAGGAAAAAAAAAAAGTTTCCTGAGGACTGTAGAAATAGCTCAGAGATAAAAAGCTCTTGTTGCTCTTGTAGGAGACCCAGACCTGGTTCCCTGCACCCACATGGTACCTCACAATCATCTAACTCCACTTCCAGGAGACCTGATGTTATATTCCCTCTTCTGGCCTCCTCAGGCACTGCACTCAAATGGTGTACAGACAAATGGTGTACACATAAAATAAATAACTCTAAAAAAATTGTAATAAGCATGTGCCTATATTTTAGCTGTAGTTGACTTACATATCAGAACCATAGCAAAACAGGGAGCAAATGAGAGGTCTGCTGCAGAGTAGAGAAGCAAAGAGTGGGCTACTCGTGCTGAGAGCCTGTTCATTCAGTAAGGAGAATTCACCGGTTCCACTCTGGTCCTTTCCTTTCTCCCCTTTTCTGGGCTGGACACTCTCTGAAGAACATCATTCATTCTTAATTGCTGTTGTCTCTCAAGCAGGCATTTCTTGCTTACTGCACATTGTTAACAAGCCTACTCCAGCAGCTAATAAACAGCATGGATGGATGGACAAATGGCAGGAAGAAAAAAGAAAGGAAGAGTATTATTTTTAACTAAGGAGGCAGGTTTGTTAATATTTATCAAAGGGCTTAGGCTTTTAAAGGTTTAAAAACATTGTCCTCTCCCTCAATAAGCAAGCTTCAGAGATCAGTAAACCATGGGTGTGTTTGGAACATTAGTCACATGTTGCTATAGGGAAGGGAAATCTACACTTAGTGTCTATATATGGCAGTGATCAGTTTTACATGTGAGCTCTAATTATTTAGCAAATAGTCCTAGGCAGTGTGCTGAGTACCCCTTGAACATGACATGATTGTTGCGCCTTATATTTATTTATTAACATTTTTCACATTAATTTCAACTTACTGTTTCTACATTTTAATTTTATAGTTGAAGTCAAGTGATTTTGCAGTCCTGAAGCAGCTGCTGCCTCTGTTGGAAAAGGTCTCTAACACATACCCTGACCCTGTCATCCAAGAACTCGCAGCTGATCTCCGAATTACCATCTCTACTCATGGAGCCTTCTCCACTGAGACTGTCAGCACAGCTGCCCAAAGTACCCTGAACAAAAAAGATCCAGACTGGAAAACAGAAGAAAGGCAACAAAGCAGTCATGACACATCCACAGAAGTAGCTCAGAGCTGCCCTGAACGGGAACAGACCCCCGCCAGAACAGACCAAGGTTTCAGTGAGCCCAGTACTTCGACAAGCCGGCCACCTGGAAATGTAACCACAGAACAGTTCCAGGAGGTTCTCTTATCAGCCTGTGATCCCCAGGTTCCTACCCGGGCTGCTGCCCTGCGTGCCCTCTCCCAATGGGTAGAGCGCAGAGAAGCAAGAGCCCTTGCGGAACAAAAGAAGCTTCTCCAGGTGAGTAGAGGACACGTGACACAGTGCAGGCAGCAGCCCAGGGCGAGCCTTCCACTCAGGGTCTTTGTTGTTTTGAGACAGGATCTCACTGTGGAGTCCTGGCTGGCCTCGAACTCACTGTGTAGAACAGGCTAACCTGGAACTCACAGAGATCCACCTGCCTCTGTCTCTTGAGTGCTGGGATTACAGGCATGTGCCATCAGCCCAACTCAGGTATTTTTTTTAAACCTTGACTATGTGTCAAGCATTGTCTTAGATTATCGTCCAGGAGCTTCAGTTGTTGGGAAGCCAGATTAAGGTAGGAAGGGTGTAGAAGACCTCATATGGCTGCTCAGTTGAACCTGAACAGAGTGCCAACATTTTTGTACATAAGCAATGTGGTAGGTAATCAGGAAGAAAAAAATCTGGGAGAGGTTGATTTTCATACAGCTTTAGCAAACCGGCCAAGTGTTATCATGAGAAAGACAGGCAGCGGGCCACCATGAACAAATCCCCAGATGGGAAGATACCCATCCTAGGTAAACTGCACATCTGCTTGGGGCTCCCATAGAGGAGCATTGGGTCTAAAGGGGTCTCATCCTCTCTTTTGCCTCCACCACAGCAAAAAAGCTGTCCTTGGTGTTCTAGACGGATGTAGCAGAGTGCACACTGCTTAGTTAGGATCTTTCCCTTTTGTGGAAGTCTGTGGGACTTGAGTGTGGGCTAGAGGGTGAACAAGGGGCCTGAAATACTTCCTGGCACCCAATTTCTGCTTCTTGGACGGCTCACTCAAACCTTTCTGTGCCTCAGTAGTGATTACGGTGATCTATGTGTTTAGTCCTTAGACTGCAAAGTCCTTGTAACTTTGATGGAAAACGTCTATTTTCATTTGCGTGATCCTGGAACTATAGTAATACCTGCTCTCTGTTGAGCCAAGCCATGCATTGACACTGTCTCTCATGCTTACAACTGTGATATTGTGTTATCTCCCTCTTACAGGAGAAATGCAGACATATAGCAAGGATTTTTTGTCAGGGAAATAATAATGACACTCAGAAATCTTCTTTGAGTAACTATTATCCCCCCAAATATCCCTTAGTGTGCTAGTTTAGATAGTACTGCTGGGACCACCTTTGAAATTTCCTTTAACAGCATTTAATCTTCATCTGCTATGTTTACCAAGTTTTACCAATTATTTTTTTACTAAGAAATATGAATTTGTGGGGATACTCCACAAATGTATTCCTTACTTGTGTGTGTGTGTGATGCAGGTGTGTGTATGCATGTGTGGAGGCCAGAGGGCAACATCAGGTAGTCTTCCTCTGCCACCCTCCATCTTACTTTTGAGACAGTCCCTCACTGGGCCTGGGACTCAGCGTTGGTTAGACTGGCCATGTAGCAGGCTTCCGTCTCCACGCCCCAGTGCTGAGCTTTGAAGGAGGAGGCTGAAGGTCTTCCTGCCTTCCTGCTTGCTCAGAGGGCCTTCCCACTGAGCCATCTTTCCAGGCCTTTTCATCCCTTGTTTTATTTTTATTTTTGTGTTTTTTTGAGACAAAGCCTCAGATAGCCCATGCTTGGTACTTAGCTGAGGGGTGACCTTGAAACCCGGATCTTCTTGCCTCTCTCTCCAAAGGGATTACAAGTATGTCCCATTATGCCAGACTTATTTTTGAATTTTTGAAGAAAGGGCTCATGTCGCCCAGACTGGCTTTGAACTCCTGATCCTCCTACCTTTAGTCCCAAGTACAGACATGCACCATCACACTCTTCCCTTTTACTTTTTAAATTAGTTTTTGGTTATCATGCAAGGAAATGGGTTTTAGTATGAAATTTTCATATGCCTGTATTATTATATTTTGTTCTTATTTGTCGAGTCTGTTTCTTTACTCACTGCTGTGTCCAATCAGCTGACAAGCATTTAAGGAAGACAGGGTTGGTTTTGGCTGAAGTTGAGAATACAGGCCATGATGGTTGGGAAGTCACAGCACAGACTCTGAGGCAACGGCTCACTTTGTATCTGCAGTCAGGAAGCAGAGGCACAGAATGCTCAGCCCCTTTTCTTCTTTGAGAAAGAATAAGCAAGTGTTTTCTGTGACATTTAAGTTTTCACTTTGTGCATTTGGGGAAGATGTGTGGGCACCACAGTGAGTTTGTACTGATCAGAGGACAAACTGTAAAGAGTCGGTTCCAGGGACTGATTCAGATCATCTGCCTCTGTGGCAGCCACCTTTGCTTGCTCAGTCAGCTCACTGGCTTCCCTGCTCTTACTGGTTCAGGACCACAACTGCAACTGCAGCAGCAGCCACCCACAGTTAGGATGAGTCTTCCAGCTCCGTTAGCTCAGTCTGGAAGTCCCCTCACAGATGTGCCCTCAGGGTTATTTTTGTGGTGACTCTAATCTAATCAAGTTGGCAATCAGGATTGTCTCTCACACCTCCACCTCCCATAGCTGTCCTCCTGGTCCCTCGCCTGATTTTTGTTTCTCCCACATGAAGCACCTTCTGGTTTCATGACATGTATACTTCATAGCCCTCTCTTGTTCCTCTCCTTTTTCTGCCTTTTAGACCTCTTGTCTTAGTTAGGATGTCTATTGCTGTCACCGAAAGCAACTTTAAGGAGGAAAGGGTTTTACCTGGCTTTCATATCCTAGGTCACAGTCTGTTTAGGGGGGTCAAGGGAGGATGCTGGAGGCAGGAGCTGATGCGAAGGCCATGAGGCCATGGAGGAGTGCTGCTTCCTGGCTTGCTCCCATGGCTTGCTCATAGAATTCAGGACCACCTGCCCAGGAGAGGCACCATCCACCATAGGCTGGGCCTGCCCACGTCAGTTATTAATCATGAAAATGCCCTCTAGCCTTGCCTACAGGCCAATCTGATGATGGGCATTTTCTTAATTGAGGTTCCCTCTTCCCAGATGATCCTAGCTTGTGTCAAGTTGCCGAAAAACTAACCAGGACACCTGCCAAATATTTTTCTTTAAATTTTTTTTCCCTCTCTCTCTCTTTTTTTTTTTTTTTTTTGGTTTTTCTGGATTTGCTTTGTAGACCAGGCTGGACTCAAACTCACAGGGATCCACCAGCCTCTCCTCTGCCTCCGCAAGTGCTGGGATTACATGCATGCGCCACCGTCCCCAACCTTATTCTTTATTCTCATGGCTACAGATCTGAATTAAGTTTTCCTCATTCCATATGCAATCCCAATGTTTTCTACCCTAGTCATCATCCCATCCAGACTAATCTTCAGCTCTTCCTCAGTAGGATATGAAGTTAAAATCAAGACTGTGTGAGCAGGCACCTTCCCTAGAGAGCAAGTAAGAGGAACATGGGCACATGCTGCTTTTTTCCCTTTGCGCCCATGTTAGGGCCTAAATTTAACTTGAAATCATAGTGTCTTCTAGGTAGACCATATCGCATTTGGCACCCTGAAAAGTTCCTAATTTGGGAAAGAATGAGAGTAGTTTGTTAGCAGTGTCAATCAAAGGGCTACAATTTGCAAGATATTTAAAAAGTGGAATAGACTTAAAATTTCCTCTGTAATAACATCTGTCTCCCCTGCAATCCCATGTGCCGTGTTAGCTCAGATGAAAGGGTCAGGCAGTATCTGGCCACCTGTGTTGAAAATGTTGTCCATGGGCTAGCACAGAAAAACAGAAAAATTGAGGATTGTTCTTTCTAAAAAGTTTTATGAGCTGAGTGTGGAGGTGCATACCTTTAACACCAGCACTCAGGAAGCAGAAGGAGGTGGAGTTTAAGGCCAGCTTGGTCCACACAGAGAAACCCTGTCTTGAAAAACAAAAACAAAGTTTTCTGGCTATTATAGTGTGTGGGTGTGGTATAATTGTGCTGCCATGTGCTTGTGGAGGTCAAAGCATAACTTCTGGGAGTTGGTTTTCTTCTTCCACCATGGCATTCAGATCCAGAGATCAAACTCAGGTTACCAGGTTTGCACATCAAGTTTTTACCTGCTGATTCGTATACATATTGACTTCCACGAATAGCTAGTATATTATACTTGATGATGCCAAGAACTTTCTCCCCGAATTCCTCCACTTTTTGAACTATTAGAGAAAAATGGGACTTGAAGCAAATACAGTATTTTCCGCACACAGTTCTGTGTCAACCAGTTTCCACCAAGAGGAAAAGTATGTACTCCACTGAGGCAGCAGATAAAGGGTTTCATGTCTTTCTTGCTCTTTGAGAATCATCTTACTCTGTTTTGTGCTTCCAGATATTCTTGGAGAACTTGGAGCATGAAGACACTTTTGTCTATCTATCTGCAATTCAGGGTAAGTTAGTGTGGACCAATGATGGCATCATGCTCACTTGAGGGATACAGCCACAAGACACTACTGCTTGTTTTGTATATCTTTCTGCATCCCAAGTGGGACACTGTGATAATAACAGCATTTCAGAGAGTTTCAGTGTCTCAGAATGATGAAGTGTTGTAAATGTCGATTAATATTACTATTGATATATCTTCTGGTAATGCTGCTGTTAATCCTAAGCAGCTGTACAACCAAATCACCACACAGAAACTGGGTTTATTTAGTTAACCTAGAACACAATGCTGGGCAATAGTTACTCCCTCCTAAACCTTCATGTTAGTTTACTAACATTTAGATTTCCCACATTATACTTGCTTTTAGTGATATATTAGGTCCAGTCCATCTCTCCATGTCCCAAGATCTTTTCTCCAGCTCTCTCTCCTAGCTCTTTCCCAGCTCTGCCCCCACCCCTTTTCCTCCCACTCATTTCCTGCCCTCTGGCTCCTCCCCTTGCTCAACATTGTGGCTAGTTGCTTTATTTTGGCCTGTTTACTTAGAATAAGTATCCAGATTGAAACCAGAGAGGCTGGGGGGTGGGGGTGATCAGCATTTGAATGAACAAGGGTAAGGTGTATACATTTCAAAAGAGCATTATACCAACAATGAAGTTTGATATTTACTTCATCATTCTATAGATTAAATCCTATTTCCTTCAGTTTTGAGAAGTAAAGAATGGTTCTTATGTGAACACTTATAATGTTAACTTTTTGTGGGGGCCAGTGAGATTGCTGAGCACATACAGGGACAGGACAGCCTGATGACCTGAGTTCAATCACAGGAGCCACATGGTGGAAGCCATGGCACACATGTGCATATACACACAGACATACACACATACATACACTCACACTCAAGTATGCACATATACATGCACAAAGAAAAGCCCTAAGGTTTTTTTGTGTTTTCAAATGTTTTTGTTTCATTTTTATGGTTTCTTTGTTTTGTTTTTATTTTTGCTTCTGGTGTATGTGTGTGTGCGTGTTTGGTGTGCTGGGATGTAAATCCTGGTCTTTATACAAGTAAGCACTAGTGAACTGTACCCCAACCTCAGATTCTTTATTATAAAGAAATACTTAATATTTCTTCATTAAAAACATTGTGGGGTAGAGAGATGGCTCAGCAGCTGAGTATATGCTGTCCTTACAGAGAACCACAATGACTTATAATTGTAGCTCCAGAGGATTTAGTGCCATCTTTTGACCTCTGTGGACATTGCACAGGTGCACATACCCATATACATATACACATAAATAAGTAATAAAATAAATATTTAGAAATATATATGGAGCCATGCATGGTGGTACATACCTTTAATCTAAGGAGGCAAAAGCAGATGGATCTATGTAAGTTTGAGGCCAGCTAGGTCTACATAGTGAGTTCCAAGACAGCCAGAGCTATACATTAGGGAGACCTTGTCTCAAAAAAATAAAATTAAATTAAATTAAATTAAATTAAAACTCCAGAACTCAGGGAGGCAGAGCCAGGTGGACCACTGTGAGTTCAAGGCCAACCAGGTCTACAAAGAGAGACCAGGACAGCCAAGGCTACACAGGGAAACCTTGTCTTAAATTTTTTTTTTTTAAATATAAAAAAACCTACAAACAACAGACATATGGAGCTAGACTGTAGCTGAGTGGCAGGGTACTTGCCTATCATATGTAAGGCTCTGGTTTGAACTCTAACACTGGAGTTCAAACCAGAAAACATGGAAATCATTTTATTTCCTTTCTGAGATTCTTTGTTTTCTACATTTCTATTGGTTTATAGATTCCATACCTAAAAGAGAATAGAAAGCTAGGTACCCTTTCCAAAAGGGTCAGGCTCACACAGTGGGACAGCTACAGTAACCTGTTTCCTTTGGTGCCAAAAGCTGGAACCCTGGAGGCAGAATGTCTAGGTGCACCTGCCTCTCAGCTGAACAGACTTTGGCAAAGACTTTAACCCTCCTGGCCTCCAATTTCTTATCTGTTCAAATGGAACCTAGTGTGTGCATTAGTTATTTTTCTCATTGTTACAACAGCACACCTGACAAAAAAGCGCCTTAAGAAAGGAAGTGTTCCTCTGGCTCACAGTTTGAGAGCACAATCCATCATGGCAGGGCAGGCATGACAGCAGGAGGGAGACAGCCGTGCAGTGTGGGTGATGAGTGACAGCTTCCTCCCTGGTCATCCGGGAGCCCTGCCTGGGAAGTGGTGCTGTCCACATTCAGGGTGTCTTCCCACCTCTACTGACTGAACGTAGAAGCACCCTCAGCATGCCCAGACACTTGTTTCCAGTCCAGCGACTTGACCACATTACCCAGTCACACTAGAAAGTGCCATGGCATATTTACTTTCTAAATGATCCAGCAGGTCCTTAAAAATATCAACATAGACTGGGCTCTATTTCATTCCGAGGTGTACACAGAAACCTCCACAAGCGCTGTATGTCACAGCAGCTTTAGTCAGCCTCCAGAAGACAGGAACGGATGTCAGCCACCAGCCAGTGAGTGGATAAGTGGGCTGAGGTGTATACAGACAAGGACATTTACTTTTGCTATATTAAGATGGTGACATGATACAACATAGAAAGCATTATGTCAAGCAAGAGAAGGTGGTCACAAAGAACTTCGTATTTTATGACTCCATTTCTGTGAAGTTCCCAGATGCTGTTTTAGAGACAGAAAGTAGATCAGTGGTTATCAGGGGCCAGATGTGGGTTTTCTCTGGGAGTGATGAATATATTCTACAGTTATTTGGGTGATAGTTGTACAGTTTTATGAACATCAAAGGATATTGAGTTGTACACTTTTGTATGTGCATAAGTGGTGTAAGTGCATATGCACTTGTGGGTGTGCTCACCCATGCACATACTTACAGAGGTCAAAGGTTGACACTGGATATCTTGCTTTATTACTCTTCATCTTATTTTTTGAGACAAAGTCTCTTACTGAATATGGAGTTCACCATTTTAGCTAGACTGGCTGGCCAGTGAGCTTTGGGTATCCATGCATCTCTGCCCCTGAACTATATACTTCAAATGAGCAGAGTTTGTGATATGTAAATAATAGTTTAATAAAAGAGTTACCAAATAAGATAAAATTTAGTAAAGACTAGGACTGCCATTAGTCTTTGCCTAAGGAAATTCAATGTAATGTATTGTGGTAGATGGGGTCCTAGACTAGAAAAAGGATATTGGGTCAGGGAACTAAGAAAGCATGAATAGATTATGGGCTTGACTTGAGAATGAATTATCAATGTCACTTTGTTATCTATGACAACTCCTATCATACTGATGTGTTAATAGGGGAAATGAAGGCAGATGTGGTGGTATATGCATTTAATCCTAGCACTTGAGAGGCAGAGGCAGGTGGATCTCAGTGGCTACATGGTGAGTTCCAGGACAGACAGGGCTCCAAAGAGAGACCCCTGTCTCAAAACAAACAAATAAACCCTCTAAAAAGAGGGGGTAACTTAAAAAAGGCATCATAGTGTATGCTTAATAGGCCTAGCTCTCCAGGAAGCTGAGAAAGAAGACTCACTTGAGTTCCAGGGCCAGCGTGGGCTGAGAGCCAGCTTCTGTCACATTAAGTCAGTCAGGGCTAGAGAGGTCACTCTGTGGTTGAGAACACTGGCTGCTCTTCCAGAGGACCTGGATTTTATTCCCAGCATCACGTGGAACTACAACCTGTGATTCCAATACCAGGGGATCCAGCTCCCTCTGCTGGTACCTCCTGGGGCACCAGGCACATGCATGGTACACAGACAAACATACAGATAAAACACATTAAATAAATAAGGTCAGTCAGCCAATCAATAAATCTAAGCCTGATATGATATTTTTTGTCTCTTAGGAGAGGTGGAGGCAGCAAGATTACAAGTTCAAAGCCAGCCAGGGCTACATAACTAACTCCTTTCACCACTTTGTCTCAAAAAAAATAAAGAGGCATTTTTACATTCATTCATTCAGGTCTGTGTGTGTGTACATGGTACTTAGTATGAAGGTCAGAGGACAACTTGCAGTAATTGGTTCTCTCCTCCTACCATGTGGTTCCATGACCTGATGATATGAGGTCATCAGGCTTGAAGGCAAGCACTTCTGCCCACCTGAGCCATCTTGTTGACACAAAAATACATGAAAAACAATAGGAGGCAACTGTTTGTGAAATATGTAGGAACCGTCTGCTGTCTGCTCAATAATTCTTTATAGGTAAGCTTCACCCTAGTTCAAATGAGTTAGCGTTTTAAAAGTTCTCAGGGTGTTCTAGGAATGTGAGTTGTTAGTAACTTAGCATCGTCACTGTTGTCATCATCTTCATCATCATACTCACCACTTTTGTTGGATTGCTAGGTGGTACTGATCTATGGATCTTCTCAGATCTCAACCTTAAGGAGCCCAGTCCTGTCAGTAACTTATTTAACAAGACCCCACCACAGTGACAAAAAGCACTAGTCATCATCACTTATGTTATCTGCAGACCAGCCGAGGGTCAAAAGATCCATGCCAGGCTTGGTTGGCAGCTCCCTGACAGTGTCCTGTTCTTGTAGGGTTGTCAGAAGTGTTGAAAGGGAAGCTTAAATGTTAGAGGCTGCTTCTAGGGAACAGGTGTACTGCCACTTCTCTTTGATTCTTTTGGCCAAAGCAAATCATATGGCCTGCACAGAAAGTCGGGGTGAGAAAGATGCTCGGTGCCTGTAGAGGGACAAATGGTCAGGTCTAATGGAGAAGAGCGGAGAAGCAGATTGGTGCCAACAGTGCAGTGGTTCACGCTGCTGTGCTCTGCTCATCTTCTAGAAGCAAGGCTCACAATGAACACAAAGGTACATCTAGACTCCCATGGCAACTTGGCCTTTTTAATGCAACTTGGGTTTGTTCTATACAGACAATATTTGAAGCTGAAGAGAGTGCAGAGGAAAAAGGCAGTGGTGAAGGCCTGAGTGTAGGAATTCTTTCTTTGTTCAGCAAACCTAATGTGTATGAAGCATGTAGCTGAGTTGTTGTGATTAGGTTAAAGGTAAAAAGGGAATTAAAGAAAACAGAATGACCACAAAGAGGCAAGAGGATGACTAGGAGAGTTCAGAGTTTCCAGGAAAGGTAGTTGACCTGCAGCTGTGGAGGTCAGACAAGGCTGGGACTCAACAGTGCACAGGAGGCCCCGTGAGGCTTCAGGACATGGAGTGATCCTTGAGGAAACCAGAGAAATCAATGAATGGAGAACCCAGGACTACTTTAAATGTTAAGTCTCAGAAAACAAGTCACCTGTGCTTTTCCAAGGAGATGTTTTGCACAGCCTTTCTTTTCTGGTTTTAGGTCTGGGTTTTTGGAAGTGATGGTGTGTCACTCTAATGTCGCAACCTTGCTGCCTGAAAAAAGGTTGGCCGGTTGGTTAACCCATTGAGCTCATTAGCCCTGGGTTCTGCTATAAAAACTGCAGCTGTTGCTGTTGTGTTTGTTCTCAGTGGTTTTAATTGGTGTGCTAATCAGTCAATACCTAATTTGTGATGAAGAACAGGGCAGGTAGGGAGATGTAGAATTTCTGTTCTCACCTCCCCAACATAGACAAGATGGAAGTAATTGATGTTTTTGGTGTCTGTAATACGTACTTAAAAGCAAGGCCTTAGGTGAGTTTCCCTTAAGAAAAACGGGAGATGAATTTTTCCACCTGTGTGGTCAGTGCCACTTGGACACACCCAAATCGCTTCAATAACTTTTGGACGGGGTACCAGAGAGTGCTTCGGAAAGCATTTAGTTTTGGGGACTGTGAGTGTATTTAAATCTTTCTTTTTCTCAGACTGCCTGCATGGATGCATGGATATTTTCTGCTCAACTTGGTGATATCTTAGATTTTTTAAAATGTATTTGCTCACAAATTCTGTCTACAGTAAAGGCAGAGAGGGGCTGAGTAAACTCATTTCTACAGTAAATATCTATTCTTGTCTGATTTAAGAATTTCTGCTACATGTGTTGTCTGTTCACAGTCTAAGAACTAAGTTTCCAAATAGATAAACTTGACTTTTGTGAAAAATATCTGCACATCTGCTCTTCACACTGGGAAAATGCTGGTCTGTGAGCTGTCCTAGCAGCTGCTTCAGATAGAAAACTGTGTGAAGTTGCTGAGTTCCATGCTGAGGGCAGTGGCAAAAACCTTTAATTCTAGCACTGGGAGGGAGAGGCAGACAAATCTTTATGAGTTTGAGGCCAGCCAGGTCTACTTAGTGATACACTGTTGCAAAAAAATTAAAAATGTTTTCAATGACAAGGAAATTATACAAAGTAGAAGTCCTCTCTCTCTCTCTCTCCTAAGATAGGAGTTCAGATAGGACTTTGGTTGTCCCTTAATGTATTGAGGGATTGGCAGTTTGCTTTTAATGTGTGTGTGTTTCACGGGGAGGATGTATGTGTGCACATGGTTGTGGAAGCCAGAAGTTGACACCAGCTCTCTTTGCTGTTTTCTCCCATTTCATTTACTGCAGCAGGGTCTCTGGCTGAACCTGGGGCTCCCTGGTTTGACTAATCTAACTGGTCAGCTCACCCCAGGGATTCGTTCTCTGTCACCTAAGTGCTGCGACTACAAGTGGCTGCCATATCCACCCAGTTTTTTTGTTTATTTGGTTTTTCTATTTTTTTGAATTGGGGGGGAACAAGACTTTTCTCTGTGTAGCCTTGGCTGTCCTAACTTGCTTTGTAGAGCAGGCTAGCCTTGAACTCACAGAGATCTGCCTGCCTCTGCCTCTCTGAGTGTTGGGATTACAGGTGTGTGCCACCACTCCAGCTTCCACTGAGATTTTATGTGGGATCTGGGGTTCAAACTCTGGTCCCCATGCTTGCCTGGCAAGTATCTTACCTACTGAGCCATTTCCTCAGCCTATACTATAAAATTTTAAGGACAGCTTTGAATGTAAGTCCTGTAATAAATTTGATAAATATACAAGTGATTCTATTCAGTAAGAACTTGTGGCCAGGGGACTGGAGAGATGGTTCAGTGGTTAAGCGCACTGTCTGATCTTCCAAAGGACCCAGGTTCAATTCCTAGCACCCACATGGCAGCTCACAATTGTCTGTAATGCCAATTCCAAAGGATCTGACACCTTCACACTAATGCACATAAAATAAATATAAAAAAAAAGATCTTGTGGCCAATTTATCCAGCTATGGATCTGTTCAGATGTTCTCCAAGTTGCTGCTCTTGAAGAACATTCTTTGTTTCAGAGGTTCAAGTGTTCCGTCTTAGTGTTAAAAGAAGCTTTGGCTGTGATGGTGTTTTAGGGAAAGTGCTATGGTATTGAACCCAGGGCCTCTTGCATGCTACAGAGGTACACTACCAGCTGGGCAGTGGTGTTGCACACCTTTTTTTACTCCCAGCACTTGGGAGGCAGAGGCAGAGGCAGAGAGATTTCTGTGAGTTTGAGGGGAGCCTGGTCTATGGGGTGAGTTCCAGGACAGCCAGGGCTACACACAGAGAAATGTAGAGGAATTTTAATTCAGAACTTGGCTGCTCTGACAAGAAATCACATCCAAAGTCCTTCTAGGTCTGTGTGATCTGGCTGGAATACAAACATGCCTTTAATCCAGAAGACAGAGGCAAGCAGATCTGAGTTCAAGGCCAGCCTGGAATAGAGCAAGTTTCAGGTATAGAAAAGTGTAGGTCCAGGCATCCTGGTACATACTTTTAATCACAAACAATGAAGGTAACTTTAGTGTGTAAAAGGAAGCACCCATGTTTGAAAGTGGTGTCTAATTGAATGGCAGAAAAAGGTGATGAATCAGAGAAAGAGTTAACAAGAGTAGGATATGCCCAACTCTCACAAGAAGAGAGAGGAAAGGGAAGCTACTTAAAGGGCAGTGCAGAAAGAAGAGGCAGTTTTACCGGGACAGTAATAGAGAGATAGGTGCAGGGAAAGAACTCAGGTGAAGACAGAAGGATCCAGAGAATGAGAGTGAGCCAGAAAATTAGAAAAGATTGTTGGAGTTAATTTGAGGCCAAGCAGAGTAACTCAGGGTCCAAAAGAGAAAGCAGATTGAATACCTCAGCTGGGAGATGAGTTTGAGCCAGAACAGCTGAGTTAAACCAGCCAACTGTGAGTTCAGTAAGACCAAGAAAGGGTGAGCTTATTCAGTAGTAAGTCTCAGAGGCTGAAAATTTCTAGGGATAGGTTAGATTGGAAGCTAGGCCTAACTTAGCAGATAGAGGCAGTAATCCTCCAAGACAGCAATTGAAACAGGCAAATAAAAGTTCCTTTTACAGAGAAAGTCTGTCTTTAAAACCAAAAATAAATTTAACAAAAAACTAGAGGCACACTACCACTAAGCTACACTCTTAGGATAAAACAATTACAACAAACAGGAAGGAAGGAAGGAAGGAAGAAAGGAAGGAAGGAAGGGAAGCCTATACTCTGAGCCAAGGCCTGGGAGGGGAAAATGTGCCAGTGTGTAAAGGAATCTAGACGTCTTGACGTGCCTAGGCAAATCATGCTCTCTTCCACCCTCTTTCTTCTTTATTTCTTTCAAAAGCGCCAAAGGGAGTGAAGGCAAAAGGCACAAAAGGGGTGGTGGTGTATAAAAAGATGACAAGATTTTTACAGAGTTTCAAACCGAGAAGAATTACAAGCCTTAACTTGCCAGGCATCAACCTTTATCTTAGTCTCAGATTTCTACCTCAAGTAAAGTTAAGAAACCATTAGCTGAAAATAATTCTGTCTCCCTTGAAGGTGATTTCATCTTATTGGATTTGGCGTGGAAATTTGGAATGCAGTCCTGTGAAGTTTGCTTCTCCATTTATGCCCTTGAAACAGGAAGGTTTCTTTCTGCTCTGACCAGGCTTCTGAGTGCCTAGCTGTGACACACAAGCATTTACTGAGTGTTTCTCCTTACACGCTCAGTAAAGTCCTGAGGTCAGCAGGGAAGTAGACATTTTCCTCATCCTTTAGAGAACTTATTTGAGATAAAATTTACATTCCTGAAATGCCCCAAATTAAAAAAAAATGCAAGTCAGTGTTTCTTAGTATACAGAGATATAACCCCAATGTGGGAAGGCAAGACAGGAGGATCTACAGTTCAAAGTCACCTTTGGCTATGTAGTGAGTTTAATGCCAGCCTGAGCTATGTGAGCCTTTCTGAGCCTCTTCCCCCACAAAAAGGGGGGTTCTGCCGAGATGTCTCAGTTGGTAAACTGTTTACCTCAAAAGTCTGAAGACCCACGTTCCATTTCCAAGGATTTACATGAAAAGCTGAGAGCAGAAGAGCATGTCTGTGGTCCCAGCACTGAGACGTGGAAACAGGTGGGTCGCTGGAGCTTACTGGCCACTCATTCCCACTGAATTGGTGAGTACCATGTTCAGTGAGAGTCCCTGTCTCAAAAAGTAAGGTGGAGAGAGATTGAGGAAGACACTAATGTTGACTTCTGACCTCCCCCTGCATTCACACATATGTATGTTCACCTGATGCACGTATGCACACACATTAACATATGCATAAATATGCAACACACAAAAGATTTAGACAGTGTGTGTGGTGGTTTGAATAAGAACGGCCCCATTGGCTCATATATTTGAATGTTTATTCAGCAAGGAGTGGCGCTATATAGAAGGATTAAGAAGTGTGGCCTTGTAGGAGGAAGCCTGTACTTGAGGTGGACGGTGAAGTTTCAGAAGCACAAGCCAGGCCCAGTAGCTCTCTTCTGCTGCCTATGGATTTAAATGTAGATCCCTCAGCTGCTTCTCCAGCTCCACGCCACCCTGCCTGCCACCATGCTCCCCATGACAAACTCTGAAACTGAAAGCAAGCCTGAATTAAATGCTTTCCATCACTGATGTCTGATTGTAGCATATTTTTATTATCCTATAACCACATCCCCCAGGCCCTGGCAACCACTGATGGGCATTTTTTGGTTTGGTTTTGGTAGTGCTTGGCCTTGCATATGACAAACACCATTAAACCTGTCACCCGAGCTACTCTGTGTCTCAGGATTTGCCTGTTCTAAACATTCACATAAATGGAATCATGTCAATGGAGTCAGCCCATCGTTTTGTTCTTTCTAGTTCCTCTCCATATAGAATTATTTTAAGGTAATAATAATCCAATAATAACATGATTCATTCCTTTTTATAAATTAATATTTCATTGTGTTGAATAGCTCCATTTTTTTCCCATCATCTACTCATGGACAGCTGAGTTGTTTGCAGCTCCAAATTTTTTTAATTAATTAATTTAGTGTGTGTGTGTGTAAAGGTGCACCTTGTGGAGGTCAGACGACAACTTGTAGGAGTTGGTTCTCTCCTTCTATCATGTAGATCTCAGGAACTAAACTCAGGTCTTCAGGCTTGGCCACGGCTGAGCTATCTCAATGGCCCTGTTTACTTCTCAGCCACTATGAACACTGGTTTACAAAGTTTTGTGTGTACATCTTTTCATTTTTCCTGGGTATACAGGTGGGAAAATTGTTAGGTCATATAGTAACTCCATGCTTATCTATAAAATGGGACTATTTCATATCATACCTAAAAATTAAGTCAAAATAGACCATATATCTAAATGTAAGAGATAAGTCAATAAGAGTTTTTTTAAAGGGGCCATACCATTTTACCTATCTGCCGGCAATGAACAAAAGCTCCACAAGCCAATACTTGTTAGTTTTCTGGCCCGTTTCTTTCAACTCTCCTAATGGGATTTAGGTTTATATTTTGCTGATGATGTTGAACACCTTTTAATCAGTTTTTGTCCATTTTTAAGTCTTCTTTAGAAAAACATCAATTCAGATTCTTCACTATTTCCATTTTGGGCAGTTTTACTTATTGTTGGGCTGTAATATTTCCCTGTGTATTCTGGAGACAATTTTCTTATCAAATATATGATTTGCAGATATTTTCTGCCAGTGTGTAGAATATTTTTTTTCTCTTGGGTATGGTACTGTTTGAGACACAGAAGCTTAGCTCTAATGAATTTTGATTTGTTAACCTTTTCTTCCTTTGCTTATACTCCTGGAGTCTTTTCTAATGAGTTTTTGCTCAAAGTAATGGAGGAGTCACATGTGGGGCACAGTTTTAATCGAAGCACTCAGGGCAGGAGGGTCTCTCTCTGTGAGGTCAAGGCTCTCCTGATCTAAAGAGTGAGTTCTAAGCCAGGTAGGAATACATAGTGAGACCCTGTTTTGAACAACAAAAGGCACTGTAGGTTTATTTCGATATTTTCTTCCAAGAGTTGTATTGATTTAGCTCTACTTATATTTAGATACATGGCTCATTTTGAGTTCATTGTTAGATGTAATATGAAATAGTCCCATTTTATAGATACAGGCTCTGGCACTTAAGTTAACCCCCTTCTCCAAGATCACATATAGAAGGTCATTTAGATCTTAGTCCCTTAAAAAAAAAGTTTGCTTACTCTCTGTGATGGGCATGTATGTGCATGTGTGTGTGAGAGAAAGAGAGAGAGAGAAAGAGAGAAGGGGATAGAATGAGAGAGGGACAGGGAGAGCAAGAGAGAGCATATGTGTGTATGTGGTGGGGGGTATCTATGTATGTGTGTACACTTTGTGAAGCCTGTTCTCTCTTTCCATCCAGTATATGGGTTCTAGGATGGATCAGTTTGTCAAGTGTGGTAGTGAGCACCCACCACCTCATGTGCCTGAGAGCTTGCTTTTTACCTCCCGGGGTATAGCAGGTTGCTCTTCTAGAATCTTCAGATAATAGTAGCAATTGTTCCTGTTGTTTGCTTTAATTTTTTTGTTAATTTTTATTTCATGTGGATGGTGTTTTGTCTGCATGTATGTTGGTGCATCATATGTCTGTCTGGTGCTTGCAGAGGCCAGCAGAGCATTAGACCTTCCTGGAACTGGAGTTATAGGTGGTTGTGAGTAACTTTGTGGGTGCTGGGGACTGAACCTGGGTCCTCTGCAAGAACAACATGAGCCTTTAACTCCTGAGCCCCTTGTTAGCCTTTTAAAAAGTTTCAGGACAGCCAGGGATACAGAGAGAACCTGTCTCAACCTTCCCCTCCACTGGAAAAAAAAAATAATGACAGATGTTAATGATTCTCAGTATTTACTCAAGAACAGAATTAATTATCTACCAACTAGCCACATTTGTTTTCCAGCATCAGCTGATGGACAGTTATTTCCTCTTTTTGATCATTATTAATAATGTGGATAGAAACATTGGATTCCATCAGTCATCTTGAAATATAATAAAGCACTATAGTTCTTCCTATTTATTTATGTATTGATTTTGAGGCAGAGTGTCATGTAATCTAGGCTGCCTTTAGACTTGATATGTAGATAAGGATGACCTTGGACATCTGATCCTCCTTCCCCACCTCCCTAGTGCTAGAATTCCTGTCCTACGTTACCAAGCCAGGTGGGTTTGTGTGTTGCTGGGGATTCAACCCATGGCTAGGTAAGCACTCTATCAATCCCCCCCCCCCCCGCTTCTTGTTTTCTGTTTGTTTGTTGTTTTAAAGGAAGAGTCTCTATTTAGCTCTGGCTAGCATGAAACTCACTATGTGGACCAGTCTGGCCTTAAACTTACAGAGATCCACCTGTCCACCTTCCTAGTGCTGGGGAGATGTGCACCACCATGCCTGGCTCTTTACCAACTCCTTAAGTGAAGACTTGGCTTGCTGGTAGTCACAAAACCTAGAGCTGTGCAGAGCTAGAACCAGCCATTTTTTGCAGAGATTCCCATCTTTTGTACTTTTTTTTTTTTTTTAATTATTGCAGTTCACAGGATCTACGTGGTACCTTCCTCCTCACTCCCACTTTGGGGATTGGGGGTATTTCAAAGCTTCAAACACTTAGATTTCATACTAGCTTCATTTTTGGGCTTTGTGACTAGTAGTTTCTTCTGTCAGTCAAAAATCAATATTCAGATTTGTGTCAGAGAGCTTAACAGTTTGGTACTTTTATCTATAAGGAAGAGAATAATAGCTACTTCACAATTATTTGCACTTTCCAAGATTGCCCTGGATAATTGTCATGTCAGAGAATCAGCAGTAGGTTGTGTAAAGTTACCACTTACTGAGTGCCCGTTACATGTCAATCATAGCAACCCTGCAAGTTTCAGAATGAGAGAAATGAGGCTCAATGGCATTAACTACCTGGCCCAAAGTGACGCAGATACTAAGTGACAGGACTAGGATTTGAAAATAAGTCTCTTTGGTTCTAAAAGACCATGCTGTTGCCAGAGGAAAAGGTCATGAGTCCCAGTGCTTCAGTGCCCAGATGAGGGCTGAGTTTCCTCACCATCTCCACATACACGAATCAGGCCTGCCTGAGGGCAGTGGTTCTCTCATAAACCAGCTCTTTATTTAAGTCACGGTATGCTGATCTCATGCTTCCTTGACTTTTGTTTGACAGTGTGTAGGGTGTTACTTTTCAGGTAATCTCTGGAACTTTAAAACATCCTTCTACTTCACTCTTCCTGCTCTGCTTCCCTGCTTCCCATCATGTTCATTGGCTTCCAGCACAGCAGGTGTTGGTAATGCTCAGGCGCACCAGAGAAGGCTCCAGAAGCACTTATGGGACTTATGGGACTTCCGTTTTATAAGACTGTAACAGACTGCCTGAACCTGGTAGTTATTTTTAAAGGACAGAGGTTTGATTCTTACAGTTCCTAAAGCTGAGAATCTGAAGGCCACATCTGGCCAGGACCTTTGTGCTGCATCATCATCCTATGGCAGAAGGTGGGTTTGAAGACCAGGGATAAGGAGGCTTGAAGAGTGACAGGACTGAACTCTTCTTTTCAGGAACCTCCTCCCCACTCCCATGATTTTAGCATTAATACATTTATGAAAGCTTAGTCTTCATGACCTATTCACCTCTTGTATTAGTCAGAGTTCTCCAGAAGAGCAGAACCAACAGACTAGCCTCAGTACATAAGTTTGAAGTGGATTTATTACATTGCCTTCCACAAAGAGGTTGGGAAGCAACAATGGCTGAATACATGCTGGGGAGGCTGAGAGCCCAGTAGCTGCTCAGCCCCAGGGCTGAATGCCTGGCAGTCCCAATCTGGTTCTGAAGGCCTGAAAGATTTCCGAAGGGAAGGGAATGGGTGTGGTGGTTGCAATCTCAGCATTTAGGAGGGAGAGGCAGGTGGATCATCAAAAGTTCAAGACCAACCTGGTCTATTTAGTGAATTGTAGATGAGATTCTATCTCAAAAAGGAGGGGAAAAAAAGGCTAGGGATGTAGCTCAAAGGTAGAGAAAGGCTGCTGTACATAATGCTGATATGTGAGCTTTTTTTGTACACTGTTTCCTGTGACTTCCTGCTTACCTTGCATGTGCAAGGACCTAGGTTCAAGCCCACACTGAAAGGAAGTCGCAGGAAACAGTGTACACAAAAGCTCACATATCAGCATTATGTACAGCAGCCCCAAAACAAAGTGGGAACAACCAAAACACCTGTTACCTGATGGACAGATAAGTAAAATTTGACGGGGCTGGAGAGATGGCTCAGTGGTTAAGAGCACTGCCTGCTCTTCCAAAGAACCCGGGTTCAATTCCCAGCACCCACATGGCAGCTCACAACTGTCCATTTCCAAGGGATCAGACACATTCATACTAGTGCACATAAAATAAAATTAAATAAATTTAAAAAAAAGTAAAATTTGACACATTTATACAATCAGATGTTATTTTGTAATAAAAAAGAAAAGGAGTGCTACTGATTCATACTGTGGTATAAATAAGCCTTGAAAGAGTGGTTAAGTGAAAGAAGTTAGACACACAAAGCTGTATGTCATATGGTTCCATTTATGTGAAATGTCCAAAATAGGCCAATCTGTGGATATCAACAAGAGTGGCGGTTGCTAGAGGGAGGGAGAAGGACAGGACAGCGTGTGACATGGACATGAAGTGTTTTTGGATTAGAATTAGGTGGCAGTGTTCGTTGTACAGCGGTGTGAAATCATATAATTATTACTAATTATACTCTTTACCCTTTTTAAAGTTTGTGTGTGTGAGTGCACGTGCCTTGGAGGTTAGAACAGGGTGTTGGATCCTCTAGAGCTGGAGCTGTAGGAGGGTGGGAGCCGACATGGGCGCTGAGAGCCAAACTCGGATCTTCAAAAACAGCAGCAGCAAATCCTCTTAAGCATTGGAGCAGCGTGGTGTAAAGGGAGGAGTGAGCAAGCTGGGAAGGAGAAGCTTTTGGGAGCCGTTTGCAGGCATCCAGGCCCTTTTGTGAGACTCCAGTGAAACTTTGCAGGTGCTAGTCCCTGACTGGGCAGTGGTTTGCTGACAGGTTTTCTGGGTTGAAAGAACAGTGCTTATTCGTTGTTTTTAATTACTTGCTCCCATTTTCACTTACTGTCTTAAATGCTAACTGTGGCCAGAAACAACTTGTTCCCTTAGCTTCTTCCGACAAGGCTGTGAGAGCCAGCCTCCCTAACAGCAGAAAGATATGTTCCTTTGCTAGGCCGTGGATGATGGAGTCTTCAGTCAGCCCCCTAGCCCAAGGCTCTCCACAATGCACTAACGTCTTCCCACATTTCTCGAGTCCTGGGGCCCCTGCTCTTACAGACAGGAGAACAAGCATGGCAGCCATAAAACGTGACATTCTCAGAATTTCCTTCAAGTCCTTCACCTCCTGTTCATGAGCTGCTGCAAAGGCAGGATCCCTGCAGAAGGCCAGTTCAGATTGAGACACCGTGGGATGGGGCATTGCCGATGTCTCCTTTAGAGGCTCTTAAGGAGCCAGTGAGTACCTTCCCTGAAGAATCGCTATGTAAATTTTGCCCTCAAACCATCCTCCTTTTAAGAGAGATGTTTTAAAGGACAAATTAAGGAGAATAGAGTAGAGAAAGGTCCATAAGTAAGACAGACCCATGTTTAGGTGCAGAGCCTGCATCCTCTCGGGAGCTGTCTGATTCTCTGGAGCTGTGATGTGGGACAGCTGGAGGGGATCCCTGCTCTTCTCGTTCCCACACCACAAAGCAAGTAGCTTACATCACCTTTCATTTCAAATACAAATGAAAATACCCAGTCTTAGCAGATGTGATTAAGATGATCCTTGAAGTTACATTTTTTATTAACCCTGATATAGATCCTTTTATTCCTGAATCGTAAGTTTAGCATTTTTGATTTAGTAAAACATCAGCTTTCCCTTCTCTGGTCATGTCGGATCTTGGCCAATGGTGGAAAAATACCCCTGTGTAGAATCTGCTTAGTTTGGCAACTTGTTTTTAGATTTGGATTTAGACTTTGATGTTTGGTTTTGCTTCCTGATCAGGGGTGTCTCTGCTGGTCCCTAAGGAGGAAGGTAAGTTGGGAGTGAATTGACCTCATCGAGAGAATAGCAGATCCTGAGTATCCAGAGACCTAATTAGGTCATCTTGACACCCAGTTGCCAGGGCAATTGCTAAGGTACCTTTTCTTAGAAGGCCATTTTCAAGGAGCATCTTTGTACTTTGAGTTCAACCTTTGTTTTCCCTGAGTGTTGTCTTGACTACATGTAGAAACCAATGGAGAAGGGAGGGCCCTAGAGACGGTTTAGTCTGTAAAGTACCTGCTGTGCAACTGTGGGGCCTGAATTTGGAGCCCCAGCACCCACATAAAAGCATCTGTAACCCCAATGCTGGAGGGGAGGGGGGACACAGACAGAAACTGGCCAGTCCCCAGAGTTCAGCCTAGTCAAATTGATAAGCCATGTTCAACGAGAGACTGTCCCAAAAAATAAGACCAGGCTGTCAAGATTATTCTTCAGGTAAATGTGCTTGCTGCCACACCTGTTGACCCAACTTCAGTCCTCAGAACCGACATGGTGAGAAGAGAGCACCAGTTCCCAGAGTTGTGTACTCTAGCCTACACACGTGCTATGGCACATATATGACCCCCCGACGCACACAAAATGAATAAATAAACATGTGATTTCAAAAGTTTAATTAGAGGGCTAAAGAGATGACTCACCAGTTTGATTCTTAGAACCCACAAGACAGTTCACAACCATCTGTAACTCCATTCCCAGAGTATTCAATGTTGCCTTCTGGCCTCTGCAGGCTCTGCACATACAGAGTGCACAGACCACATACATGAAGGCAAAACACCCATACACATAGAAATAAAAGGGAAGCATTAAAAGGTAGGGAATAATAGACGATACCAGAGGGTAACCACCGTCATACACACACGCACAGTGAAATTAATTGCCCTTTTCTATGTTCTCTTTAGGCTGGCCCAGTGTTTTCAAAAGTTTTGTTTAATTTCATATGTTAAATTTAAAAAGCTTATATATGTGTGTGTATGTATATATATGTGTGTGTGTGTGTGTGTAGTTCTTTTAACTAAAGAGTCACTTCTCTAGGCCTGAAATCAGTCTTTAAAAAACAAAATTCATAGAAGAGATTGACATCTCCTCTTTGGATCCCATCAGTAGTCAGAACTGAGCCAGAGGAAAAGAGAATTGTAAAATATATTATCTTTGCCCCTTTTTTCTCTTAACAATGAAAGTTAACTTGTTCCTGTAGGAGTTGCTTATTAAATACTGTTGTATTTGAGAGAAGTGTGGTGAGTATGCTTCAGAGAACAATAGTCATGCCTGGCCTTCATGGAGTTTCCAGTCAGAGGAGGGGCAATCACACAGATGTAAGCTAGTTTTGACTGGTGCTGTAAAGAACAAGTTTAGGGATGTTTCACTGGACAGAGAAGGGGAGGAGCACGGGGCTGGGGGATTAGGAATTCACGTAGTGAAGCCAGAAGAATAGTGTCTTAAACTGGGGACAGCAGGGGCTACATGAATACAGCATTCCCTAGATCATTGGCATCAGTGAAGAAGTGGTTGGGCTGTGTAGGCTTAGAGCATGGGCAACCCTGTTCTGACAAGACACCTCGCTCTCTCGGTGTCCGTGAAGATTGCACATTAAAGCAGGTTCTGTTGCTTTAACACAAACAATGAAGAACTTGAAGGCAATCCCTGTCCTAGGTCGTCTATCTTCCCTAGCAGGACACTGTATCACACTGTCTACCTTCCGCACTGTCTACCACACTGCCACAGCACAGCTTGCTACACCTCTCTAGCACACTCACACAGGACTTTCTCCTCACTGCTGACAGACCTGCTATTTTCTGTCTTTAGGCTGTTTTATGAAAGGCAGCAAGAATGCAATGGCTATCTGTACAGATCTCTGAACACAACCCATACCATTATGAAAATCATTCTGATTGCACAGGAAAGCAGCAGAATCCTGTGGAGTTATTTTAGGCCAATAGTGTTGTTTCCAATTTTCTTTCCTAACAGTAGAATTCATTTTCAAATGAGTCTCAAAGCATCAAGCAGTCAGGTGATATTTTTTTTCTTCTTTGTGCCTTTCCACTTCTGGCTTTTCATGTTTTCTAGTATGAACATGTCTTGCTTTTATAATCGAGAATTTTTTAAAAAAATTATATGGCTGCTGCAGGAAGCTGAATTGTTTCATGATGACAAGGTTCAGGAACTAGTACAGATTGAAACAGATGGCTCCCTCTGTTGTAGGACCCCCCTGGTGACCCTTTCACAACCATGGATTACCAAAGCACAGAGTGACCATGGCTTCTTCACCATGAAATTATACAAGACAGCAGGAACCTTACTGACAAACAGATGTGGTTTTTTTTCCCCTCAAGTAGAGCTTTTCTTAATGAAATGGTTGCTTAGAAACCAGACCATAATAATAACTTTTCTATATTTAGTCTGTGAAATGATTCAGTTTGCAAAGTTATTAAGTCAGAGAATACTAATTAGATGGAACTGAACTCGCCTATTATTTCTTGTCTGGCACTTTGGCAACTAAACGGTTAAATCAGCAGCGTCTCCTCCAGCATGTGTCTCTCCAGATGCTCCTCATAACAGGGGACCCACCAGGAAAATGACAGCTCCTGCTCCGCTCTTTACTGTGCCACTCTGTAGTGGCCCGGTGGCGTGTGCTCTCTGATGCGGCAGTATGTGTTACTAGCTGTTCTGTGTACTATTTATTAGGCTGCTGAGAAGATCAGTTAGGTCAGTAGGTCAAAGATTGTATATGAAAATAAGCTCCACTTACAAACAGCTCGCCAAAACAGCAGTATGAAAAGAAGAAGCTAGGATTGAAGATGGTTTAGAGTAATGGAACTCAGTTGGAAACTGTGATGAGTATTGTCAGTAAACTCTGTTACTGACAATAAGGAAATCTTAATCTTTACTGTATTGGCCAGGTAATTAAAACAAGCATTTTAGTCAGGCATGGTAAACATCTATAACCCGAGGCAGGGTGATGGAGAATTCTGGTTGACCCTATGCTGCATAGTGAAAATCTGCCTAAACCAAACAAAAATCTTAAATTCAAACTAAATAAAATCTAGGGGAAAGTAGATTTCTGCTTTCCATTGAGGAGATGACTGATTAATTGATCTGTCACATAGTAACATGTTCAAAAGAAGCATTAAAGAATTGAAGGAGCAGAGAGTGTCTGGCCAGGATGACCTAAAGAGAAAACTCCTAAGGTGTGAACGCAGCATGAGAACCTGCATTTTCCCTGAGGACATTTGCCTGAAATTAAGCTGTGGGCAAGTTGCAGAAATGAAAATTTGGAGCAACTCCAAGTGAGATTAAACAACAAACACCCTCAAATCCTAAATTTAGACCTATAAGGAATCTACCCTCAAGCCAGTCAGGAGTTTTGCTGTGAACCTAGTACTGTAGTGCACACCTGGATTCTTAGCACCTGGTATGTAGAGGCAGGGGGGTCATGAGTTGAAGGCTAGTGTATACTCTATAGCAAGACCCTGTTTTTTTTTTTTTAATGTATTGTGGTTTTATGCATGTATAACTGTAACGTTTGACATTTGAACATTTTTTTAACAGTTCACTGGCATTAATTATAGTACTTTATATCTGTCACCACTGCTATTAAAAACTTCCATCCCCCTCAACAAAAATTCTATGCTGACTATTACAGTAACACCACATTTCTTCCTCCATAATAATTCTTAAGGCCAGTAACTAGCTCACAGTCACATATAGCCAAATACAAGAAAATAAAGTTTGATAATCCTTCAGATATTAGATTTGTTGCCCACAAATTAAGAAGTAACTTTGCTTACTATATTTAAAGAAATGAAGGATAAACTTGATAATAACTTTAGGAAATAAGAAACAAACAAACCATCAAATTGATTTTTCTACAGGAATATCTGAAAATAATAAATAGAATAACTAAAAATTCAGGTGGGTGAATTTTGCAACAAACAGCCAGGGAGAAAATCAAACCAAAAGGTAGAAAAAAATACAGGAAATGAGCATAGAAACAGTATCTCTTAGGGAGAGAAATCAGGAAGAAAGTGAAAAGATTTGATCTTGTAAGGTTTTAAAACATGTCTGTGTCCAAAGCCAATGGCTTTAGTTTAATGCAAAGTCTACTTTAACAACTGAAGAGTTCCTAGGAAAATGGCAAGCATTGTTCTATTGAGACAGAAGATGTATTGGTAGTTGTCAAGGGCTCAGGATGAAAAAGGGAAAGTGACTGATGAGTGGGAAGCTTCCTTTTGGAGTGATGAAAATGTTCCAGAATTAAAGAGTGCTGATGGTTGCACATTGTGAGTCCTAAAAACCACTGAGTTACACATTTTAGAATGACACATTTTATGGCGCGTGAATCATATTGCACTGACCTCCTTCTTTTACCAAAAGGCAAACTGTTAGTATCTCCATCACATAAGGAGTTCCTAGATATTAACAAAAAGTATCTAGCAGATAAAAAACATAAATAGGCAATTTTAAGATGGGACCTCTGGTTCTGGCTGAGTATAATGATACAGACTGTCTTGGTAGGAAAATTAATTAGAGCATTTTAAAATGCAGTCTTGACATTTGTACCTATGAGGTGGGTTGTTTCTCTTGGGAAAGTTCCCCCGAGGGAACTTTCTGTCTGTCTAAAAGCAGAGCTGTGAAAGCCCCACCCGAGCCTGCATGGCTGACTTTGTAAAGACCTGTGGAGGGGTGCACTCTTTGAAGAAAACTTAGTGGGTGGGTTTGTTTGGTTTGTGAGTGTTTTGTTTGGTTAGTTGGTTGGGGTTTTGTTTGTTTGTTTGTTTGTTTTGTTTGAAACCATCTGTCCCAGGCTGGCCGCAAACTCACGATGTAGCCAAATACTGGGAACCTTGGGCCTTGTGCATGCTAGGCAATCATTGAGTTACGTATCACCGGCCCCCTTTTTATTTAGTTCAATTAATTTATTTTTGTTTGTTTTGAGATGAAGTCTCATGTAGCCTAGGCTACTTCCATCTCTGTGTTGCAAAGGATGACCTTGCCTGGATCTTCCTACCTCCACCTTCTGAGTGCTGGGATTACACACTGTGCCACCAGGCCAGTTTCATGCAGTACTGGGGCTGGAACTCGGGGCTTCGGTCCAGCACTTACCAACTGTGCTACATGCCCAGCTGGTAGTGCTTTTTCCAGCAATTCATCTGTCTTCAAGAAGCCCTGCTTTCATTTTACCTCCTTTCTCATTCCTCTTTTCCTCCCCTCTCTTTGAACCCTTATGTTGTATGTTGTAACCCACTGTCCTGTGGTCATCAGCTGGAGAAGCAGTGCTGCTTACATTTGTGTCACGAAGTAGCAGCGCCCAGTATCTAATGCTATGTGAATGAGAGAACTACCCGCTGACTTATGCTAACACTGTCTTCCAGATACCGTCAGAGCGTCCGCTCACTTCTACATATGTGCATTACTATTGCTTTTAATTAGCCACTTGCCTCCTCTTTTTTGTTGTTGCACTATCAAGGATTGAGCCTAGAGCCTCACAAATGTTAGGGAAGCCTCTACCAATCAGTTAGCTCTCTAGCCCCATCTTAACTTTATTTTTGTGGTGTGTGGTCTACATGTTTGTGTGTATGGATGTGGATATACTTGGGGGGGGGAGGCTTATGTGTGAACAAGCTTATTGAGGCCTGAGGTTGACACTGAGCGTCTTTCTAGACCCCCCTCCTCGGTAATCGTTGGCAGGGTCTCTTGTTGAACCTTGAGCTTGCTGTCTCAGCCAGTGTAGCTAGCCAGATCTCTTGTCCCCACTGAGTCCCGTACTGAGATTACAGGTGTACTGCCACGCCCACCCATCTTCCAAGTGGACCATGAGGGTTACAACCCCGTCTTCAAGCTTGTGCAGCAGGTGCTTTTCCCACTGTGCCATCTCTCCAGCCCTCTTCTTATTTTTTATTGTGAAACATGGTCTCACTAAGTTGCCCAGGCTGGCTTTGAACTCACATTGTAATTCCAGGATGCCTTGTGCCTGTGGTCTGCCAGGCATATACAGCCTCTGAGTAGCAGTGGCTACAGACCTGTACTACCAGGCCTGGGTCTCCTCCTCCTCTTCCTCCTCCTCCTCTTCTTCTGGTTTACTTATTTTATATGTATGAGTGTTCTGCTCGTGGATGTATGTGTGTATGTATGTGTGTGTGAATGTGTATCACGTGTGCCTGGTGCCTGTAGCAGTGAGAAAAGGGCATTGGATCTTCTGTAGACTGTTGTAAGCCACATCTACAATGTGGCAGTGCTGCCGTGTCTCTGGATGGCACTGTAGCTATAAACCCTGTACATCATGATTACTGGTTTGCAGTGATCACTTTCTCTGGGCACTCGGAACTGAACTGGGGTCATCGGAGGAGCAACAGAGCTCTAAATCGCTGAGCTGTCTCTTTAGTCCTCTCCATTTTTAAAAATGCAACTAATTTTTAAATTTTTATTTATTTTATGTATATGTATAAATGCCTACGTGTGTGTGTGTACTATGTGCATGCCTGGTGCCCTTGGGGGCCAGAAGAGGGCTTTGGATCCTCTGGAACTGGAGATACAGGTGGTTGTGAACTGTCTGATATGGGTGCTAGGAATCAAACCTGGGTCCTCTGTAAGACCAGCAAGTCTTCAGACTCTTAAACTCAATTTTTAAGTAATTATTTTAACCATCTAATGAATATGCATATTCATTTTTCAGATTCTAAACATTAGCATTTGGGTCACTTTGATTTTTTCAGTCAGGATATCACCGTGTAGTCCAAGCTGCCCTCAAACTTTTGATTCTCCGGCAATGGGATCATAGGTGTGTACCACACATCTGGCATTTTTTTTTTTAACTTTATATTTCTTTGCAGTGCTTGAATCTTTTATAGTGACCTGCCATATTATCACTGTGGTAGGAAATCAAGTTTTTTGACTATAGAAGCAAAGTTACTTAAAAATATTTTTGTTTAAATATATATGGAGTGTTTTGCCTGAATGTGTGCTGTGAATCATTTGTGTGCAAGTGCCCTTGGAGGCCAGAAGAGGACATTGGATCCCCTCGGACTGGAGTCACAAACAGTTGTAGCGTTATGTAGGTGCTGGGAATAGAACCTGGATCCTTTGGAAGAGCAACCAGTGCTTGCTTGCTTGCTTGCTTGCTTTTTTTTCTTTTTTTCTTTCTTTCTTTTCTTTTCTTTCTCCGGTACAGTGTTTTTCTGTGTATCCTTGGCTGGATTCACTCTGTAGACCAGGCTGGCTTCAAATTCACAGAGATCCAACTGCCTCTGCATTCCAGAGTGCTGGATTACAAGTGTGTGCCATAGCACTGGGCTACAACTAGTGCTCATCACTGCTGAGCCTTCTCTCTTTTTAATGCTTTCCCATTTCTCCTTTATAGCTATCTTATTCTCCTTGCCTTTTGCTGTGCCTGTAATTGAACCCAGGGCCTCACACATGCTAAGCAAATATTCTGCCTCTAAGCCATATTGTCAGTTCTAGACAGATCTTATTATAAGTTGTACTTAGTACAGGATTTGAATCTGATGGGTGAAAGTCAGTGCCTAACTAAGTCTGGTAACCCCTGAGGTTATAGGTGGAGTGTTCTTGTGTGTGCATGTTTTCAGGGGAGGTGTTTCTGCAGTGTGTTAACGGTAGCCACGTCTCTGGATGACGCTGTAGTTATAAGCCCTGTACATCATGATTGCTGGTTTTGCAATGATCACTTTCTCTAAGCCAGTTCTAGCCTGGAGTGCCTATCACCAGTGCTTGCCTAATCATTTCATTAGAACATCTGCTAGGTATAATTACGGGAAAAGGGCACTTTAAGAAGTGCCTCTATCCCGGCTCTGACTGGCTGGTGGTGCCCCAGGCATAAAGACACCCTGAGCAAGTGGAAGATCAGCCCCATCTTGCCAGAGCTTTAGGCCAAGTGACTTTCATTAGTCAGCTGTGCTGATTCAGCAGCTTTTCTGTAGGCAGGAGGTGAAATGCCATTGGAAACCCAGGGTTCAGGTTGGCCCCTCCTGTCACGACTGCCTGGTTTGCGGCTTGCAAGAGGTATAAAGAGGGTCTTATTTCTCACCTGCCTTCTTACCTGGTGTTGACTCAAGGAGTGACTCAGCTGAAGTTTTTTAGAACGTCAGGAGCCCTTCCATTCTCTTTCTCAGTAGACGTCTCATTTGTGCATTTTCGCTTTGTGAAAGCTATGTAAAGAGAATGTAATGAGCTATAGAAATGATCCCAGAAAATAGTCTCAGGAGAATTAAATGAATGACATCTTTATTTCTCACTCATGATCAGCGGAAATGCAAGTTTCTCTGAATACATAGAGCAATGATTACCTTCAAAGCTGTGCCCTTCCTTCCTCCTTCCTTCCCTCCCTCTCTGCTTCCTTCCCTCCTGATTTCAATCCATATTAGGGCTGCTTGGTTCATACATAACAGAACCCTTGATTATCATGGTGTTTTTCACAGTTTCCTTGGCTGGCCTGCCCTCCTTCCTCTCTCGTTCCCTTCTTCCCCCTTCCTCTCTCCTTCCTTTCTTCTTTCCCTCCTTCCTTCCTTTCTTTTGTTCTTTTGTTCTTGTATGTGTGTGAGAGGATTATATGTACATGGTATGTATGAGCACCTTTGTGTGTATATGTTGCATACATACATGTGCACCACAGTGCTCATGTGGAGGTCAGAGGTCAACTTCAGCTGTCAGTCCTGGATTTCCACCTTGTTTGAGATGGTCTCTGTTGTTCCCCACTGCAAACCTCCTATCTTGCCCAGGGAGCACTAGGATTACAGATCCAGCATCACATAACTCTGAGGATCCTAACACTTGCATAGTGAGGACTTTGCCCTCTGAGCTGCTCCACACACTCTTGATGGTTTTCTTGCTGTCTGCTCTCTTATTGCTTCTCTCTGCGCTCACCCATATGTTCTTAGTAAAAGGAGCCCTAACTAGACAGATAGTGTATTTTGCAGTTCAGTCTTTGATTATCTTTGGGGAGACCAAGCAGAGGGCTTGCAGTGACTTCTAAAGCTGTTGTAAGGAGAGGAGTTTGAGTAGCTGGTTAAAAAGGAGGCTGAAGCCCTCCCTTTTGTATGACTCTTCTGGCATCACAAATGCTGGCACCATTTCACATTAGAAGCATTTGTAAATTTTACTAACATTACCATCTCCCTTTTTCACAAGCTAAATAACTATACCATGTGGGGAAAAGTAGTTCAGGAAGCTCAGCTGGGCCCCATGAGTATGTACTTGGCACATGGAGTGTAGGGCACCTCTCCTTATGGACTTTGGAGTCCTTCAGGAAGTCCGTGTCCTGGAACACGGCTACCTGTACCTGAAAGCGTGGGGTTTGCTATCTTTAGGTTTGGAGCACTGCGAGGCCTGTGCTATTCTGGTAGTTATTTCCCCCAGGGCACTGCTGCCAGGTGGGCTGTGCTGGAGCAGAGCAACTGAGTGCGAAGGATGACAGCTCTGCTTTGCCACATGCCAGCGCTGTTCTCGACTCCGTTCTTCACTGCCTCCCTCAGTAAAATTAGAACTGATAATGGGATCCTCTTCAAAGGATTGTCTAGCGCATTGATGGGGTGGTTGTGTCTGTGTGTGCAGGACACTCAGTGTGTGTTAGTGGTTTGCTACTCGTTTCTTTTAAACACTATTTCATGGGGCAGGGGTATGCTCATTTAGTAAAGTGCATGCTGCGCAAGTATGAGGTCCTGAGATTGACCCGATCACTAGCACACACACAAAAACCAGATGTGACAGTGCACAGTGGTATTCCCAGTGCTGGGAAGGCAGAGACAGGAGGAGGATCCCGGGAGTGCAGCAGCCAGTCTAGCCAATTAGTGGAGTTTATTGTGAGACCTTGTCTCAAAAACTAAAGTAGGTGGTGACTAAAGAAGACACCTCATGTTGACCTTTGGCTTCCATATGCATAACACACACAGAGATTTCATGATCAAGGCTGGGCATTGTGGCACACACTTGTATTCCCAGCGCTCAAAAGGTGGTAGGATCAGAAATCCAAATCCAGCCTTGGTTACATATGGAATTCAAGACTAGCAAGGCTACATGAGACTCTGTCTTGCCTAAAAAAGTAAGAAGAGAGGGTGGACATACCAATCAGAGTGTGCCAGGCACAGCGGCACATGCCTGTAATCCCAGTGCTATGAGTGGCAGAGGCAGGCGGATCTCTGTGAGTTCAAGGCCAGCTGGTCTACAAAGGGAATCCCGGACAGCCAAGGCTACACAGAGAAACCCTGTCTCAAAACAAACAAACAAAAGAAAAAAAGAGCTAGTGGCTATAGGTTCGAACATACCTTCTGTTGGCCATCAAGGCTCCTTAGTGTAACCCTGTTTTTCCTCAGGCTTGATCACTCACTCAGCCTGAATCTGCAGGAAGAGCTGGGACCTGTCTGTAACCAGCACAGCTCTGGAGCCTTCAAGTAACTAAATACCATATTGTCATGTGAGATGTCATAATTCACTGTACTTACAAAGGCAGCCAGAACCCCACACTTCCTTGATGAAATCACTAGTTCCCCAAGTTTGTGCAATTTCCTGGAATTTTGGTGTTGAAATTACCATTAGTTTCTATCCTAACAAGAACCCCTATAACAGCGGACATATCTCACTGAGACCTGGCCTCTCTCCTCCTCCTCCTCCTGAGGCAGTCTACCTCCCTTTGTAATCTAGAGTCCCAAGAGAGGACTATACAGATTGATGGTTGTTTCTTTGTGATCATAAAGAAAGGTTATTTGTGTCTTATCACTGTTCCTTGTCTTTTGCCCCTCCCTCCTTCTCTGTCTCCCAAATGCTGGAATTACAGGAGTCATCACTGCTCAGCTGACCACTTCCCTTCACTATCATACATTGTTCCTTCAAACTAGGATTTGTATAGATGAATACATATTTTTCTGTCTTTCTAGTTTTCAAAGTAAATTTACTAATTACATTAAACACCATTCTTTGCTGTTGCTATTGTCATTTGGCTTTTTGAGACAGCACTTTGCTTAGTTGCCCAGGCTTGCCTGTAATTCAAGGCTGGCCTTGAACTTGAGAACCTTTTGCAGCCTTATGAATGCTGGGGTCACAGGCCTGTGAGTACGCCCAGTATTTGAACACCATCATTTGCTCTGTTTTTATCCCACTAGTTTGAAGGCTCGGAGATCATTTCAGCCTCCCTAATTGTTTTTTCTTTGCAAAAGGGTCTTGCTCTGTCATCCAGGGTGGCTTCAGACTTGCCGTCCTCCTACATCTGTCTCCTGGGTGCTGGAATTGTCAGCGTGTACTGCCACTTGGTTCACCTCTCTTCCTTTTAAAAGTACTTTCTTCTAATAATAACCTCCCCAGTTCTAGATAAAATGCTTATGCAGATATTTCTTGATGAAGAAAAAAATTGGGCATTATCTACTCTTTTCTTTTTAATTATTATTTTATTACTTTATGGGCATAAGAATTTTGCTTACATGTATGTCTGTGCATCACCTATGTGCAGTACCCATAGAAGCCAGAAGAGAGTGTCAGGTTCCCTGAAACTGGCGTTACAGACAGTGGTAAGCTGCTGTGTGGGTGCTGGGACTTGAACCCAGGTCCTCTGGAAGAAGCCAGTGCTCCTAACCCCGGAGCCATCTCTCTAGCTCTCATTTCCTACACCTTAGATGTGGGCTGAGTATAGACACATTCTCAATAAACCCGTTCCTCAGACATTTTCCCACATGCTTGTTGGGTTTGATTTGGTTCTGTTTTTGTTGTTGCTGTTTTGTTTTTTATTGTTTTGTTTTGTTTTTTGAGACGGAGGCTCATAAAGCCTAGATTGACCTCAAACTCACTATGTAACGGAATATAGCTCTGAACTTGTGATCCTTCTGCCTCTGTCTTCCAAGTGTTGGGATTACATGTGTAACTACCACATATAGCCGTTCCCCCTCCAAAAAAAAAAAAAAAAAAAAGACTTACTCTTTAAATTTTTCAAAAAGGTTTGGGTTGTTTTTGGGTTTCTTTGCCTTTCTTTTTTAATTTTTAAATTATCTTTTATTATCATTTTTTTACAATTTATTCAATTTGTAGCCTGTACGTAGTCTCTTCCCAATCCTACTCTCCCGCCCTCTTCTCCCCTTATGCCGGTCCTCTAGTCCACTGATAGGGGAGGTCCTCCCCTAGCCTACCAGGTCTCATCAGGACTTCTTCTGTGCATTGTCTTCTTCTGTGGCCTGGCAAAGCTGAAACCCCCCCCCCCCCGGGGGTGGTGATCAGAGAGCCTGTCACTGAGTTCATTCCAGAGAAAGTCCCTGCTCCCCTTACTAGGGTCACCACTTGGATACTGAGTCTATGCCCAAAAAGATGTTTTTTATATGTGTGTATAAATGTTTTACTCACATGTATGTATATACACTGTATGTATACTTGTTCCCAGAGGCCAGAAGAGGGCATTGGGTCTCCTGGAACTGATATTAGATTGTAAGTCTCTGCGTGCGTGCTAAAAGCAAAACCCTGGTCCTCTGTAGACATGTCCTTAGTCACTGGACCATCTGTGTACCCCACTCCATTTCAGCTTTCCCGGTATCTTTGGGCAGCATTTGCTGCTGGCTGTGTGGAGTTCATCAGTGAGCCAAGACTATCTTCTACATTTGCTTCCTCAAGTACTTGTGGCTACCTTTTTCCAAATGGTCCAGCAGTTCTGCCAAACACATATCATTGTTCCATGTTCAGTCTGCTTCTCTGTACTTCAGACATTTGTCTCAGTCTCATTTGTGTACTTACACCTTGCCTTTCCTTCCCTTTCCGCCACCCCCACCCACTTCATTCTCTTGCCTCCTTCCCTCTCGCCTCCTCCTTCATTGCCATTTGAGTGAGATTTAAGGAAGATGAAAACATAGATGTTTGTGGTTATTATGCCACATTTGGTCACAAATGTAGCTTAGATTTCCATGTCTATTCTGGGCATATTTGATAAGTGTGGATTTCCTCTGTTTTAAGTACAGTTGAATTTTGAACACATTGTTCTAATTTCAGGTTTCCCTTAATAATGGGGCTTGGAATTAATTTCATAACAGCTCTGAAAAAGCTGCTGCTTCATTTTTGTGGGGGAGGGGTACGTTGGATTTCACTGGATGAATGACCGTGATTTAACTAGCTCTCTATTCATGAACATTTAATTTGATTTGAGTCACTTCTCTTATAAATAGTGCTACAGTGATGATTTTATGCATAGTAATTATCTGCTTATACTGATGTGTGTTAGAATAAATTCTTAGAGTAGAATTTCTGACTTAATGCAGAATTCAGATTGTTGTTTAACCCAGTAGACAATTTTCTTAAGACTGTAAGACATTCTATGAAATGAGAAATACTTGACTTTTCCCTCATTTAGCTCACAGGAAGCCATTTTCTTTTATACTGCAGGGCAGCCAAAGCCAGTTTGGAGCTGCAACTCTGCCCTTGGCAGTGCATTTCCCTCACCATTTGAGACATGCCATGCTATTTTATCCTGTTTTTATCTAAAAGCCTAAAAAAAGATACGAAATATTTTCTTTTTAGATTTCTGTTTAGATTTATTGGGCATTTGGGAAATAGAAGAAAGAAAATGAGAAGTTCAGGGTCATCCTCAGCTATGTAATAAGTTTAAGGCCAGCTTGGGCTACATGAGAAACTCTCAAAAAAAAAAAAAGGAGGGAAGAAAATAAAAGAAAAGTAATACATAAATATATGCAGTGGGCTAGGTGTGGCTGTACATGCTTTTAATCCCAGCACTTGAGAGGCAGAGGCTGCTGTTCTACATGGTCTACATAGTGAGTTACAGGCCACCAGGGCTACATAATGAGATCCTGTCATCTCTTCCTCCTTGTCTCTCTTTGTTTTTTCAAAACAGGGTTTCTTTGTGCAGACCTTGCTGTACCTGACTGAGATTTTATCTTGAGAGAGAAAGAGAGAGGGAGGAAGGGAGAGAGAAGAAAAGAAAAAGTGGGAGCAAGATAGTTCAGTGGTGAAGGGTAAAGGCAGCTGTTGCCAACCTCAGTGACCTGAGTTTAATCCCTGGGACGAACATGGTGGAGGAAGAGAAGCAGCTCCTGTGAGTTGTGCTCTGAGCTCCACATGCACACATGGCACATGCACACACACATACATAAATAAATGGAATAAGAAGTTTAAAATTTACATGTTCATAGTGTACCATGTGATGTTTCAATACATGTAGATAATAACTTTGAGATATTATATTCACTTATCATAGGGTTCATCCATGTGACATGTACAATTTAAGCTAGAGATGTAGTGAATGGCCATGGGGTCAGTCCCCAGCACTAGAAAAAGCATTCTGCACAATTCAAGGAATCCAAGTGTGGCTCTTTGCACCATCATGGCGCCTGTGGAGCCCAGCTGGGAACAGGACTTCTAAGAAGCAGATATGTCTGGAAGGCTGTGGTGCAAGGCCGATTTTGCTGGCTACAAGCAAGATCTCCAGAACCTAAGAGAACACACCGCTCTTCTTAAAACCGAGAGTGTTTATGCCCAAGATGAAACGGAAGTCTACTTAGGCAGAGATGTGCTTATGAGTATAAAGCAAAAAACAACATGGTGACCCCTGCAGGCAAAGCAGACAGCCAGAGTGATCTGGGGAGAAGTCACTCGGGCCCAGGGAACAGTGGCGTGGTTCATGCCAAATTCCAGAGCAGCTTCCTGCAGAGGCCATTGACACAGAACTCAGTGATGCACCCTTCCTGGATTTAAACTAATGAAAAGTAAAGAAAAAAAAAATGGATTTGTTTAAAAAAGAAAGAAAGAAATCCAAGTGTATGATTATAATCCATTATTTGGGAGGCTGAGGCAGGAGGATCAGAAGTTGAGTTGCATGGACTAAATTGCAAGACTTTTCCTTAAAACAATAGTAGCAACAGTTTTTTTCCTTACCACCAAGTGCTGGGATTTAAGGCATCTGTCACCATGCCCAGGTTTTTGTTTTTTTTTTTTCAAAGATTAAAAAGTGTGTGTGTGAGTGTGAGTGAGTGACTTGACTTCTGGTGCCCTCAGAAGCCAAAGGCATTAGAGTCCCTGGAATTGGAGGGTGCTTGGAATTGAACTCAGGTCCTCTACAAGAGTAGTGTATACTCTTAACCACTGACTTATCTCTCCAGCCCCAAACGACAATTTTTTTAAAGTGTACAACTGAGTAGTTTTTCTTATAGTCATAGGATGCGTACCATTTGGACAGTCAGTTTTAGAATGTTTTCAGTCCCTCTAGAAAGACTGTATCCAGCACTAGTCTCTTATCACTCATATCCAACTCTCTTAGGTAGCCACTACATCTACTTTCTCGGTATATAGATTGGCCCCATATGAGTAGCCCATGTAAACGGTGCCATACAATCTGTGTAGTTTGTATGCTTCTTCCAGTTTTTTGTTTGTTTGTTTGTTTGTTTGTTTTGCAGAAGTGGAGTTTGAGGAGTTTGAGTGGGTAGGTAGTTTCTCAGATTGAGCAAGTACTTTGGGTGGTTGTTATCTGCCCAAGAAAAGGGAGGCAGATTAGTTTTGAAGTTGAAATGGTTTAGCAGGCTCTGGGGATTGAGCCAGTCAGTACCACCATTTAGAGCTATCCATCTTTTCAGTAACATGAAGCCAGCCTTGCCCTACACTCACATTTTCCTGCTGAAAGTCTCTACAAATCACTCAGCAGTGTGTAAGAGATCATCTGGAGGTCACTGCTTCAATCAAATAGACTTCTTTGTAATATTAGTCTCTGGGGTGTGGGAAGCAGTTACTCTGCAATGTTGGTTATTTTATAAGATGGGCTTTCAGGAAGAGCTTCCCTGTTGAGCCAGCTCAACTGTTCCTTGTTCTGTTTTGCGGCCCTGCATGGAGCAGAATGGTCCCAGGAGCCTTTCCTTGAGGTTTGGCTTCATCTTTACTCTGTGTACCTTACCTGCTCCATAGCACCCTGGTTGCGGTCCTCTTCTGTAGTCAGAGCAGAAGGCACTTGATGGGTGGTGTAGACCCTACTGCCAGAGGGATTGGTGTGTCATGCTTCCCTGAAGCCTGTGCTGACACAGAAGTTACCCCATTTTCAAATTACGGAGGGAATTACCAAGTGGGAGGGACCAAAGGCCATGTGTAGGCTAGTACATAACCGCAGCAGGACAAGTTAGGAAAGCTTACAGGTAATAAACATCAACAAGTAAATAAATGAAGACAGTGTCATCCTTTGCACTCTCATGGTGCTCACCTTTATAGGTGGTTCTTTTCAGTACCTGGTGAGTAAGGCTGGCACTTCTCTATACCCTAGATAAACTCGAAGGTAGCAGCTGCATTCTAGAGAGAAACCTTCCAGAGGCAGGCAGAGGGCTCTCAGAGTTGTCTGTGGAGTGCTCTAGCAGGAAGAGAAACTTGGCAGGTGAAGTGAGGCTATGCTTAGCCCTTACTTCCCTTTTTGTAGAAGAGTAGGGATACCTAATTCTGCCTGTTGGAGCTTCAACTTGAGCATTACAGGAAGAGAAAGAAAAAAATTCTATAAGTGGGTGTCCTAGTTAGGGTTTCTATTGTGTGACAAACACCATGACCAACCTCAGGAGGAAAGGGTTTATTTGGCTTCTGCTTCCACATCACTATTCATCATTGAAGGAAGTCAGGGCAGGAACTTGAACAGGGCAGGAAACTGGAGACAGGATCTGGTGCCATGGAGGGGTGCTACTTACTGGCTTGCTCCTCATGGCTTGCTCAGCTTGCTTTCTTAGAGAACCCAGGACCGCCAGCTGAGGGATCATATCACCTACAATGGGCTGGGTCCTTCTTCATTGATCACTAATTAAGAACATGTCTTACAACAGGATCTCATGGAGGTAATTTTCTCAATTGAGGTTCCCTCTCAAATAACTCTAGCCTGTTTCAGGTTGACATAAAACTAGGCAGCATAGGAGGTTAGAATTCATTGTCTGATGAAATGGGGAAGGAAGGAGAGAGAGAGTCTGGATGGTGGCAGTGCACCCCTTTAATCCCAGCACTTGAGAGACAGAGGCAAGTTGGATCTCCGTCAGTTCAAGGCCAACCTGGTCTACAGAGTAAATTCCAGGACAGCTAATGGTAAATAGAGAAACCCTGTCTCAAAAACAGAAAGAAAGAAAGAGAGAGAAAGGAAGAAAGAGAGAAAGAGAAAGGAGAGAAAGAAACAAACACAAGCATAAGATATTGTTTATTAGGTTATGTATCCAAAATATCTGGTGAGTAGGAGCACAGTTGGACCTGGAAGCTCAGAGGATCAATCAAGGTTCTTCCCTTTCCATCCTTTCCTAGCTTGCTTCATTGGTGTCTTGCTGGGTGCATTTTATATTTCAGTGTCCACTGGAAACTCCAGGACACTAATTTAAATAAATGGGTGGGGAGTCAGCTACCTTTTCTTGGAATTCCAACCTGGGTTCTGGGATCTAGCTTCCTTGTCCATTCCTGAACCAGTCATCGTGGTGGGGATGGGGCAGAGTGTTGTAATTTGCCAACCTGGGGTATGAGTTCCAGCCAGGGAGAGGTCAAGTGATTTGTCAGCACACTCAAATAGCACTGGGACAGAGACTGGGGAGTGGGGACCACTGATTCCCAAAGGACCTTAGGGTGGGATCAGGAGGGAGTGGATACTGTGCACAGCCACATATCTGAGCTTGTCTGGATAGGATACTATGTCTGAAGAAGTAATATTTCTGCTAAAGACTAGAGAGAGAAAATAGAAATAAACAGTAGCAGGAGAGACATCAGGAAGATGGTTTCAATTTTTATTTTTTTGGTTTTTTTTTTTTGTTTGTTTTTTGTTTTTTTGAGACAGGGTTTCTCTGGGTAGCCTTGGCTGCCCTGGGCTTGCTTTGTAGACCAGGTTAACCTCAAGCTCAGAGAGATCTGCTTGTCTCTGCCACCTCCAGTGCTGGGATTATAGGCTTGTGCCACCACACCCAGCGAGAAGAAAGTTTTATTCAGCAAACCCCATTTCCTACACTGTTCACTACAAAATTACTACTTTAATCCTAAAAGGATACAAATCCACTGGATCTTTTGAGTGTGAAGCAGCTCAGTGAAGCCTTGAAGTCCATCAGCAATAAATACCCAGCTGGCTGGGCTTGCAGTTGCCACTTCGCAATTCACTTTTCTTTGAGGTTTTTTTTTTTCAGAATCTAGAAGCTGTTTCCTTTATCTTTCTTAGTAAACATTTACCTTTTCCTTAAGTCACAGACTTCTTTCCTATGCTAGAATGTTCCCTGATTTTACTTGGAACTCCCAAAGACTCTCCATCAGTTTACACAATAGAGTGACCTACACTTCTCCTTCTATCACAGCCTGAAGTGCCACATGAGCAGTTCTGCTTACGTGCGGTTTGAGCCCACACACAGAGGCTTCCCAGGCTTCTTGGAAATTGTGATGATGGGGAAGCTAGAAAGGAGGGTGGGTAGACAGGTGCAGTCCTCAGCAGGTGCAGAGTGATAGCAGTGGATGGATATGTAAATGAGGGTGCAATCACAATCTCTTCTATAGAAAACAGTAGGTAGACATTCCTGAAGATGATCAGGTTAAACAAAAGAATGACAAACCTAAATGAAAGTAATTATAGATCCTCAAGTGTTGCTGTTACTCCTTCCCCATCCTCTCTATAAATTTCTGGATTTTATATTATGATTATTTTTGAGCCATTGTGGCTGCCTCCACCACCACCTCCTCCTCTTCCTGTTCTTTCTCCTCCTTCTTCTCCTTTTTCTCCTCTCTCCTGTACAGCTTTTGAAACACTTCCACTTTGTAGCCCAGATTGCTATGTAATCTACTGTTTGTAACTCAGACTAGCCTCAAACCTGTTGTCCTTTTGAGACTGTGTAAACCACCACATCTGGCTTTCCAGACTTTTTAACTCATTCATCCATTGACTTATTGAGCAAGTAGCTACTTGCTGTGTGCTGGCCCCTTTCTAGGCATTGGGGATATAGCAGAAAAGAAAACAAAATCCCTCACTCTGCAGTCTGCATCCCAAGGAAAAAAACAAACAATCCTTAGCGTAACATGTGAGCTAAATAGCAACACTGTGTGCTAAGAAGAAAATAAAGCCAGGTGAAAAGGATCAAGTGATAGTGGAAGGAGACTGCTCCTTTCTATTTTAAAACAGGATATGAGCTGGGCATTGGGGAGCAAGCCAGCACTCTGCCCGGACACAGGGCCAGAAGCAGAGTGCCATACTAAAACTTAAAAATAACAAATTAAAAAACAACATAGATAGGCAGAATTGTTCAGAAAGAGTTAGCAAAGAATAGTGTGTTCAAAGATGGCTTCCGGTTCTTCTATTATGGAGAGAGGGTGGGGCAAGAGGCAGAGTAGACAGTGGAAGGGATGGAGCTTCTTCTTCTTCAGGGGAAAAGAGAAACCATTGAGGGGTTGGAGCAAAAGAATGAAGAGGCTTGATTTAGGTTTGTTTGTTTGTTTGTTTGTTTGAGACAGGGTTTTTCTGTGTAGCCTTGGCTATCCAGGAACTCCCTTATAGACCAGGCTGGCCTTGAACTTTAAAGAGATCCACATGCCTTGCCTTCTAAACTCTGGGATGAAAGTTATGTGCCATCACTGCCAGGCCTGATCTGTGTTTTTGAGCACTTGTTCCCTCTGCAGTAAGGAGGAAGGGTAGGCAGGCAGAACAATTAGAAGGTTGCTGAGTAAAAGTGGACCTGGCATTGGGGACCTGAGAGTTTAGCTAAAAGCAGGGAGACCTTTGAAAGCATTTCCTTCTCTATGTGTGCTTGTGTTTTCCTGGAGGAATGCACACCCTTCCTTTAGAAGGGGATAACTTTTCCTCCCAGAGCAATAAGATTCTGCAGTTTGGAGACCAACAGCTTTATTCTCTAAGGTCATTCTCCCCTCACAGCATCCCTGCTGAGGTTGAATATGGAGCTGGGCTGGATGAGGTAGCACTCTTATAGGGTACATACTCTGGAGGCCTTGGAACAGATGGAGGAGGGGTCCAGGAAATCAGCCATAAGATGAGCTCTAATACCTGTCATACCCAGAAGGTTCTGAAAATGGGAAAATCGCTCTCAGTTATTTTTTACACAAGAAATCACACTATAATGAAGAGTGATAGCAAAGACTCTACTGTGCTTTGCCCTGATGTCCACAGAACATTTCCAGTCATCAAACCCTAGAATTTAAAATCCAGAGAGTCCCTAGTGGTCCCTTGCTGCTGTGCAAATTTCAGCCATGACTTGTAGTGATCTAGCCTGTACTGCAGATGTCCATAGCCCATAGATGACAGAATGTCTGTGGCAGCACCTTAAAGCCTTGGCTAGGATAGGGCTCCCAGTCACCACCTTCACTTATAAGGGTCATCTATCCAAACAGTGGAGCTGTGGCCTACAGAGTTACAGGTGGGTTAGAGATGGCTCAGAGAGTGAAGGTGTGTGCCGCCAAGCCTGATGGCCTGAGTTCAACACCCAGGGTGCGTGTAGGTGAAAGGGCAGAACGGGCTCCTATAACTTGTCCTCTGCTTTACAGGAAATAATACATGTATGAATGAATGAATAAATAAATAAATAAATAAACAAATAAATAAATAACCTTTGTATTTATCCCATCACAGGATAGGTTTACTCTGCTTTCCATCCTAAATAATGAATTCTTTCTGTTTTGAACCCCAGGGGTTGCCCTTCTCTCAGATGCGTACCCTGAAGAAATCTTGGTTGACCTGTTGGCCAGGTATGACAGTGGCAAAGACAAGCATACTCCAGAGACCAGAATGAAAGTCGGGGAGGTCCTGATGCGAGTTGTCAGGGCATTGGGTGAGTTTTTGTTCATTTGTTCTGCTTTTGTTTTTGTTTTCCATTCCATTCCTCTGAAACAGAGCAGTGTGGTTTTGAAATCTCTGGGTGAGGAGTGATTGGGGTGGTGATGAACCGTGTAGGACTGAGCACATACTCAGCAAGTAAAGTCTTGAGAAGGTAGTTTCTTTTCTTACAGCTGCGTGGTTTCCCTGCCCAGTAGCTGTGTTTTCCTGGGGTCTGAGTGGTTGGAGTGGGCTCTCAGCATGCAGCCTAGGCTGGCCGGAGGCGCCTTGTACAGTCCAGGCAGGCCTCTACCTCACAGTCTGCTGCCTCGGCCTCTAGAGTGTGGGGTATAGGCACACTCCACCGTGCCAGCTCTCGGGCCTGACTTACAGTGGACCCGAAAAGAGAGGCTTCACAGCTGAGAGCAGCGAGCGTGAGGACAGGAAGTGTGGAGCTCGTGAGGCCTGTCTGCTGTGCCAGACTGCCAGTGTGTACGGTCTCAGCCATTCCCAACCAGTCCTCTAAACAAGGTTAGACCCACGATGTCCATGAAGCCTTGGCCAGACGCCGGCAGCAGTCTCTGCAGGATTCCTTCACCCACGGGGGAGGGGGAGGCAGTGCTAACAGCTGAACCTTTGCCTAGAAGCTGAGAGCTGTGCTTGCTTGCATGGCTGCAGATGCGGCTCGCCTGGGTCCAAACACTGAGCTGCTTCTGGCTATGTGAGCGATCATGGGACTTCGTGGTGCCTCAGTGTCCTCATGTACAAATCAGATATTCATACTCTATAAGGTCATATTTTGAATAATGAAATTAAAGGGAAGCAACTGTAGCTAGTGGTACAGGACCGAAATCCCAGCGACTTAGGCTGAGGTGGGGATCACAGTTCAAGGACTGCCTGGTTTGCAGAATGAGTTCAAGAACAAGCTGGGCAACTTCGTTAGACCTTATCTCAAAAGTTAAAAGAAACGGTGCTAGAGAAGCGTCTCAAGTGGTTGATGACACTGTTCCTTCAGAGGGCCCAGGTTCAAGTCTCAGCACCCACAGAGCAGCTCACAACTGTCTGTCACTCTGGCTCCAGGAGATCTCACCCTCACACAGACACATATACAGTCAACATACCAATGTACATGAAATTTTAAAAAATTAAAAATAAAAAAAAAAGTAAATAAAGGGATAGGGGTATAGCTCAGTGGTAGAGTGCCTGCCTTAACTGTGTGAGGGCCTGGGTTCAGTCTTAATACTGCAAAAAAAACGGGGGGGTAAACAAAACAAGACAAAACCCCCAAATCACAAAGGGGACCCTGGAGAGGTGGCTTAGAGCAGTCCAGGCAGAGCAGCCAGCCATTCCCCGGAGTAGGGCAGAGGTGAAGACAAAGGATCTAGGTGGGGAGGCCTGCTCTCTTGAGGTGCTATGGTGGAGAGCCTCGCCCCAGGCAGCCCTGCCAGTTCAGGGATTCCATGGATGCCTCGGCAGCTCACTCTTCTGTTTACGACCGTAAGCACGCTCGTAGCTTTTTGTTTGCTTGTTTGGGGGTTTGTTTTTTGTTTGTTTGTTGTGGTGGTGGTTGTTTTTGAGACACTCTCTATGTAGCCCAGGCTGTCCTGGACTCACTCTGTAGACCAGGCCTGCCTCTGCCTCCCAAGTGCTGGGGTTAAAGGTGTGCCCCACTCCTCCTGGGCAGTCCTAGCTTTAACTGTCTCACTCACATCATGGGGCAGCACCCAAAATCTGAAAATCTGAAATCCCAAATGCTCCAAAATCTAAACTTTTTGAGTACTTGTCATGATGTCATAAGTGGAAAGTTCCATACCACAAAACTTCGTTTGATTAAAAAAAGGTTTTAAGTAAAATTACTTTCAGTTTATGCATACTCAAATGGTACTCAAAAGAGAAATGAATTTTTTGTTTATACTTGTGCATACTCAAATATTGTGAAGTTCAGAAAATTATAGAATCTGAGCAGCTATGCTCTTCAGCCTCTCACACCTGTGCCGGTGTGCTGGCTGCATGGAGAAAATGACTTGGAGTCCTTTAAAGATATCAATAATGCTTATTCGTACAGCACAAGCAGTTTTCTTATTCGCTAATGTTGTGGAGGTCCTTGTGAACAGCAGCGTTTTGAAGCCTGCCCAGTGCACAGCCCGGCGGCCTTGGCTGGACCTTGCTCCTCCTCAAGTCAGCAGTGAGTGGGGAAGGAGCTGGGGTGCCGCGCCACCTGCCCTGGGCCTCACCCCTGCTCCTAGCTGTACAAGGTGGTGGTGCGAAAGCAGCAAGAGTTCATTTTTTTTCTGTTTTTAAAACTTGCCTGGATGTGTGGCAGAGGCAGGCAGATCTCTGTGATTTCAAGGCCAGCCTGGTCCACATATGAAGTTCCAGGCTAGGCAGGCGAACGTAGGGAGACCATCTCAAAGCTCAGTGGCCCTCAGTGTACTCAGCACCCTCAAATCAGAAACGTGCAGAGACCCCAGAAGCTTCCTTTTGCCCTTTCTGGTCTGTACCTGCCCCAGAGATAAGCAGTCTTCTAAATTTATTTTATCATTTTAAGTTTACTTTGATTGTTCTTGAACCTTATTTTAATGGAATAAATCTTCCTGTTTCTATTAAGCAGTTGTGAATTTAGGTTACATCTGGAAGTGTAAACATACTACTTCCTGTTGCCATGCATTAAGGGGCACACAGGAGTCAGGTCATTCCACTCTGAGTGATGTTTTGCTTTCCAGTGGGACCTGTTTTTTTCCAAACCTGTTAGCTGCCAAAAGCTAAGTAGTCATGGATAATCTTACCTAGACACATTGGGTTTTGTTTTCTGGTTTGGGGTAATTTTTTTATTATTTTTTTATTTTTTAAGATTATAATTGCATCATTTCCTTCTTCCTTTTACTCTCTCTAAACTTCCCCATATACCTCTCCTTGCTCTTCCAAGTTCATGGCCTCTTTTTTTCATTAATTGTTATTGCATATATGTGTGTATACATATATAAATGTGCATGCACACACACATATTACCTTCTCAGTGTGTGTATGATACTTGTGTGTATGTGTCCAGGGTTGACCATTTGGTATTGGAAAAGCAATTGGTGTGCTTGGTGGGGGGCGCTTTCTCCCATTCTCAGCACTACTTAGTCGCCTGTTGTTCTTTGTGTAGAGCCGAGGCTCCAGCGTGTTCCCCTGTGCACTTTGGCATGTCTGTTGTTGTTCTTGCTCAGCTTGTTTAGGAAGTCATGTTGGTGAGATTTTATGGATGTGACTTTTTTAGACTGAGTCCTGCTTTATAGCCCAGGCTGGCCTCAGACTTGTAATCCTCCAGCTTCAGCTTCTCCAGTACTAGGATTATAGCTACATATCACTGCACCCAGAGAGGGTTCTGTTTTTAAAGGGATTGTTTTTAATTTTGTGTATGTGTGAGTGTAGGTACTTTGGAGATTAGAGACACTGGATCCCGGGGCCTGGAGTTGCAGGTTATGAGCCACCTGATTTGGGTGCTGTCAGCTAAGCCCAGGTGCTCCGGAAAAGTAGTGTGCAATCTTAGGCAGGTGGGTCTCTGTGAGCTCGAGACCAGCCTGGACTACAGAGCTAGTTCCAGGAGAGCCAGGGCCACACAGAGAAGCCCTGTCTCAAAAGAAGAAGAAAAAAAAGTACTATGCACTTTTCTAAAAAATATTTTTTATTTATTTTACTTTATTTTATATGCGTTGGTATGAAGGTGTCAGATCCCTTGGAAATACAGACAGTTGTGAACTGCCATGTGGGTGCCAGAAATTGAACCCGTGGCCTTTTGAAGAGCAGTCAGTGCTCTTAACCTCCAAGCCATCTCTCCAGGCCCTGCTATGCACTCCTAACTGCTGAGCCATCTCTCCAGCCCTGCAATTTCAGTTTTTCAGTCTGTGTATTTAAAGATCTTGAGTCACTGATGTTTGTATTATAGGTATTTTCTTCTGTTATTAAGCTTTTAGTTTTGTTTCTGAAACAAGAGTTGTGGGGTTTTGTGGGCTTTTCTTTTAATGTTTTGTTTTGGTGTAGATAAATCTTTCCTATATGACTTCTGTCTTATATGAATAGGTCTTCTAGACCATGACTGTTTAAGATGTATGTATATTTCTTTATCTCTCCCTTTTGATATAGAGAAGGTTGTGGTAGGGTTTTGGCTCACTCTGTCTTTTTAAAGGAACTATTCGATTTTTATTTTAACTTCTGGAAATGTAATCTTAACACTTTGTTAAGTTACCAATCACCCCAAATGTTTTTCCATCTGTTTCCTTTCATGTGGTCCAATGTTGATATTGATAATAACCCATGGGCTATTATGTACTATTTAATTTAAAAAGAAAAAAAAAACTTGGAAAATGTAAGACATTAAAGTGGGTGTGTTAACTACACGCCTGTGATCCTAACACTGGGAAGGTAGACGTAGGGGATCCGGAGATCCAGGAAACTCTCTACATAGTGAATGTGAGGCCAGCCAGGACTTCCTGACACCTTGCTTCAAAAACTAACGGCCAGCCAGCTGTATTAAAGCCAGACTGCATGCTCCTTCCGCAGGTTTATCACAGTTGCGTAGGAATGACATATCCTAAGTTGTCTGTTCTGCAACCTAGGGAGTCTTTCTGGTGGCCCAAGTAAATGCCAACTTGCTTCACAACCTAAGTTGCATTTCAGGCTATTAGGCTTAATTAGTCATTCATAAAAACTTATTCATATCTGGGGCTGGAGAAATAAATGGCTTAGCAGATAAAAGCATGTGCTGCTTTTCCCAAGGACCTGCATTCGATTCCTAGCACCCTTTATCAGGCAGCTGACAACTGCCTGTAAGTCCAGCTCCACGGAGATCTGATAGCTCCGACCTCTGTAAGCACCCCAGTTACATGCACATATTCACCCCCACATTTCCCCACACACATAGAAACATATTGGAAAAATAAATACTTTCAAAATTTATTCATTCCTTCCCTAAAACATCTACAAATTCTCTTACATTTGGGAATTTCTTACACAGCTAGCTTCATCTGTTTTCTAACAGTCATATTAGCATCTTTCTCTTTTTGATGTGGGTTGTTGAGCATCAAACCCATGGCCTTGTGTGCTACAGGCAAGGGCCCTGTTACTGAGTTACATACCCTCCTCAGAATGTTGGAAGGAGAGCTTTCTGCCACCTGCCTTTAGAGTCCGTGGCCACCTTCAAAGTTACTGTATCTGTGCTGTAGCCTTTGAGGTTCCTTCTACTTCTTTAATGGACCTCAAGTTGAACTACTAAAAACTACTGAATGTGTAGAGGATATTTCACTTCATGTCCCTTGCAAACATTTATTTCTCATCTTAAGGGATAGGTGAAAATAAAGAGTTTTTGTTTTTGTTGTTGTTGTTATTGTTTTGTTAATTTGTTTGGCTGAGTTTTGGGTTTTGACACTAGGGATTGAACCCAAGACCTCATACAAGCTAAGTACACATGTGATCACTAAGTCTTCACCCTGGAAATTGCTTTTTATTTATATGTGATGCCTTTTCAAGCTTGTGTAAGAAATATTTGATGCAAAACAATTTTGCCTGTAGTGACATCCAACCACTCTCTTGAGTTTTTGTTGAGTTTGAAACCATAAATTTCTTATTGCCTGTCCTTTCTAATGTTCAAATTTATCTTGAATATTTTCCCCCACACACTCTGTCTTGGGAATGAGGGCATAATGGTTCAGTTCAAAGACATTTACTGAGATGAATATGACTGTTATCGTAGAACTGAGGACCCTGAAGCAGGGAGTCAGAAGTTCTAGGCCAGCCTGGGCTACATATCAAGATCTTGTGGGTAGAGGCAGGGAGGCAGGGAGAGAGACAGAGACAGACACGAAAACTCATACATTTATTGAATAGCCACATAATGGTATATGTGTGGGCAGCTGAAAGTTGGAGTAGGGAGTTTATAGTTCAGCTTGAGGTGATGGTGAGAGGTGGGGAGAGACCTTCCACTGTGAGGACACGGAAGAATGGATCCAGTTTGCCCTTTTTCTTCTTGAGATGTAGTTGAAGGTGGCCGGTGTACCAGAGACATGTTTTGTTGTTTTCTTGCTTTGTTTTGTCTGTAGCTCAGCATAGCTGGCCAGTCTTGGGAAAATAACCTTGGTATCGTAGTTCATAGGGGTTTTTTTGTTTTTGTTTTTGTTTTTCCTCATAGCAGAGACTTAAGATGAAAATGGGGAAGTGTGAATAATAGGGTACCAGGCTGGGTATTACAGATTTCAGCTACAATAAGCCATAGTTAAACATTATAGCTAATTTTTGAATTTTAAATTATCATTTTTTTTGAGACAAGATCTCAAAACCTCGTAACCAAGTTGGCCTCAAGTTCATTGTGCGAAGGCTGGCATTGAACTCCTTCTTCTCCCAAGTACTGGGATTACAGACATGGACTCAGTACACCTGGCTCTAGAATTTATGAGTTTTTTGGGTCAGGGATATGGTTGAGTGACTAGAAGTTTTTGTTATACAAGTTTGAGGACCTGAGTTTGTTCCCAGGACCCACATACAACCAGATGTGATAATGTGTCTGCAATACTGGAACTTCAGCAGTAAGATGGGAGGCGCACAGGCCAGCCTGATTGCTCAGTGGCAAACAAGAAAGAGATCCTCTCTCGCACAAGATGGAGAATGAGGGCTGACACCTAAGGGTGTCCTGGAACCTCAACACAGACACCATGTCATGCATGCTTCCCCCAAGACACACTCACCGACACACAAAGACACATAAAGCACATGCCTACAGAGACACACAAACAAACCCATAGAAACGCAGTTATGCAAGTACCAGACAATGAGAGAAGCTATCTCAAAAACCAAGATGGATAGCATGTGAGGAAAACTAGAAAAAGGTTGAGAAAAAGGTTGTTCTGTGCACACATCCTGCGAAGTGTGATCCAGTCAGCGTGGATGTGGCTCAGCTCCATAAGCCTTTATACTAATAGAATTTGGGAACACTAGTGTGGTCAAAGGTAAAGGCTGAAGCCCAGATTAATTTATTACTTTATTTTAAAATGTGTGAACAGACCATTCTCATCCCCCAACTATATAGTATCACATAGTCATTTCACATCACTTTTTAAGTATTTGAAATTATGAAAAAGAAGCCTCTCATTGTCATTTGCCACTAGAAGTAACCACTTTTGTTTTAATATTTTACTTTCCTGAGAGATGCTAAGGACTTGACCTAGCGTTTCTTGCATGCATGAGCTATACCATGAGTTACAGCATCAACCTTCAGGTTACCTTTTAATGATTTTTTTCCTCAGAATTATATTTATATGTATATTTCTCTTTTCACCTAACATTATTCATGAGTACTTTTCTTTTTTAATTTTATTTATTTCCTCTGTGGTATATCTTTCTGTGTATCTGTGTGTATATATGTGTTTGTCTGTGTGTGTGTGTTTGTGGGGAGTGTGGGGGTGTAGGTCGGACGACAGCATGCGGTAGTTCTCTTCTTTCAGCATGAAGGTCCCGGGACTGTCAAGTGCCTTTTCCTTCTGAGTCATCACTGCAGCCTGTTTTCTTTCTTCTCCATTCCATCGTGGCTTTCTTTCCTTCTCTCTCTCTAATGTGTCTTGCAATGTTGCCAAGGCTAGCTTTGACCTCTTGAACTCTGGCTATCCTCTTCCCAGGCTCACATGTGCACCACATGCCCAGTTCATGAGCACCTTTTTAAAATTAATTAATCAATTATTGACTAGCCACTTAATGGTAGATCTGTGGGCAGCTGAAAGTTGGAATGGAGAGTTTATAGTTCAGCTACAGGTCATGAAATTAAATAAAGTTAATTAATTTTAATTAATTAATTAATATATGGAAATCTTTCCTGCATGTGTGTCTGCAGTATGTGCTTGCAGTGCCTGCAGAATTCAGAAGAAGGCATGTGATTCCCTAGAACTGCAGTCTCAGACAGTGGCGAGCTGCTGACAGTGAGCTGCCATGAGGGTGCTAGGTTCCTCTGGAAGAGCAGCCAGTGCTCCTAGCCACTGAGCTATCTCTCCAGCCCCCATGAGTACCTTTTATGTCATTAAGTACTTTTCCTGAAAATACAGTGAGTAATAGTTGTATTATAGCCAGTGACCTGAATGCACTGTGATTTTATTTAGTTATCTTTTAGGGAGATAGTCTCTAATTAGGCTGTTGCCAGTTTCTTTCTGATTACAAGGAGAGCACTGCTGATTTCTATTCACTCCCTTTAGTGAACCTTTGATTCCTTTCTCAGAATTGGCTCCTAGGGGAAAATGAGTAGGTTAGAGCACATGTGTGCTTTAAGACTTCATTTTTAGAACAAGGTTTTCCTCCAGAAATGTGCATCTTGACAGCAACGAGTGAGACTGCCAGTGTCTCCCAGAGAAAAATTCTTCCATGGCTTCCCATTAAATTTCTAAACCTAGCCATTTCTCTTCAACTGTATGTGCCTTTGATCCATAACGAACCAGGAAACATGGGGTTCGTGACTCAGTGACAGCCTCTTGCCAGGGCAGCTGCGGTCTGGTAACGTCACTGTGAAGCAGAAAGAACAGCCCTTCTTAATTATTTTTAGAGGTAGTACATCGTCTTCTAATCAGCAAGCTTAGACAGGTTCCCGTTTACAGCGTCAAAGCCTTCTGAAGAGGAGAATGGAAGGCTGTGGCCATGCCATTCCCTCTGGAGTTTGCCTGTAGGACACATCAAAATCCAGATTTGAATGAGGATGGGGCAGAGGAGTCTATCATGGGTCTTTGTTGGCATATGCCACACTACAGGTGGAATTTCCAAGAATCCTGAGGCAAAACCGTGTCTTCTCTCAACATACTCTGTATTCCAGGAGAAGGGTGGGTCTAGGCTTTAGGGTGTATTTCTATCTGTTGAAACTTGCAAAACTCCCTGTCAACCCTTTTCCATGCTGCCGGTTTGGATTTTATGTTCAGGGCTAGCAATCACGTTGCATCTCAAAGTTCATTCAAGTGATGAGCAATCCAGGATCCACTTTCTCCCAGCCCATCCACCTCCAGGATAATGCCCATAATCTGATTTTAGAAAACCTATAATCTGTCCGGAGACTGGAGTATTCGGCCTCAGATCCTGCGCTGACAGCCCATCTTCTTCCAGCCCAGTTACAGAAAATGAGGAAGAACTGAGCATAGTCAGGCTCTGTATCACACACTCAGTCTCTGTCAATTAATCAACCATAGACTGAAATTTTTAAACAGAATTGTGTGCAGTAAGCATGTGTACAAACCCTTTCTTATAGTTATCCCCAAAGCAATAGAGTAGAACAGCTACTTATATAACATTTACATTACACTAGATGATTTGAAGTATCTGGGAAGCTATGCGTAGGTTTTTATAAGGGACTTTCTGTCATGCAGATTTTCTTATCCACCAGCGGATCCTGAAACCAGTCCCTCACAGATACCAAGTGACAGCTGTAATTGGATTTGTCTAACAGGCTGTGATAAGTTCCAGTTGGGTTAGCCTAGTAATTAAGGCAAGGGGAATGACTATTAAATAGCAACATAATATTTTACAGGATGATCTGTTACAATTCACACCAGGTATTCAACTAAAATTGTGACCTATTTTCAAAGTGAAAGTTATTTTATTATTTGCTTTGATTGCAAAGAGTAAAAATGTCTTGTTTCAAGAAATACAAAGCTGGGCATGGTAGCACTCACTTTTAATACCTTCACTAGGAAGACAGATCTCTGAATTGGAGGTCAGTCTGCTCAATTTAATGAGTTCCAGGACAGCCCAGGGCTGTATAGAGAGACGCTGTCAAGCCAGGTGTGGTGGCACATGCCTGTGATCCCAGCACTCAAGGAGGCAGAGGCAGGCGGCTATCTGAGTTGAGGCTAGCCTGGTCTACAAAGCGAGTCTAGGACAGCCAAGGCTGCACAGAGAAACCCTGTCTTGGAAAACCAAAAATCTTGCCTCCAAGTCTAAGGATTTACATGGTAGGTGCATGGCTACCACACATGTGTTGTGGCATGCACATGTGTGCACATACACTGAAGAGTTTAAGTTAGCCTGGATGACTCCATTTTGAAATAAGGAGCCATCTTGCCTGGGAGCTGAACTCAGGTACCAGGAAATACCACAGAATGTGCACCTGGCAGAAAACAAAGTCAGCTCTCCAAACAACGGCCTCTAGGAAATATCACAGAATAAATGTTTAGTAAAATATAGAGATAATCTCCCTGGCAATTATAAATGGTCACCTCTCCCCTATGGCCTTAACCCAATTTTGTAAAGTAAAGGTATGAACCCCCCTGCTTTCTCTCATGGAAACATGTACCCCCCCCCCCCGCTTGCTGTTATGGAAACCCCCTGTTTGTAGTCTTTCCCTTTAAAATCCCTGTTCACTCAGGGCTCAGGGTCCCACTTCTCTACTGCTGTGTCAGTGAGACTTGGGTCCCGAGTTCGATCGCTCTCGTAATAAAGCTCTCTTGCTCTTGTATCAAGTCATCTCCTG
>CM053744.1:42557856-42653917 GCA_028658305.1 Pachyuromys duprasi
ATGCCTTTAAACCCAGCACTTGGGAAACAGAGGCAGGCAGATCTCTGTGAGTTCGAAGCCAGCCTTGTCTACAAAGTGAATCCAGGACAGCTAGGGATCTGTTGCACAGAGAAACCCTGTCTTGAAAAACAAACAAACAAATATTTTGAATAGCGTTCATTGTTTATTTCTAAATAATTCATAGAATGTACTTGTGAATACATTTGGGGGTTTTTGTTGGTGATTATTTTGTTTTTTTATTGAGTCAGGCTATCACTCTGAAGCATAGACTTGTCTAAAATTCACTATTATCCTGTGCTGCCAACACTTCTGTCTCAACCTCTCAAGTTCTGGGATTGCAGGTGTAAGCAGCTCAAGGTTTTAAAATTTCTCTTGTATATATGTAGGACTACTAAGATTTTATTTTAAGTCAATTTTACTTGTTAATATCTTTAAAGGAATTTATCTATTATCTAAGTTATTGAATTTATCACAAAAGTAATTTAGTATTCTCCCATTATTTTGATGTTTGTAGGCTTTGTTGTATTCACCTTTGCTTCATTTTCCATGTTTGTGATTTGAATATTCTCAGGTTTCTCTGTGTAGCCATGGCTGTCCTGGTCTTGCTTTGTAGACCAGGCTGGCCTTCAATTCACAGAGATCTGCCTGCCTCTGCCTCCTCTAGTGCTAGGATTACAGGTGTGCGCCAACACACTGGGCTGAGCCAGCTTTTTAATGTCATTAATTTTTCTAATCATTTTTTGGCTCTTTGTTTCATTGGCTTTTATCTTCTATCTCTGTTTTCTTCTATTTTAATCATGTATTATTACAAAACAAATTACCTGGAAACATGGTGAACAAAAATTGACAAGTATTATATCCCAGTTTCTGTAGAGTAGGTGTCCACGGAAGGCTTAGCTGAGTGCCTCCTAAGGCTGTGGTCAAGGAAATTGAGCTTTAGAGCCATCTAAAGAATTAGCTGAAGATAGAACCACTTTCAATTTGACTCATTTTGTTGATGAGACTTGTTTTTTAGGTTGTTGGACCAAAGACCTCATGCCTTTAAACCCAGCACTTGGGAAACAGAGGCAGGCAGATCTCTGTGAGTTCGAAGCCAGCCTGGTCTACAAAATGAATCCAGGACAGCTAGGGATCTGTTGCACAGAGAAACTCTGTCTTGAGAAACCCTGTCAGCTTTGTTTTATCATCCATCCTTTCTTTTTTTATTTAATGTGTGTGGTCTGTTATATGTTTGGGTGTGTTGGGTGTCTGTCTATATGATATTGTGTGTGTGGTGTGGTCTTAGTGTGGATGTGTACACATGTGCAGGTACAGCCACACATGTATGTGGAGAGTAGAGGTAAATGTTGGGTAATGGTGGGTGATTTCCTCACTCTCCACCTTTTTTATTTTTTTTGAAACAGAGTTTTATATGGCCCAGGCTGGCCTTGAACTTATTATATAACTGAGACTCTTTATTCTTTTAAAAATATTTATATTTGATTATATATCTATATGTGGTATATGTACACATGTGAGTGCAGGTTCCCTCCAAGGCCAGAAGAAAGCATCAGCCTCCCTAGAATTACAAACAGTTGAGAGATCTCCCAACATGTGTGTTGGGAACTGAACTCAGGTTTCTACAAGAGCTATGTGCTCTTCATTCTTGATCCATTTCTTCAGCCTTTGTTTTATTATTCTTAATCCTCAATCATAGCTTACTATAGCAAATAGTGTTGGGTAGATAGAGAGGGCAGGGCCATACTCCAGAAGATCTTGAAAGTTGGGCGAGACAACTTGAACTTGATGTGGTGGACATTTGGAAAATGTGATGGAAGAGATTTAGGTGTGGTCAGCAGGGTCGCATGAAGGATGGATGAAAAAAGGAGAGCTTGGAGTCAGAGAGATTACTGGGAGGCTGCAATGTTGTTTGTTTGTTTGTTTGTTTCTTTGTTTGGCACAAAGAGCACAGGATTTGACCAGAGGTATGTGTTGAAAAGAATTTTTTTAAAAATAACTGTTATAGCAGTTCAGAGGAAGAGCTGAGAGACTGCCATTTTGTTTACTATCTGGTGGATATAGAATTATCATCCTTCTAATAACTGTTGTTCCCTAGAGAATGTTGAAAGACTCAAATAAGCCTGGTGTGATAACACACACCTTTAATCCCAGCACTCAGGAAGCAGTTTGAGGCCAGCCTGGTCTACAAAGCAAGTCTAGAACAGCCACGACTGTTACACAGAGAAACCTTATCTCAAAAAACCAAAAGGAAAAGAAAAGCTTAAATGGAAAAGTATATATGAAACCACTGACAAATGAGTGTCATTACAGAGATGTAGATATCCCCATATTAACCCTGATAGTGGGAATTTCAGATACCGAAGTAGAGAGGTCAGACCATCTGCTGTGGCAGCCATTGGACACATGAATAAGAATTTTATGTTTGTGGGACTTAATGTTGGGTTACATTATGCCATTATTGGAGGTGTGCATTGTGACCCACCTGCCATGTTCCCCTGTGTATAATTAGGGATAATTACAGCAACTACCTGAATGGGCAGTTATAAAGTTAAATCAGAGTATACACATGTAAAGTGTTCAGAAGCAGCATCTTTCATGTCAGGGTAGATAACTGGCCTATGGTCTTGTTTTTGTGTGAGTGCCTCACATTTCCTCATTCTCCCTCAGTAAGCAGCCCCTCAGTCACTGTGAAGTGTGTGGTGCTCTTAGCCAGACTAGAACATGTATACCATGTCAGCTATTAGGCTGGGTGTCTGAATTGCTCATCTTCCTGTAACTCTTGAAATGGCCTGCAGTTGGTTTTGATTGTTATTAGTCATAGAAAGTGACAGGTTCCAAGAATGAGTGACTTCCTCATGAAAGTTCTTATTCATATGCTCAATGGCTGCCACACTGATCAGAGAGTCAGATTAGATTAGAAAGATCCAAAACTGACATAAATCAGCGTTTGTTTGTTTTATTTTGTGTTGAGGACAGGATCCCACTATGTAGCTCTAGCTGTCGTGGAACTCAATATGTGGAAGAGGCTGGCCTCAAACTCACAGAGATACACATGCTTCTACCTCCCAAAAGGCAAAGACACTAAGCCTGACTTTTGTTCATTTGTTTTAATAAGACTATTTATTATTGGTAAGAGCACTGTAAAACCAAATTACATTGAGAAAGATGCCTTTGTTGGGTCCCAGCACCAACGTGATGGGTCACAGGCAGCTGTTAACGCCCAGTCCAGGGGATTTGACTTCTCCTGTTGTCAGTGGACCTCCAAGTCACGCGATGCACATATAGAATACTAAGACACATACACACAAGTTAAATTGTTTGTTTTCTGAGACAGTGTTTCTTTGTGTGGCCCTGGCTGTCCTGGAACTTACTCTGTAGACCAAGCTGGCCTTGGATTTAAAGATCCTGCCTCTGCCTCCTATAGGACTAAAGGTGTGCGCCACCACTACCTGGCTTAAAAAAAAAATTTTTTTTTAAATGTTAAGTGTATACTATAAAACTAGAAAAACAACTACCTGCTAATGGCATAAAATCTTAGGGGTAGAGTATACATTGGTGACGACAGCAGCAACAAGGGATTTATTTCTGTAACGAGGAAGAAATGGGACAAGGCTGTGGTCCTGCACTTCTTTAATCCCAGCACTCAGGAGGCAGAGGCAGGTGGATCTCTGAGTTTGAAGCCAGCCTGATCTATAAAGCAATTCCAGGGCAGCCAAGGCTACACAGAGAAATCCTGTCTCGAAAAGCCAAAAAAGTAAAAGAAAGAAATGTGTGGGAATGGTAGGGTTCCATAAATTGTGACCCTTAAGCCAAACATAGGTCACTGCCCACTTTTATGCATCTTATAAGTTAATGAATTTCTCAATTTTAAATAGTTGAGGAGGGAGGGGTGAAAGAATCTTTTGTGTTATTAATTTTATAATTATGTTCAATGAAGATTGCAGTGTCAAAACAGTCTCATTTACTTACATATTTTCTGTGGCTTCAAAGCTGAGTAGTAGCAACTGAAAGTGAACAAGGTCAGAAGCATGCACGGAAAGGCCTACTGACCCTTAGGGCACCATTGCCCAAGTTCACAATGTGTTTCTTTGGCAACCCTTCACTGTTTGCTTTTCAACAGTTACTCATCTTTCTGTGTTATTCCTGTGTTGGGTTTTTGTTTGCTCTTCCCATATAAAGCTTTATATCCTACATTTAAAAGTGGAACCTTTTATAGTTTGATCTCTTTAAAGAGAGGTTGAATAGGAATTGCAATTCTTTGCTAAAAATGACCAGCTGCATGAGTCACTGGCTGGAAGGTACCAGATGCCATTGGCAAGGCATCATTTCTTTAAAGCTAACAACTAATTATACTTGCATGTTTTAGCATTTTATTCTGTTATTTTTATTTTGGGTATTCTCATTTTTTTTCAGCTCATTCCCTTATTCCAATTTAGACTCTGCTTCATTGTATGTGAGAGAATATGGAACCGTTAAGCACCCAATTCACTGTTCTTTTTGCAAATTTTGAAATAGGCTTTTGCATTTATTTTGATTTTCTAAATTGCAAAAGCCTAACCCAAAGATCTGATTAAAAGACAGTATTTCTCTAGGAAGAAAATACTACTTAATTTTTTTCTTATAGAACTTTATGTAGTAAGAATTTATTTCTTAGCACTTGAAAGCTACCCTTATTTTTGTGTGTGTGGATGGGTTGTTTGCTTGCATGTATGTCTTTGCACAGTGTGCATGCCTGGTGCCTGCAGAGGGCAAAAGAGGGCATCAGATCCCCAGAACTGTAGGAAAGACAGTTGTAAGCTGTGGGTGCTGAGAGTGGAGTGGTGTCCTCTGGAAGAGCAGCTAATTGTTTTCACTGTTGAACCATCTTTCCAGTTGCCATGTTAATAATTTAAACATGAAATTATAGTGTTAGGTCACAGACTTCCTAATTTGTACTTGTCAATATGATAAACCTGGGGCTGGAATTCAGTTGTAAAATGCTTTCAGACAAACATGAGGGTAAGTTTGGATCCCCAGTACTTATGAAAAAGCCAGGTGAGGCCCATATCTGGAACCCCAGCACTGGAGGGGTATGTGTGAGGCAGACACATCCCAGGAGCTTGCCAACCAAAATGGTGAACCCTGGGTCCTTTGGGATACACTATCTAGAAGCTCAGGTGGAAAGCAATAGGACGTACTTGCTATCAATCTCTGTTCTCCACACATGCACACTCAGGCAAGTGCACTGTACATGCGCACATGTAGCACAGACACACTATTAAGAAGCTCACCAACTTCTGTCATGCTTGAACGAGTGTGAACATTTACATAGCAAATTAAATTCATTAAATTATCTCAATAGTTTTAATACTTTCATCATCACAGAATGCAAAAAGAAAATCTTCATTCAAGTCTAGATTTTTTTAATCCTCTTTCGTCTATTAAAAAGACTTTTTATAAACCAGACTTTTCCTTCTTGTGACCACATTTCTGAATTTTAAATTCTACCCTTGAAGAAAGTCTCTGGAGTGTATTGCCGCCTGGGCACCCTCTTTAGGAGAAGGAATCTGTTTCGTCTTGTCGTGCGTGGTGACTTGGTGCAGATTGAAGCCCTGCTGCAGAGGGTCACTGAGCTGCCGAGGTGTGATGACTAACTAGCTAACACGTCACCACAGAGTTCTGGGCCCCTCCTGCTGAACCTCCGTGACGGTAGCATGCTGGGCTGCCAAGAACCCACTGATACAAAGGATTTCCTGTACATTTTTTGCCTCTGTCAAGAAGGTATTTATCTCTGGTCCTTATTTGCACATCACTGCTCTCTGAAGAGACAGAAAGAAACAGTTTTGCAAGTTCAAGTATGAGTTCCGACCTCAGTCACTCCCTCCTGCCCCTTTCATTCTTCCCTCTCAAGTTTAAAATCTTTCTGTACAACTCCTTATGCAGATTTGACCATCACTAGAAAGTAATCCGTTTTCAGAAGTTGTTCTGCCTTCAAATCTTTCTCATCTTTTAAAGCTTTTAAAAAGCAAGCGGGAGGTATATTAAGATTTACTGGGGTTGAGGGACATAGTGCAGTAGAGAAAGAGTTTGCCTGGAAATGCATGATGCCCCGGGTTCCATCCACTTATAAACTATATAAACAGGGTTTGATGGTGCAAGTCTATGATCCCAGCACTCTGGAAGTGGAAGCAGGAGTATCAGAGTTCAAGGCCATCCTGAGCTATCTAGAGATTTTTGAGATCATGTCTCAAACATAACCAAAAACATTCAAAGCATTTATTAATCCTACAATTGTATTATTATAGGATTATTTTGCATTTTTAATTAGTGGGCTGTCTAATACAAAGGAATGGCATTTGAATGATTAACTAGAATCTGAAGCAGTATGCCCATCCGTCGCCTTAACCACTCAGCTACCACAATAGTAGAAATATTTGGAAGGGGCTAGAGAGATGGCTTAGCATTTAAGAGTGTGGATTACTCTTCCAGAGGTCCAGAGTTCCCAGCATCCATGTCAGGCTGCTCACAACCACCTGTAATTCCATTTCAAGGGCCTCTGACTCCATAGGTTATTACATACATGTGTACGGACATGCTCACATACAGATATTTCTTAAAGAAATTTTTGAAAAGGCAAGAAGTTTTCTCAGTGTCTAACATTCTTGATAGATTACTGGTCTGAACCTACCTATTTTAACTTCTCTCTCTGTGTGTGTGTGTGTGTGTTTAACTTCTATGTGTTTAATACCTTGATTCACAAGGACTTGCCACCTTCTCATGGGAGCCTGTCAAAGTATGCGTGTGCGTATACAATTTGCATCTGAATCATCCTTGCTTAGGTGGTCCATGTGATAAGGCAATAAGGCGCAGTGAAACAGAATCAGGAAAGAGCATGGAAACCTTAGCTCACTACTGTGGTTCAGGGTCGCCTTACCCAAAAGAGGATGACAGGGTAAATGAAAAAGTGGGGGATCAACAGCTGTAGGGGGAAGAGTGGGTCCTGACATGTAGACACCAGTGGGGGAAACCCATGCAGGGACTACCCAGCATTCCTGCCCAATGACTACCATGGCCTGCCTGCCTGACAAGCCCCATCAAGACAGAGGTTGGCTTTAGCAGACATGCTCTGCAGTGCTGTCCCAGCACATCAGTGTGTAGCTTTCCCGGCCTTCACAAGCCACGCGCCAGTCCTCTCCTGGTTAGGGAATCAAAGGTGCTCAGCCTTGAAACTAAGAAGGGAGTGGGTAATTAATACCTTTGAAAATAGGAAAGAGATGGGGAATCTTGTTCTCTTCAGCCTAAAATGAGTAGGTCCCCAGTCCTTCACCAAAGCTGTTAAGTGGAAATTCTGTTTGTCTATGAACTAAAGGCTCTTGCTGCCTCTGTGCCCTGTTCGTTACCGTTTCAAGAGGTAAGCGCTGCCTCTCTTTTGCCCATGCCTTATAAAGTTAGACAAAGAAATATGAAGATTATAAGGACCTTGAAATGTCAGATGTGGAGCAGTCAGTTGGCCCGTTTGTGCCCTTTGTTTTAGAACGGAAGTTCCTGCTGTTCTGAATGGTGAGCCAAGTAAATGTCCCTGTGGCTGGAGAAAGAGCCCTCTGCCTGGGAACTGGAGTCAGCTTTTGAAAATAGCTGGTGACCTGGGAGCAGCCTTTTTTCAAGTTTACTTTTGTGATTTGTGACACAAAGCTCTAACTTTTTTTTTTACCTCCCTCAAAATCTTAGTTGTTTAAACAAGGTAATGGGCACACTAGCCCTTTGCAGGTAAAGCGGCTTCAGGTGCAGCCAGCACTGCTTTGCTTGTGTCTTGTCTGCAATTCACTTCTGTGTTCTATACGATCCTCCTATTTAGCCACAGCTGTGTGCAAAGGAAAGGAGAATGAAATTGGAAAAGAAATTATTTCCCTGTAGCTGCAGGAGCATTCAAGGCCAAAAAGTAATTGTTAACAGATCAAAATTTATCCATGATTTTTTTTCATGATGAATTCTGTCAAGAGTTAATTGCATTTAAATTGTTTAATTTTTCTAAATGGCTTTTAAAGAGGATATCCTGCCTGTTAGATATGGCACACTAGGCTAATTTGCTCGTGACCTTGACAGAATTGTACTCTGTTGACTCTGGGACACATGGCAACAAGTCAGTTTATCAGAGCAAGGACAGAAGCAGCAGGTGACAGATCAGATCTTATCATGTCTCCTGTTTGCTCCTTTGGATCAGTAGGAGCATTCTGCCATATCACATGACCCTGTAGGAGTCACTGTGCCTGGGGATTTGCTAATTCCTGAACTAATGAGAATCCAGACAGAGGAAAAGTACTTCTTCCTTTTTGCAGTTACTGATTTAGTGACGTATTTTGTTGTTGTTTTTTGACTGTTGTAAACTAAGGCAGGGCTAGCTCGTTCCCACTTTCTTTTCACTGTGTGCTTAATTTTTCACCTACTAATATAATTATTTTTATGAAGTTGTTTAGACAAATTGAATTCTTCATAATTTCCTTGAAGACACAGCTGTTTGTTTCTTAGTAAGGCAATTGCTGGCTTCCAGGAAAGGGAGCTGCCGACAGCCTGGTGTTACTTCATGAGGTAAAAGCCCTTAGAGCTAGACGGTGACAGATGGTGACCAGGACTTACCCAGGCTTCACTGTGTTCACTTCCCTGAGCTGTTGGGGATTGCCTGAAGGAAGGATGGCACCTCTCCAGTTTCCCAGGTATCTCCTAGTCTGTAGCCAACTGTCTTCAGGGAGTACTTCCTAAAAATAGGGGTGGGAATTGTGAAAGTTGTTCTTCATAAAGACACGCATATTGTTAAGGAGACAAGACGAAAAACAGTGAATGTTTGCCATGTTGGGGGACACTTGTATGCCATTGTCCAGACAAAAGGTCTGGACTGGCTTTAGAGTCTGGTGACTCACATAAGATCCAACTGAAGCCATGGGAGCATCTCATCTAGGCGAAGGGAAGAAAGAAACAAAAACGGCTTCTGGATGCGATAATTGTGGTTTTGTTGCTTAAGCAGATACCGAGGAATAACAGTAGGTATCTTAGAGACCACATTTTATTTTACAATTAAATGAGTTGGCCAATAGTTATGAAATATGGTCAGCATTTAACCTGCTAATAGAAATAGTGGAAATTTTGTTTTGTGGTTTTCTTTGTTTCAAGACAGGGTTTCTCTGTGTAACAAGAGCCCTGGCTGTCCTGGACTTGCTTTGTAGACCATGTTGGCCTCAAACTCACAGAGATCTGCCTGCCTCTGCCTCCTGAGTGCTAGGATTCAAGGCATGTGTCACCACACCCAGCTACAGTTTCTTGTATTTGTTTTTTTAAGTAGGTTGGCAAGTGTCTAAAGATGACTAGTATTAAAAAAAAAAATCTGTGTGTGTGTGAGAATGTACAAATGTAAGAGTCATGCTGGATACCAAGATATTGACCCAATTAATTTTTTTAAACGGAAAATTACTGAGTTAATTTTTTAAATTAAATATTAGTTATAAAGCTAACTTGGAGCCAAGTGGTGGTGGCACATGCCTTTAATCCCAGCACAAGAGGCAGAGGCAGGTGGACCTCTGAATTTGAGGCCAGCCTGGTCTATGGAGAGAGTTTTAGCACAGCCAGGCTACACAGAGAGACCCTGTCTCAAAAATAAAAAAATAAATATAAATAAAGTTAATTTGGAAGTCACTTACTAATATGTTCTGTAAGTCAAGATAAAAACATTTTGAGAGGCTGGAGAGATGGCTTGGTGATTAAGAGTGCTTCCTGCTCTTGCAGAGGAAGCAAATTTCGTTCCCAGCACCCACATGGTGGCTTACAACCACCTGTACTCCAGCTCCAGGGGCCAGCACCCTTTTCTGAACTCCAAAGTGCACGTATGTACACACAGTCACTCATATACATATCATTTTAAAATAGTAAAAGTAAATCTTTGAAAATAATGTAAAAACACTAAGTTCCTATGTTTTGGCAAATTTAACTTTTCTGGGTTTTGTATTGTTAGATGTAAAACTGACACAGAAGTACTCTGCAGTTTAAAGAGTAGTTAGTTTAACATCCTATCAGTCAGACTGCAGGGAATAGAAATTACCACCAGTGGGTTTCATAAGTCAGTTTCCACCTATGACACAAAGTCTAACTGGGTAATTCCTCCACTCATGGCATCATTCAAGGACAGGCTTCTTTCATTGTTCTGACCCATCACCTTCACCTTTCAGACCTTTAGTACCTTGGGTCTCCAAGACCATATAATTCCAATGTCCTTGCATGCATTTTTCTCTCTTCCAGAAGGCTTTCCTTCTCACTTTATTGCCCACCATAATTTTCTCTAACCAATGGAGACTGTACATGGAGTCACCCAGGAGCAGGGTAAAAACTGAGTATCTGGACAAAATCAGAGTGCTATTTCCAAGGAAGGATGGAAGCATGTCAGTAAAAGGCACATAACAACAGTGGATACATTGTCCAAATTAAGAATGTCTAATATAGTCTCTCTTAATTCAGTGCCTAAATCCAGTTGTAGCCCGGAAAGCTATGCTCCTTAGACTATGTGTATTCATTTCATCCTCCATAGAAACCTAGGCCAAAGAACTCCGTAGAAACCTTCATAGTCTATCTAGAGACTGAGATACATACAAGCAGTCTTGAGACCCCAATCATGTGACGTGGTAGAAGCAAGGGAGAGAAAAGGTTAGTGAGCACCAGCTAGAGCCCCAGAAAGTTCCTAAATAGACCAGTTTTAAGCAAGGATATGACCAAGGTGTGTGTGGAACAAGGTGGCAGGTGGCCCCAGAACAAGCTGACTGGGTCCAGTACAGTCTTGGATGCTGGCCCACAGACACTCCTGGTTCTTAGGTGTAGGTGGGGGTGGGCTGGTGGAGGGTGTCTTAGGTGGTTGCTCATTTTGAAAGGAATCAGGAAACTTGTAAGGACGGGGTTATGTAAGTCAAAGACTATGCTGTAGCTTTGTTAATGTACCTAGTATGCGCTTGACTTAGATGGAAGATAAGTGTAAAACAACCATACGATTTTATGAATATAATATGAATATTACTTATTCTGTTAATATAGTTGGGTGATAGGAGTATGACTTCTGTAGTCCACTCTCTTCTCTACTTTTCCCTCAATCCTCAGGTGCCTTTCTCTTCAAAGCTTCATCTGAGAGCTTTTGATGAACTCTTGCCCCTAGCTTTCCTATTTTTTAATATTTTACTTTTACTTACGTAGGTGTGTGTTCATGAGTTCAGGTACCCAAAGAGGCCAGAGAAGGGGTTAGACCCTTGGGAAGTGGAGTTCCTGGCAGTTGTGAGCCACCTGATGTGGGTGCTGGGACCTGAACCCAGATCCTTTGGAAGAGCAGTACATACTTTTAACCACTGGGCCATCTCTCCAGCCCTGTTCATGCTATCTTACTTAAGAACATAATTCTGATGTTGTTGGTTCTCAAGATTTGCTGGGTCAGGGCTGGGAATGTGGCTCAGTGGTAGAGTGCTTGCCTGGCATGTGTGAGGCTTTAGTTCAAATTATCAGTGACTCCCCCTGCCAAAAAAAAAAAAAAATTGCTGATTGAATTGGTGAGGCACTCCTTAGCATTCCTCCTTTTCTTTTCTCTTCTAGTGAATTTTGTTCCTTTTTAAATTGTATAATGAGAGCTATGTTTTTCTTCTTTGACTTAGCTACCAGGAATTACTAAACGAAATTTTAAATTCATTTGCAATGACTATACTTAGCTTGGGCTGTCTGTAGTCCTCGCTTACTATAGAGAAGGAAAATATTTATTTTAGGGCTGCAGATGTAGCTTGGTTGGTAAAAAGGTTGCTGAGCATGCACAAAGCTCTGGGCTTGATCTCCTGCACTGCATAAGCTGGGCATGATGGCACATTTCTAGAACTCCAGCACTTGGAAGGAAGAGGCAGGAGGATCATAAGTTCCTGGTCATTCTCAACTATTTAGGGAGTTTGAGCCAGTCTGAGCTATATAAAACCCTGTCTCAAAAAACCATTCCAATGATGCCTGATTTCAATATTATATAGTCGGTTTTCTCAAATCCTTAACATTAAATGAGCAATGAATGGTAAGTGAACTGAGTAGTGAGTAAAGGGGGACTAATCTTAGCAGGCTCACCATGCTGTTTGGTTGGGTGAAATAATACTGGCTTTGGGTTGGAGACATAGCATTTTGGTTAAGAGCACTAGTGACCTGAGTTCAATTTCCAGAATGATTCACAACTATCTGAAATCTAGTTCCAGGGCAATCTTAACGCCCTCTTCTGGCTTCTGTGGGCACTGCATGTACATGGTGCGCAGACATCCATGCAGGCAAAATATCTTTATCCATAAAATAATAATGTTTATGTTCATGGTGATGAGATGATGTCTCTGTTCTTAGTAGAAAAGAAACCAAATTACTGATCAGAGCTATGTGGTGGTGGCTCACTCCTTTAATCCCTGCACTTGGGAGGCAGAGGCAGGTGGATCTTTGAGTTAGAGGCCAGCCTAGTCAGAGCAAGTTCCAGGACAGTCAGGCCTACACAGAGAAACCCTGTTTTGAAAGAACAAAGATTATTGATCAGAGTATCTTCATGGTACCATATGGTCATGTTTTCCTTCAATCTTGTTTTCAGTTAGGTGTTGAGTATCATAAAGGGACTAGTTTTTTTTTTTTTTTAATTTGGTTTTTGTTTTGTTTTGTTTTTGAGACAGAGTTTCTCTGTGTAGCGTTGGCTATCCTGGACTTACTTTGTAGACCAGGCTGGCCTCGAGATCACAGAGATGTGTGCGTGCCTGGCCAAGGGGACTGTTTTTGTGAATGTTGTTGGTCCTAGTACCTAAGACAGTGCCTGGAATATAGCACACACTTAGTAATATTTTATAAATAAATTAGGCTGGGGATGTAACTTCATGGTAGAGCACATGCCTAGAATACACAAGGCTCTGAGTTGATCCCCAGCATGCAAAATTTAATGAATCGGGAATTGTGACACACCTGTAATATCAGCACTTGGCAGGTTGAGGCAGAAAGATCAGGAGCTCAAGGCAAGTCTTTGCTACACAGCAAGACTGAGGCCAGCCTGGACTACATGAGAGTGTCTCAAAACACCAAAAAATTTTAATTACTTTAATGATGTTGATAATAGGCTAGAAGATGGCTCATTAAGAGTGCCTACTGCTCTTCCAGCAGACCTAAATTGGGTTCCCAGCATCCACATGAAGTGGTTTATAACACTTGCAGCTTCAGCTCCAGAGTATCTGATACCTTCTTCTGGCCTCATACATGACATGCATAAACACATACGCATGATTTTTATAAATTTTAAGTTTAAATACTAACAAAAATAATAAACTAAGTTGGGCATGGTGGCTTACATGTATAAGAGCTCAAGAGCATTGCCATCTGGCTACATCATGAGTTTTGAGTCTGTATTATTAGCCACTAACTTGGTTCTCATGTGCTCACCCTTTTCAGCCTATAATTTCTGTCTCTTCTGGATTTCCAGGCTTCTGTTCCTGTGCCTTCCTTCCTGACAGAGAACCTGTCTCCTTTATAAAACTATATAAAAACACCATGGCGCTTATGAATATTGCCTTCTCTTCTTTCCTGGGACTCTTAGTTCTCATTCCCCTTTAGCTAAACCAGATGACTCACCAACCCACAGGTTTATAACCACACAAAGATTTTGTCTCACTGGCTCATCACTACTCTGTTCAAAGGAATGAAGTCTATTACTATAGGTCACAATGCTAACTGGAGCAGAGACCAAACTAGAACCCAACCCTGGATCTCTCTTACACTCTGCAGAATGAGCAAGCCCCTTCCTACTCCAAAATAGGAAAGTACTATGAGAAAAGTAGAAGGGAATGTGTTCTTTTTAGTTGTAAATATCTTAAATGCAGTGTATTATAGGACTTAAGTATCCAACAACCTAAGTTATATCTCAGCCATGTTTATTCTCTTTATTCTTTGAACAGCTTATTTTTTTAAGGTGTCATGTATCCCAACTGACCTTGAATTTGCTCAGTAACTAAGGAGCACCTTAAAGTTTTGATTTTGCTGCCTCTTCTGAGCGATGGGATTACAGGCTTCCACCACGCTGAGTTTTAGTCAGTGCTAGGGAATCCAACCCAAGGCTATGTGCATGCTAGGCAAGCACTTTCCCCACTGAGCTCCAGCCCCAGCACTGAGTATGTTCTGTTTTCTATGCTGAGCATAGGCTGTGGCAGTCATCACTGAGTCAGTGTTAATGTTAACAGGGCAGAGTGAGACATAGACCCACGCAGAATGTGCTAGGATCACAGTTGTGAGCACTTGTCTGTCTGGACCCACCATCTATACACTGAGCCTCTTAAAAGATACTGATGCTTTATTAATTTTTATATCTAAAGAATATTAGAGTATCTAACAGAAAGAAGTCTGGGTATGTAGCCCAGTCTGCTTGAAGCTGACTGTGGAGCTGAAGCTGACTTTGAACACAAGCGCTTTCTTCAGCCTCCCAACTGTTGTATTACAGGTGTGAGCGACCATGCTCAGCTCTGAGCATGACTTTAGTGGCTGTATGTGTCCACTGGAAAGTGTAAGGCATGATGCAGCATGCCATGGCTATATCTCTTCCTCCACTAAAGAGCTGAGATGGTAAAGGATTTGGATTTTCTCTTTCTACAGGGGACATGGTCTCAAAATACCGGGAACCTTTGATCCATGCCTTCCTGCGGGGAGTGAAAGATCCAGATGGTACACACAGGGCCAGCAGCTTAGCCAACCTGGGAGAGCTGTGCCAGCGCCTGGACTTCCTGCTGGGCCCCGTGGTTCATGAGGTGTGGTATGCCGACCCCATCCTCCAGAGTTTGTGTTCTTGAGACTGCGATACTGTGTAGAATCTTGCAGCAAGGCATACATGGTCTTTTCCGTCTGCCATTGCCCCTTCCTACGACTGGACAAATCAGGCATTTAGCCTCTTTAGGCTCTCCTGTTATATTCCTCTCCTCAATTTAGTTCATTTTAAAGTTTTGGGGCTTTTGTTTGTTTTTCTGAGAGGGTTTTTCTGTGTAGCCTTGACAGTCCTGGACACACATTGTAGAGCAGGCTGTCCTTAAACTCACAGAGATCCACCTACCTTTGCTGGGATTACAGGGATAGGCCACTATGCCCAGCTAGTTTTATTTGTTTTTAAGTAGTACACAAAGTAAAGTTTCATTGGGAGACTGTCACACTTACTTTGTTGTTGTCCACCTGCTGCCCCATCCCTCTGCCCTCTGCCCTCTGCCCTCTGCCCTCTGCCCTCTGCCCTCTGCCCTCTGCCCTCTGCCACTGCTCCTTCTTCCATTTGTCTCCCCAAATGTCGCATCATGTGCATGTGTTGATGCTCCCTCTTCTGTTCTTTTTTCCTCCTCTTCTGAACCCTCCCCAAGACCTTCTTTTCTACCTTTCATGGTCTCTCTTCTAGTTTCATGATTTTTACACACACACACATATGCAGGCTTGCATGCACATGAACATGAATATGTAATACATGTACACGTACATATATAGAAAAATAATTTGATCCAAACGTGAGAGAAGGCATGCGGCATTTGTCTTTTTAAATGTGGGATACTTCCCTCAATAATAATTTTCAGTTTAACTCATTGTTATCTCATTTTTATTTTCTCATTGTGTATGTGTTAGTTATACATTTCTTCTCTCTCTTTTTTGGTTTTTCAAAACAGGGTGTTGTAGGTGATGATTAATATTTACTGTTGATATTCTTTTATTAACACTGCTGTTAATCCTAAGCAGCTGTATACCCAAATCACCACAGAGACACTAGGATTTGTTTAATTAACCTAGAACACAATGCTGAGCAATAGTTGTTCCATCCTAAACCCTCAAGCCCTCATAGTTTTCCTAACATTTAGATTCCCACATTATACTTGCTTTTAGTGATATCTGAAGTCCAGTTCAGGTTCATTTCTCCATGTCGTTCCAAAATGTCTCCTCCAGCCTGCTCTCCCAACTTTCTTCTCTGCCCTTCTCTCCTCCTCTGCCTCCTACCTTCCTGTCCTCTGGCTCCTCCCTCTCTTCCTGCTTCCTTTCTATTGCTCAACATTGTGGCTGGTTGCTTTACTTTGGCATGTTTATACAAAGTTGAGACAGGTGATGCTTAGAATAAGTATCACAATGCAGCGCCCAGATTGAAACCAGAGAGTGGAAGAGAGAAATCAGCATTTGAATGAACAAGGGTAAGGTGTATACATTTCAAAAGAACATTATACCAAAAACAGGGTTTTTCTGTATAGCCCTGGCTGTCCTGGGCTCATTTTGTAGACCAGGCTGGCCTTGAACTTACAAAAATTGCCTGCCTCCCTGAGTGCTGGGATTCCACGTATGCACCACCATGCCCAGCTCTTCATTCATCTCCTGATGGGCATGTAGGCTGGGCCTGTCTCCCAGCCGCAGTGGCTAGTACAGCAGCAAATATTCATGTGCTAGTGGATTTGTGGTAGGGCAAAGAATCCTGTGGGGATCCTATTAATTATTGGTTCCCTCATAATCTGTGTGTTTGATGTAATGATTTGCTGCCCTAATTTCCCTACTTGTTTCATATATATACTGGAATATGTGTTTCAGCTTGAACATTCCTACTCTGAAATCCAAAGTGCTCTAAAACCTAAAATGTTAATGCCAATATGATATCACAAAATTCTCCATGTCATGAAACTTGGTACAATTCATTAAATTACTTAGAGTAATGTGTAAGCCTGACATTGTGGTGCACACCTTTAATCCCAGCACTTGGCAGAAAGAGGTGAACCTCTGAGTTCAGGTGGCCAGGGCTACACAGAAAAACCCTGTCTTGAAAAAACAGCCAAACAAACAAACAAACAAAGCAAAAACAAAAAAATTGTCTAAAATTCATATGAAATATTATAATTAAATTTCATATTTGAATATCACATATAAATGTTCCACAAAAAAATCTGAACTCTGCAACACTTTGGTCCCAAGCATTTCAGACAAGAGGCACTCAGACTGTAGCTGCAATCCTAGGTTCCAAGTTCCTTACTCTCATGTAAAAACAACTAGTGAATTGTTATAAAGATTCTGGTGCAGCTGACAAATTTGAAGAAGCTCTGAGAATGGGCTAGACTGATCTTTTCATTATTCTCTGGGTCATCTGTGTAATTTCTACTTAGCAGAAAGTCCTAGACAAATCCTCTCATTGGCCTGCCTTGGTCACATGGCACCAAGCGGCTCAGCTGAGAACTGCGGGATCCAGACCTCTTGTGAAATTACAAGGCTGAACAGTCCCTGTGCATCGTGACCACTGAATCAGACTTGAGGAGCAGCTTATTTTCTCTGTCCCAGCATGCAGCAGATTGAGCTAAAGCAGACTTTAGAACATCTAGGAAGTGTCAGATTTTGTTGGATTTTTTTTTTCTCTCTTTTCCTTTTTGGAGACCCACGACATGTTGAAAGAAAAACAAATTGCCAAGCCCTCTTGGGATTAGGTAACGAGGGCCCAGCTCTATCCCTTACTTACCTGTTTTACTTGAGCAAATGATTTAGACTCTGAATTTAGTGGGGTTTTGTTGTTGTTTGTTTTTGGTGTTTTGTTTTTGTTTAATCTTTAAATGGGATTCAAATACCTACAGTTTGGTCTGTTGCAGTGATCTAGAGGTGATGTCTGTGTTTCCTGTAATGATCTATTCAACAGTTTTTATTGGGAGCCTCCTACATGCCCAGGCAGTTTTCTCCTAAACCATCTCATTCTTCAAACTAGAGGTGCTATTCTAAGAGGAGATGGAGTGTGCACAGTTGGGCCAATGAGATGGCTCCAAAGTGAAGGTGCTTATGGCAAAACCTAGTGATCTTTCGGACCCAGAACCCACATGGGAGAAGGAAAGAACTGACTCCCACAGACTGTCCATTGACATCCACATGCATGACATGCAAGCACATGTGTACATGTGTGCATGTACACATACAAAGACACACAAACACACGTGTAAAACATTGTAAATAAATAATAAATTGTTGAAAAGAATGTAGATATTAATCAGTATACCATGAGTTAAATAATAAGCTCTCTGAAAAGATGAAATCTACATGTTAGTTATTTTTGTTGTTGTTGTTGTGAAGAATACCTGACGAAAGCACCTGAGGGAGAGTTTACTTTGCCTCTTAGGCCGTCATGGTGGCAAAGTCATCGCAACAGGAGCGTGAGGCAGCTGGTCACATTGTGTCTGCAGTCAGAAGAACAAGACTAGAGGGCTGGTGCTCGGCTTGCTTTCTGTTTTTATCCAGGCTGGAACCCCAGCCTATGAAATGGTGCACACTTCAATGAGCCTAATCTAGAAAATCCCTCACAAGTATGCCCGTGGTTTTGTTTCCATGGTGACTCTTAATCTCATCAAGTTGACCATTGAGATTAGCCATCACTCCAGGTAGCTCTCACTAGGTGACATTCAGATATAAGCGTTTGTCTTTTTGTATTTAGGCTTTTCCCTAAGGAAGGTCTGTCATTTGGAGTAGGCTGATGGTGACATCGATGGAGATGAGCAGTGAGGCAGTGAAAAGAATGGGATAGACAGTGTCCTTCAGATGTCCAATACCTTCAGTAGGCCAGGCCTTTGGTTGGGGACTAAAGATAAAAATCTTGTCTGTACTACTTTGCCTTCTGAGCCTGAAGAGCTAGTAGAAGAGTCACCAGTGACTCTGTGGCAGGCTGCTGAGAGCTGCCAGGGCACAGGAGGAGTCCCTGGCTATCTTAGTTAGGGTTTCTGTTGTTGTGAAGAGACGCCACAACCACAGCAACTCCTAGAGAGACAAACATTTCATTGGGGCTGCCTCATACTTCAGTGGTTTAGCTCATTATTGTCACTGTGGGAAGCATCCACACAGAGGCAGACATGAAACTGGAGAGGTAGCTGGGAGTTCTTCATCCAGATTGGCAGGTAGCAGGAAGAGACAGAGAGACAATGGGCCTGGCTTGAGCATCTGAAACCTCAAAGCCCAACCCCAGTGACACACTTCCTCCAGCAAGGCCATACCTGCTCCAACAAAGCCATGATTTCTAATAGGGCCACTCCCTCTGAGCCTCCGGGGACCATTTTCAAACTACCACACAGGTATAGGCAGCTTCTCTGCTTATTTGATACATGAACACCAGATGCTGCCTCATTTCTAGAGACCTTTTTGACTATATTTATTTCAAAACATCATGATTATGAAGATGCAAGCATAAAAAGGGTAGAACAAGTTGTTGTCACTGTGATCATCCTCCTTTTACAGTGCTGAGCATCAGATCTGGGGCCTTCCACATGCCTAGCCTGCCATTTTCCTACTGAGCTACGTCTCCAAACCCCAGAACCATTCTTCACTCACCTTCTCATACCCTCTGGTTTCTGTCATAGTTTTTGTCAAGTAGTGGGTACTGTGTTATCTGATTGATGGCAAATACAGAGGGTGGTAAGGCTATCTGGGAAGACTAGTTCCTCCAAGTTTAAACAGTAGTCATAGCAGCAAGCACTTAATACCTTACATATGTCAACCAATCTCATGCTAACAGAGGAAGCAGAAGCACAGAAAGACTAAATAAGTTGACAAGGTCTTCAGAGAGCAGGCGGCAGGGCTGAGATTTGAATGTGGGCAGTTAGTCCTAGGATTCGCTCTCTTTGTCATTTTTTGTATTGTCTTGCAATGGTTTCAGCTTACTTATAAGATTGCCTTTGTGCCTTGAAACTAAAGACTATTGCCAGATGGCAATAGGCAATAGGCAATAGCAAAGCCACAGGCAGGAAGGATCATGCAGCTCTTGCTTTAATAGAGCCTGATTTTGGCAGAAAAACTTCAGACAGCAATGTATTCCCTCTGACTTGAAAAACTAGGTATTTCCCTCCCAGATAATTTCTGCCTCCTCCTCTTAGATGTTCTTATGTAGCATCCCACGCTTGCCTTGTCATCACTGCCAAACCAGCTGCCTTAGGTGGACTACAAGTTTGAACATGCTTGGAGACCTGCCAGCTTTAGTGTTTCATCCACTGAACCCTTTGGTAGGCAGACAATTTTAGTCCATTCACATAGAAAGAGTGGGGGAATCTTTGGGGTGTGTGTGAGAGAGACAGAAATGAGAGTTGAGCCCAGAACCCTGCATATGGTAGGCAGCCATTCTGCACTGGGCTATGTTTCCAGCCCTTGGTTTTTCAGACTGCCACACCGTTCAAGGTTCTCGAATTATATGTGTGCCCCATTCTGGTGGCTAAACTTCATTGTCACCTTGATAGGATTTGGAGCCTCCTACAGCAATACCTCAGGTTATGTTTATGAGGGTATTTCCAAGAGATTCAGCTTAGAAGGGAAGACCCATCAGTAATATAATGGCACTATCCCATGGTCTCAGGCCCCAGGCCGAATAAAAAGAGGAAGAGGAGAAAACAAGCTGAGTGCTAGCACTCATCTGTCTCCGCTCCGGACTGCAGAGGTTGTGGGACCTCAGTCTCTTTCTGCCATGCCTCCTCACTGGGATGGACCGTAGCTTCCCTCACACTGTGAGCCAGAATAACCCTCTCCTCCCTTAAGGTTGCTTTTGTCAAGGATTTTGTCACAAGAGAAGTAACTAATACAGAAAATTGGTGCCAAGAAGTGGGGCCTTTGCGATGATAACCCAACCATGTGGTTTATTGGACTATTCAACAATAGCCCCCGAGTGCTTTCTATAGGGTCACACATAGGCCACAACTGGAATGGAAAGGGCATTCTGGGTCTCAGGCTGGCTGCAGCACTTAATGGCATCATCCACATGTCCGGGATTTGTAGGCATGCAAAATGCAAGTTGTCATGGGGGATGGTGCATCAAGGTTTCAGAAAGTCACTCAAGCCAAACTGCTGTCAGGGTGGATTCCCTGCAGCAAAGTCCTGACAGGCCCTTGGGGAAAATTGGAGTCCTAAGTTGAGATGGAAACCCCATGATGTTGGAGACACCAGGACTGTGGGATGGATGTCCAGTAAGGAAAGCTGCAGCCTCAGGGTAGGATCAATTCAAAAGAGAGCCTTGTGTGCTGCACATGGTAGAACTGGAGGGCTGGGGCGCCCAAGTCCATTGGAGGGGCCCAAGGTGCCAGACGGAGAGCTAGCGTTTAGTTCTCTTCTGATAAGTTTCAGTTTTGCTTGTCTGGTCTTTTCTGGATATCACTTTGTTCTTCCTTATTGGAATGTAAATGTTTAATCTGAGCCATTATATCTTAGAATTATGTTTTTGTTTTGTTCTGTGTTATGGGGGCTCAAAGTTAAGGGTCTTGAGCCTGGGGTCTTAAATGAGACTTTGGACTTGAATAATAGTAGAAGTGTTAAGACTTTAGAGGCTCTTGGAGAGAAATTGACTGCACTTTGCATTATGAGATAGGTATGATTCTTTGAGGACAAAAGGTGGAATATTGTGATTTAAAGGTAATGTGTTTAGCCAAGGCTGTGGTTTGCACAGGCACTCTGTTGACAAAGATAAACTTGTAGTTAATCTTCATTGTCAACTTGATGGGATTTGTAATCCCCTAGAGACACACCCAGAAGTATCAGTAAGAGTGTTTCTAGAGAGATTTAACTGAGAAGACTCACCCAGTGTGAGTGGTACCATGTGGTGGGCTGGAGTCTCAGACTGAATACAAAGAGAAAAGGGAGACAGTAAGGTGAATATCCACACTCACCTCTACTTCCCAACCACAGCCCCAGTGTGGCCAGCTGCCTCGGGTTCCTGTCCCCACGCATTCCCACAACCTTCTTAAACCCTGAGCCAAAACACATCTTCATTCCCTACGTTGTTTCTAGAAGGTTTTTGGTTACAACAATGAAAGAGGTAACTAATAATGGACTATGTCAGCTGCCGAGTCTTTTTTTTTTTTTTCTCTTTCTTTTTTTGTTTTTTGTTTTTCAAGACAGGGTTTCTCTGTGTAGCCCTCCCTGTCCTAGAACTCACTCTGTAGACCAAGCTGGTCTTGAATTCAGAGATCTGCCTGCCTCTTCCTCCCAAGTGCTGAGATTAAATGCATGTGCCGTCACTGCCTGGCGCACCACTACCACCTGGCAGCTTCATTAGTAGGTCTCCATTTTGTTTAGTCATTTAGTAGACATGTTTTGAACACATACTCTGCCAGTTGGGCCTACAGCCAAGTCATGTGCTGGATGGTAAGAACCAGATGTAAGCACAGGAAAAGTCTCTGCCCTTATAGGCCTGGCTGATATTCTGGAGACAAGGAACACACAGTAGATAAATAAATGTCACAATGGTAGGTCACTAGGAAGTTATACCTAGTGACATAAGAGGGAATTTGTTATTGGACACAAATGAGGTGGACAGGCAGAGTTTTCTGTTGTGACATTTGAGCAAAGATGCAAAGAAAAAGGGAATCCATGTACCTGGAGTGTTGTTCTTCTTTCAGCAGGGCCCTAGATTTCGGCAGGGCCTGGAACTGGCTTACGGACAGAGAACAGGGTTTCTGTTTCTCTCAAGGGCAAGCCAGGGTATGGAAAAGGGTTTTCCACAGAGGGTTACAGTCAACTTTTTTAGAGATCAACGGTGGCAGTGGTGTTCCAAAGCCTATGGTGATACCAGAGTGTTACAGCTCTTGGCTAAGCTGCTGTGCTTAGCATCACAGAGGTGTGGGTGGAAGCTCATGCCTGGTAGGCCTACAGCTGAGACACAGGCCTGGTGAGGCTCAGACCTAGTGGGCTGGAAGGCAGGCCCAGTGGGGGATAAAAGACAAATCTCAGACAGCCATGGTGGAAAGCCAGTCAGCAGCATACATGTACCCCCAGCACATTTATTTGAAATCGAGGGTTTGTAAACCTTTGGGCAGTGGGAGGGATTTTGAGGGTGAAAGTATTTGATTTGCTGGGGCCAGGGTGTAAGGGAAACTTGATTTGCATGTAGTGGGACAGTGCTTCATTTTCCATGCAGTAGTATGGTCCTATCACAAGAAAGAAAATACTTAATTATCCTGTGGGTGAGGGGAAAATCTCCAAGTACAATTGAAGGTCACTGCAGGACTAAGATCCTTAGCAGGGTGAGGCATTTCTACAAATTCCCAGATGCTTGCTGGAGTGGTTTTCTCATCAGGAAAGGGTCTGGCCTATCTGCCATGGGGTCTATGTAATACTCCTTACAAGACTTGGAGTCATTCAGACTGGGGGAGACTTTTAGAACCCTGCTGAGAAAAGGGAGTCCATCATCATAGACCAAGGGCAAATAGATGGCTTGTAAGATTTCAGCCATATCCAGCAGAGTCGCATCCTGGAGGATAGCATTCCTTGTAGCGGCAGGTCCACGACCAGTGTGGCTTGAGTGGGGAGGGTAAGAGAAAGCACAGTAGGAGGCAGCATTGGAAAGATAGTAGGGAGATGAGAAGACAGCAGAAGCAGTGCCAAGGGCACTGTGACATCTTTATTCGTTCATCATCTGTCCACAGTTCTTCCTCCTACGTATTGGTCATATGCTTGGAACATTAAAGTATACAGACAAAGGACTCTTTCTGTCTAAAATTCTCAGTAGAGTATAAAATGGACAGGACAAGAAAGTGATTCAGTAGACCAAGCCCAGAGGGCTATCACGGAGCTGGAACTCTGTGTTAGAAAAATCACCCTGATAAGTGCTAGGAAGGCAGAAGAAGAGGAGGTGCATAATCTACTTTGTTAGAAAGTTGAACTGGCCACCAAAACCTCCTCTGATGCTCTTTGCTCTGGGGACATTTGCCCCTCAAGATGTGGCGTCTGAAGAGAGCTGTCTTAAATCAGTGGTCCAGATTTGGGAGCACTGTGCATTTTATATAATGTTGGCTGGCAGGGAGGGAAAGAAGTAGAGGTTCAACTCTTCCATCTTTATACTGGGAATTCAAGTTTTTCTTCTTTGTTGATGTCAAGATTTAGCCTGTTACATTATCATTTTTTCCACAACTTCTTGTTCATGTTAAGCACTGTGTTGCTTGAAACCAAATCTTGATAGGCTCTTTCATCTTTATCACTCTGTGTGAAGTAGTGTGATTTAAGTGCACCACAGGATGAGGCTTGTCCTCAAGCCGGTAATGTGATGTGCCCCAGGTGACAAGCCATGGGACAGTCTCCTTTAAGGAATGCCCAAAATTCCATATGCTTTGGCTTTGAGGTCTGTTACAAAGTTACTGTCTGTATTTGCTACTTTTCTATTGCTGTGATAAAACATGACAAAGGTGATGAGGGAGTTTATTTGGGCTTAGAGTTGAGGAGGGCTAGAGTCCATGATGACGGGATGAAGGCATGGTGGCAGGAGCAGGAAGCTGAAGGCTCACATCTCTTCCTTCCTTCCTTCTTTTCTTTCTTTCTGTCTTTCTTCCTTCCTTCCCTCCTTCTTCCCTTTCTTTCTTCCTTCTTTCCATCCATCCTTCCTTCCTTCTTTTTTCCCTTCCTTTCTTTTTCTTTCTTGTCTTTTTTTTTTTTTAAGACAGTGTCTCTTTGTGTATATCAGGCTGTCCTCAGACTCCCAGAGATCTGCCTGTCTTTGCCTCTCAAGTGCTGGACCTATGCCAGCACATGCAGCAAGGCTCACGTTTTGAACCGTAAGCATAAATAAAGAAAGCCACCTGGGAATGGTACAAGCTGGAAACTCCAAGCCTGCCCCCGTGGATGTACTTCCTCCAGCAAGAACATACCTACTGAGCTTCACCAAACAGGACTATCAACTGGGAACCAAGTATTCAAATACCAGAGTCTATGGGGGACATTCCCATTTAAACCACCACATCCTCTGAGTTTCTCATATGCTTTTCCACCATCAGTTTTGTTTCATACATGACAAGGTACCTGACATTGATCTTTGGGGACCCCTGAAGAAACTCAAGTAGCCATCATGGTTCTTTTTCTGGCAGATTGAATGATTAAGCTGAGCTCACAGTAAATATTGGTTTGTAGTTCACCAAGGGACCTAGTTCTGACATGTTAGCACACCCAAAACTGAATTGTAACAAATGAAGCTTTGGAGGGGGGGAGACAGCTGGGACACTGGGATCCTGTTTTCTTGGTTTATATCTCAACTTTTACAGCTTCTCTTCTGGAATTTTCCAAAGTCAGTTCCTGGTAATCTTGCCATTTTATTGTCTTTATTTTTATAGTCTTACTATACTTGGTTTATGCCAGCTGTTTTGAGGAGTAATGATTTTCCTTATTTCTGTTGGCTTCTACGAATCGTTTAATTGCTTGACCTGGCCATTACTGTTTCCAGAGCAGCCATCATCTTTCCTTCTGTATGGCTTTCAGGAGTGAATATGGTTTCTATGATTCAGCCTGTGAAGAGAAATCCTTTGGCAATACCCCTTATTAGAATAGGTACACTGATCCTTAGGGCAAGTGTCATGAATTAATACAAAATGGATTTCTGTCCTGTGGGAGAACTTAGAAGTGGAAAATGGGAATATTATACCAATCCATAAATTAGTAAAGACCTTACATCATGTCTGTGGCTCACCAAGGCTTAGTCTATCCTTGGAGTGAGAGGTGAGAGACTAGCCATGGAATGACTTATTCAGGCTAGACAGACAGAGGTGACAGCCTTGTAGTCTCCCTGCTTCTAGTGTTAGACAGAAGCACGCGGCATCAGCCTACAGAAAGCAGCATGTGATCTGAGCCTGAGGACCTGGCTTGGGCAGGAGCTTTAGATGACACAAGGCCATACAAAATGCCGTGACAGTAATTCCATGTTCATAGGATCCTGGTGGCAGAGGCATTGAGCCTCTTCATGGGCCTCTTCTGCTCTGAGTCCTCTTCCTGATTGCTGTGGACAGCTGCTTGCAGCTGGCACATAAGCTGCAGGCCATTCCAGCAGCCCCTTCCTATAGAGGAGCACAGTTCTTTCCACTGTACACTCAAGATGGCCTGGGGATTTAAGAAATGACTTTGAAGAAAAAGCCCTTTCCCAAACAGGATGCTTCTCCAGGATATCCAAATTGTAGCTTAACAGCCAAAGCCAGGCTCACACTGAGAGCTGAGGTACAGGGAGGCAGAACAGAGGAGGCAAAGACAAGCACCAGTAGGGTTCCAAAGGGAAAACCATGGTCTCCCAAACCAGAATTGTGGGCCCCAAGCTGCACCTTGAGAGACGCAGAGAAGCACTTAGGAGCCTTCTCAGCTTGTAACATTGCTCTGGGCTGGGTTCCTATGTTATGAAACCAAGTAAGGAAAACTTTCATGTGTCTGGAAAGACTACAACCTAGCTCTAACTTGTTTCTCTGCCTTCAGTTCCTACCTTGTAAATACTAAGCTTGAAAGTGGAGGTAGCTATTATAGTGTTGCCTCTTTGGAGGTGGCCCAAGGAATTCCTCTTAGGACTAAAATGCTTCTACCGTTAGTGCCAGGGGCATGGAAGCTGCCCCTGCTGGCCTTGGGGTTGGAGGTCCCAGGTCCAAAGCACAGAAGTAACTTACTGGATCTTTCTGAACAATGTCTCCCAGTGGGTTGCAGTTTCTCTGGGGTTTCTTTTCCCTTCCACACTGCAAGTTTGTATAATAGATGCAGGACTTGATGGAATGCCAGCACATCACAGATGCAATTATATTTCAGAACAGGCCTTCTTCTTCTAATCTTACTGCCATCACTGATTAATTAGACACTTTGAACTCTGCCCAACTGTTTGAAAGCTGTGAAAAATACAACCTGCATAGTTAAAATTTCTACACAAGCCTATTTCCCCATTGTGCCTGTATTCCCCATCCTTTGAACATAAGAAGTATTTATACATGTTTTCTAATACACAATCTGGCTATTTTCTTATCATGGCTAGAATTCCCTCTACTGTTGGCCAAGAAATACAAGCACACAATGAAAACCTAATAGCAAAACTATGTGAGAAACCAGTTGAATAATTTAGGCATATTCACAGCTTGTTATTGCCATGTGACCCACAAAAGTCATGTTTTTCCTTTTAAAACTTGCATGAGTGCCTCAGAAAACTTGTTGTTATTAATGGTGCCTCTTTAATGAAGTGTTTGTGTGAAGTAATTGTGTGCTTTTGAAGAGCAGTGGTAGGATAGCGGGTACAGGATTTAGAATCAATCTCTCTCTCTCTTCTCCCTCCTCCATCCTCCCTCTTCCCTCCGTCCCTTCCTCCTCCTCTCTCTTCTATATGTGCCAGTGTCAAACTCAGGGCCTCATGTTTGCACAGCAAGCAGTTTATCCACAGAGCTACCCCTAGCTCTATCTCATTTTGATTGCATATGATTATTAGCTATGTATATGTGGCACCGAGTGTGTGTGTGCGTGTGTCAGAGGACAGTTTTCAGGGGTCAGTTCTCTCTTTCCCCCTTTATATGGGTTGCAGAGGCAGAGCTCAGGTCACCAGGCTTGAGCCACTCACACTTGTACCCTCTGAGCCATTTAACTGACCCACATGACACCATGTTTTGCAAGTAATTTCTAGTCTTTTCTTTTCTGAAATACAATTGTCTTTGAAAGTACGTGAGTGCTGAAAGATCTCTTCCACAAGGAAGAGACTGGCAGAATCTCTCCCTCTCCCCTTCCCTTCTCTCCTCTCTCTTCTTGTTTGTGCCAGTTTCAAACTCAGATCCTCATTTTGAAATTGGCCATGCTGACTTCCTAGAGTGGTCGCTGTGTTTGCAGGACTGGGTGGACATGCAGAGGGAAGTGAGTATCTCTCTCCTCTCGAGCCTATGCTGAAGGTTTCCTCAGCTGCATGCCATCTTCATGGCAGGCCAGGGACCCTGAAGCTCCTTCACTAGGTCTCATGGTCCTGGGCCTCTAGGAACTGCATTGACCCACCTTTCCTTCCTCTGATGTGGTGTTCCTAAAGTCAAGCAACTACACCTTTTTCCCAGTCTTAGAGAGATACTTGCATTTTGGCTTTTCCTTTTTTGAAATACATGTTTTGCAGACATGTATGCACTCCCTGGTTCCACCCCTGAGTTTCAAACCAGATTTGACCTTTTCCAGAAAATTATCAAGACCTCTACCACTAGCTCTCACCTTCTTCATTGAGCACAAGGAAACTAAGCCACCCCTTTCTAAGCCAGATTGCTCCTGAGGACTGCGTGATTATGAAGAACACAGTTGGGTGGCTATAGGTAATTATGCAGTCCTGATTCCTGTTGACTTCTCCCCTTCTCCTCCTAGGTGACAGCCTGCCTGGTTGCTGTGGCTAAAACAGACAGTGAAGTTCAAGTGCGCAGAGCTGCGATCCACGTGGTTGTGCTGCTGCTTCGGGGACTCAGCCAGAAAGCAACTGAGGTAAGCGCTCCTCCCCCATCGCATCCCCCTCCTTGTGTTGTTCTGTTATCCAGTCCTCCTTGTACAGGTGGAGTACAAACCTTTCTCTTAGAGATGAGTTTATCAACAAAGTTTGCATAGTAAGAAAATGGTATCATATGCATCTTCAGTAAGAGTCTCTGTGATGCCTTAGACTCGCACAGTAAGTGCTGCGGGAAAACCACACACGTTTCCCGAGGCTGTGGTCCTGGCCTCCCTCAGGGTAGCTTCCAGGGGGGCTGTGGAGCACATTTACCCTGCTCTGCAGCCTGAACTCCGGAGGCTCATCTTTCTGACTCTCTTGTTCATGCCTACGTACAGGAGGCCTTATTGAAGAGATTGCCTTGCCAACTCTGAGTTCAGTTCATACTCTTGTTGTGGCATAAATTACACTCTCTTCCTTCCCTCCAGTGGGTTTGTTTGGACTTCCCCAGTGTATGGCCAATACAGGAAGAAAGTTTATGCATCCAAATGTGTGCTTAGATTGAATGACCCCCAATTAATTTCCTTCTTGATTCTAATGGAATGGCTTTCCTAGCTGATTTCAGATAGAGCCTGCATTAATAGTTCACTTGCTGGCATCCACAGACTCATCTGTGGCTTGCACATCAGTATTTAACCAACCCTCTGGGAAGCCATTGTGAGAGTGATTGTTCTATCACACAGAGAAGCTTTATTCATGCTTGTTTTACCATATCAGGTTGCTGATTCCTGTTTGTACATGTAAGCACACTCAGTTATCCCCTTCCGACCTTACACAGCCACGCTTTCTCTATAAATGCCTACTTGCTATTGTTCAGCCTGGCAACCGAATTTCCAAACAGCCACTTCCCTATTCGTCACCCCTAGATGCACTTCTCTGCCTTCTCATGTGCTTTGTCTGGGGTAAGGATTGGATTGAATGAGCTCATGTGGCATGAACATGTTCTCCTGCATGTTTTAAAAGCTTGACTACAGTGGCCTCAACAAGTAAGGATTTGTTTTTATCAAATCACAAGAACCGTGCATTTCTTAGCGGCTCGGCTATAGCAGGGACAGTGTGTCTGCAATTGTCGTGGCCCTTTATCTTCTGACTGCAGTGTGGCTGCTGTAGCTGTGTTCTCTAGAACTGAGAGAATGCAGGAGAAAAGTCAGTTCTGGGCCCCGTTACAGCCTTTGGTGGGGGGTTTTCTAGTATCACCCACCCCCCTGAATGCTTACCTGGCCTCCCTTCTGTAAGATGTCTTGATGCTGTAGTTAGCCGGCACATTTGTGCTTGGAACAAAATCAGAGTTTAGTTGGCGAGAAAGATGGCAGGAAATAGATGTTGGGGAAGTGACTAATAGCGACACAAAGGACTTGGGGAAGAGTGGTCTGGCTGAGTCATGGGAGCTTCGCTAGAGGAAGAATTGCACAGTAATGGAGTGCTCACCGATTTTGACTACTGATGAGATAGGGGGCATGTGCTCCTTACCTGGCAATTCATAGAATTAAATTAAAAATTCTCAACAAAAACAGCTTTTGAACAAATGAGAATTAAGAAACATCTGTGGCCAGGTCAGTGGTGGCTCACGCCTTTAATCCCAGTGCTCAGGAGGCAGAGGCAGGTAGATCTCTGAGTTCGGGGCCAGCCTGGTCTACAGAACAAGTTTCAGGGCAGCCAAGGCTACTGAGAAGACCTGTATTGAAAAACAAAGCAAAAAAGGAAAGAAAGAGAAAGCTCTGTTTTTTATTAATCTCTGCAAGGCTGGGATGTAGCTCAGTGGTCTAGTACTTGCTCACCATCAGAAAGGCCCTGGGGGGTGGGGATTTAGTTCAGTGGTAGAGCCGTTGCCTAGGAAGCACAAGGCCCTAGGTTTGGTCCTCAGCTCTAGGGAAAAAAAATTAATTTCATCACAGAAATGCCCTGGGCTCAATCACCAGCCACTCAAGAAATAACTTAGGCTAGGCATCATGTGGATACAAATAATCCCAGCATTTAGGAGTTAAGGCAGCCTGGGCTTTATAGCAAGATCCTATCTCAAACAACAACCAAGTCTGTGAAGCTTCTGGCAGATAAATCATTGTCCTTGTGTTGTTCTTGTTGCTGGTGTTTTCTCTTTGGAACTGGTGGTTGAACTTAGAGCTTAACACATTCTAGTCTGCACTAACCTGTATCCCTAGTGAATATCATTGTAAATTGTTAATAACTGGGGAGCTTGGGTGAGTGCAATATGGGGATTCTATCCTAAAATCTTCCAGAAGTCTAAAATTATTTAACAATAAAAGTCGGATTTAAGAGGCTGGAGAGCCAGGCACGGTGACGTGTGCCTGTAATCCCAGCACTTGGGGAGGCAGAGGCAGGTGGAGCTCTGCAAGTTCAACACCAGCCTGGTCTACAAAGCGAGTCCAGACCAGCCAAGGCTACACAGAGAAACCCTGTCTTGAAAAACCAAAACAACAACAACAACCAAAGCAAAAACAAAAAAAGAGGCTGGAGTAGTGGCTCGGTGATAAGAACATGTGTTGTTCTTGCCTCAGGCCCTAGGCTGGTTCCCACCACCCCATCAGGCAGCTCACAGTGGACTGTGACTCCAGCTTTAGCCAATGTGATATACCTTTGACCTTCTCAGGCACATGCACAGACATACACATGTACATGCAAATAAGTAGGTGAAAAATAATAAAATACTTTTAATATAAGTTACAATTTTTAAAGAGAAATCAAAGTTCAGCATGGTGTGGTATCTTGTAATCCCAAAACTTGGGAGGTAGAGGCAGGAGAGTCAGGAGGTCAAGGTCATTGTCTGCTGCAGAACAAATGCTCCTGGGCTACATGAATAAATCAAAACATACTTATGAAACTCTGAACATGGGGTATAGCTTGCTTGCAGACCTTATGCTTAGTAGCTAAAGACCCTAAGTTTGATCCCAATAGTCAAAAAAGAAAAAAAATCTGTTAGTGGACAAATCCTTACTGAGTACGAGTTACAGCATACATACATGTACACACACCAAAGAGAGATTATATGTGTGTGAGTTAGAGAAAAATGATGGGTTAGCACAGTGAAAGGTGGAGCAGAAACTCTAAAAGCCATGTGTACTAGTGTGTGCCTGTAACCTCAGCACTCAGGAGTTGATAGCAGGAGGTCACCCTGGCCACAAAGCCAAGTTCAAGAGTAACATGGTGTACAGGAGGAGAAAAAGAAGGAAGAAATAGAGACTTCATCCATGTGTCTCACACCTGTAAATAGCTAATGGAAGCTAAGGGCCTTAAAGACCTTTGTCACTTTCAAAAAGCCGTGTGAATAGAAAATACCTCTTCTGTTGTCCAGATCTCTAGTCCACACTCACTGAAATTTACACATTGTGCTTCCTCAGTGATGAAGGAATGGAAATAGGATGGGTGGATGCCTGACTCCTCTCTCTCCTGCGTCCTTGGGACCAGGTGTTAATCTTGTAACCGTGGGTGTGATTATAACTGGGGGTGCTGTAATGTGGGGAGATTATAACTGGGGCGCTGTAGAGTGGGGAGATCTCTTTGGAGCTGTTTTGCCCGCAGGAGCAGCTCACGTGAAAATGCTGCTCTGTTAGCAAGGTTTTACATATTCCTTTCTGTCCTGCTAATCACCGTCTCCCCAGCTACAGCTAGCCGGAGATAATGCTGGGTTTCATCTGTTGCTTCTGGATGTGAGACCCAGGCTCTGGTTACAGCAGCTGGACAGGGAGGTGGAGAGATAAACTGGGATAAAGAGGGAAGCTGTCACTGTTTTTAATCCATGAGGTAGTTTTCAGCGCATTCCCATTTGAAAGTAGCCAGAGTTTTGTTTTGTGGCAATCAACACAAAATCTGCATTCCCTTTCTTATTGGGGGGGGGAAGGAAGGTGTGTGCCTCTTCTTACCTTGGTTTTAGCTTTAGACAACATCTGTTTAATATACAGCACAATAGTAAATAAGCCAGAATTTACCTGCTTTAAACTCTGTCTACCTTACCCTGACTGAAAAACACATGTAGTACGAATACCCAGTAGAGGGGGTGTAGCATGTTCAGACCTGTAGCTAGTGTTGGTTTTGAGGTAAGAACAGACCTCAGTACTGAAAGAACAAGCTGGGCAACAGAGTAAAGAGACGGTGCGTGACTATCACCCTCTTCCCAAGTTTGATCTTTGTCTGTGACGCGCTTGTTCTAGGTAGTAGAAATCTCTAGAATATACATGCATTCAGAAATCTGTTCCAAAAGCTGTCATTAGGCAGTGGAAGTTGAACATGCCCTGCGAAGCTGGCACTCCTTCAGAGAGCAGCCGTACAGTCTGAGTTGATACCGTGAGCAGCCGCCTGAGAGGAGCAGGCAGATTCTTAGGAGTGCAGGCTTAGAGGGCTAACCGTGTGCATAGGAGGTTCTGTGTTCTTGGCTTTGGCTGTGTAGGGACAAGTTTAAAAAGTATTTGATGAGGCTCTTGATACTATTTTTCAATTCTACTTTATTTGGAGTTCCTTATGCCACCTCTCCCTTCCAACCTCCCAACCCTAGGTAGGAGAGAAAGAAGGTTAGAAGGGAAAGGGGATGCAGACCCCGTTAGGCTTAGTTCTGGCTGATTACGGTTGTTGGGTTCTTTTGGGAAAACACCAGTCTCAGTTGTCAGGATATCTGGCAGTCCAGCAATTAGCAAAGAGCAGCAGTGGAATGACCAAGCAGCCTTCCTCTTTCTCTTTCCATTCTCTCTGTCTGGACTTTCATATTTGTACCTTCTTAGAGTCCTCAGAATCCCACTATCTGCAGCTGGCAAAGACCACGCCCTACACAAGGCAATTATCAGCTGTGGATAAACTAAGGCAGTCCCAAAACATATTTACATAACATAACTGAGTTTTTAATGAAACCAAAACTTCTACTACAGTAGGGACCTTAGCAAAGAAGTGTTCTTGGCCAAAACTAGAAGATGGATCTAGTGACACCAAAGTGCTAGAAAAAGACAGGCAATCCTGAGAGGGGAAGATCCAGAGAAGGGTTTCCCAATCCTCTGAGTTCACATCTATAAACTAACCTCTGAAACAGGCAAAGGAGCTGCCTGCTTTAAAACAAACAAACAAAACCCAGACGGTCTAGAGTGAGGGCTGGGTGCATAAGAGCACTGGATGTGTAAGAATCATGATCTGGTCTCAGCTCTCAGCAAGGTAACATACACACTGAGTATGCACACTGGGTGCAAGCAGCAAGGACAGGATGGCCGGCTTGCTGGTTGCCAGCATAGCTCAAAATTCAGTGAGAGACCCTGTCTCTCAGAAATAAGACAGAGAGAGAGCAGCACACCTGACATCCTCCTCTGGCCTCTGCACATGTGCACAGGTACATGGATACATACAGGTGTGTGCACATACACACACAGACTCACCCAGACAAGTCATTCGTGTACACAAACCATACAGTGCAGTGCATTGATATACAAGCACACCGGACCCTTTTTATGACACATAAAAAATAAAGAGCAAGCAAATGTGTAACACAGGATTGAACACTGACCTGAAATGCACAGGCCCTGGTTCAATCCCCAGCACTGCAAAAAGGCAAAAGGAGTGTATTAGAGTTACTATTGCTGTGATGGAACACCATGACCAAAGCAACCTGGAAAAGAAAGAGTTTATTTGCCTTACACTTCCATAGCACTGTTCATCATCAAAGGAAGTCAGGACAGGAACTAAAGCAGGGCGAGGAACAAACTGATGCAGAGGCCACCAAGGATACTGCTTACCGGCTTGCTCGGCCTTCATTCTTAAGGAACCCAAGACCATCCCAGGGGTGGCATCTCCAACACTGGGCTGAGCCCTTCCCCATCAATCACTAAGAAAATGCCCTACAGGCTTGCCCACAGCCTGATCTTATGGAGGCATTTTCTTAATTGAGGCTTCCTCCTCTCTGATGACTGTTGCTTATGTTAAGTTGACATAAAACTAGCCAGCACATGGGGTCTCAATGAAACCCAATCCAACCTAGAACTAACGGTCTTCTGCATCTGCCTTAGAGAACTGGGATCACAGGAGTATGCCACCATGGCTGATATCCAGAGTTAGACTTTGGTGGCAGAAGCCTCCCTCGTCACACTGTTATCCGGAAGAGTCTGTACAGCTTTTAGCTGGGCAATGGTGGTACACACCTTTAATCCCAGTGCTCAGGAGGCAGAGGCAGGCAGATCTCTGTGAGTTCAAGGCCAGCCAAAGTGTCCAGGGCAGCCAAGACTATTACACGGAGAAACCTTGTCTCAGAAAACAAAAAGAGAATTTAGTTTTTGTCAAACATAGTGTTATTGGAATTAGGGCATAAAGGGATTTAAAAATAATTTAAATTTCTAAGTTTCCTCTTACCCCTATTCCTCATTGTCGCTCTTAGCTGTCATAATTGCAGTTTCTGTGAGAGAGAAGATAATTTGTGCTGAAAAAATGAGAATGGTTTGGGTTTAATGCTCAGCTTTCTGATCACAGAAGGTGCTTCTGGTCCACCCACAAGACTGAATGCCAGTACCCCAGGTTCACCTTGTGCTTGTCTTCTAGGCCAGGTACAGACTAGGGTATGGCGCTTAATCACTGACAGAGACAAATGTGAGTTATAAGCAAAGAGGCAGAACAAGTGGCAAGTTTCTTTCCTGTTATTGGTCTTGTCAATATGGAAGTTCTTTTGAGAGCAGTGGGCATGTTTTATACCGTGGGGCACAGTAAATAGGCAAGCTTCCTTCCAGAATGCTCTCCACAGACACTGATCTTCTTAGCATACAAGTCTCCAAGTGGGAAGCAGTGGAAGGGACATTACCGTATAACTGGCTGGGGTTCAGGTAATATGCCTTCCTCTGCAAACCTTGAAAATGTGGATAGGATAACAAACAAAGCAAAAGAACCACCAAAGAACACCACCTTCCTACGAGTGTGAGGTTGGCTCCAACCTGCCAACCAAGCAGCCACTGTGGCTGGCATGGTGGTCACAGGCTGCGTGTCGGTACCAGACAACTACAGATCCAGCAGTTGTTGTCCAGCCTAGCTGGAACTTCACAGTAGAGGTCGCCTCTTCCCTCCATATAACCCTCTTTCTAGGTTCTCAGAATTCTAATCTCCCCCACAGTTGCACCCTGGGTATTTGAGAGCAACAGACTCCCAGTTCTCCATGTTCCCATCTGTCATGCTCATTTGCCTGTAAACACAGCGTTTCAGTCCCACCTCTGTGGCTCTCCTGACGAGGACACCCATCTGGTTGGGTTGAGGTGGTTATTAGTTACCTTTCCTGTTGTTCTGTCCAAATTTCAGATAGAAAACAACTCCATGAAGGAGGAGTTTGTTTCAGTTTATAGTTCAGGGGGACAGAGTCTGTCTTGGCAGGGACATGATGGCAGCAAGCACATGCTTAGTCAGGAAACAGTCATGAGAGCCAGTACTCAGCTCACTTTCTCCTTTTTCTTTAGCCCAGGACCCCAGCACATGGAATGATGTCTCCCACAGTTTAAGTGAATCTGTTCATTCCAGTTAATTTAAACCAGACAATCCCTCACAGCTGTGCCAGAGGCTAACCTAGTCTACATAATCCTTTGAGGGGATGCTCAGAGGCTAACCTAATCTATATAATATACCTTACAGCTGTGCCCAGAGGCTAATCTAGGCTACAGAATCCCTCATAGCTGTGCTCAGAGGCTAACCTAGTCTATATATAATAAACCACACAGGCATCTCAGAGGCTAATTTTATCTAGTAACCCCTCACAGCTGTGCCTAGAGACGTGTCTCCTAAATTGATAAACAATACCAATCCAGTCCACTCCATTCCAGTGTGGCCTTATTTTACGCAGATGTGACTCTCACAAACACAGCCACATTCTGAGGTACTAGATTATAGGACTGCAATGTATCTTTTTCAGGAAGTGGGAACACAAAAGGTCCTGATAGTTCACTGCCCGCCCCTTTTCACGTCCACTCTTCTGGATCTGTTACTGCTGCCCTCTCAAGAAGAGTTTGTTCTTAGTACGGAGTCTGTCCCTCCTCCTCTTCTTCCTCCTCTCCACCCCCGCACTCTAGCTCCAGCGAGACAAGAGAACAGTTTTCTAATATGCTTACCTTGAAAGAAATCAATTCTGTCAATTGAATAAGGAAAACAGTGAGAGACCCAAGGACATTCGTTTTTGGAGTATTAAACAAGATCTTGGTGTAAAATCTGGTTTTTTGTGCAAATCCCTAAACCTCTCTAAACTTCTTTTTCACATCTGCTGTTTCTGTCTGACAAAGTGCTCAGAGGGAAGTGGTTCTGCATGTGTCTCTCAAGACTCTAAAACTTGTCATGTCAAAGCAGCAATAAGCCGGACGTGGTGGCACACACCTGTAATTCCAGCTCTGTGGAAAACAGAGGCAGGCAGATCTCTGTGAGTTTGAGGGCAGCCTGGTCTACAAAGCAAGTACAGGACAGCCAGGGCTACAGAGAAACCCTGCCATGAAGAAATAAAAGTCAGCGATAGAGGCCGTTGCTAGCGGCCGTTATGCTGCGGCGCTGTTGCTCTTGCTGCATCATTACCACACTCCCTAAGCCCTTCTCAGCGCTCTGCTCCTCGCCCATTTATTTGTTATTTGGCCCTTACACTGTATTTTTCTTGTTTCATTTTCTTTTGTGATTAGATTCTATTTTTTCCTTCCTTTATTTATTTTTTGAGACATAGTCTTATGTAGCCCAGGCTGGCCTCAAACTTGCCGTATATTGAAGGATGATCTTACACTGATCTTCCTGCCTGCACTTCTCACATGCTAGGATGATGGGTGTGCACCATCATTTCTCATTGAGCTGGTGCTGGGGATAGACCTAAGGCCTTCAGTATGCATGCTAGCCAAGTACTGTACAACTGAGCTCTATCCCACTTCTTGCTTTCTTTCTCCTCACCCCTGTCAAGGCTAATGATCAAAATCAAGACCTAACAAATACTAGGCAAGCATTCTACCACTGAGATATCATAGCTCCAACCCCTTAAAAATGACATTTAAAAAATCTACCTAAGATAATTTTATATTGACTGATCATATTATATCCATATGGATGAATAGTTAATTAACTTGATGTCTACAATTTTTAAATTCAGTTTATATCAGCTAATGCATAAGAACATAAAAGCACATACACTAATCAAATAACTTACATTGTTTAATACATGTATACATCACTTTTGGCTCAGACCAAATGCAGTATCATACATGTGTGCAATAAGTTTAAATAGCTATCTAGAACTTTTGGTAGCTTACATTTTATTGTGCCAGGCTCTCACCATGTGACCATGGGTCATCTCAAAAAAATAATAATAATAATAGGGGGACAGGGTCTTACTATTTAGCTCTGGCTGGCCTCGAACTAGAGATTCACCTGCCTGCGCCTCCCAAGTGCTGGGCTTGAAGGCTTGAGCCAACACCTGGCTGGATCATCTCAAATTTTGGAAGTCAGATGTCATTACTTAGAATTCAGTCATTTCAGATTGCATGTGCCAGCTCCATGCCCCCTCATGCAGGATATCGATTGGCTAACCTAGTCTATACAATATTCCTCACAGGCATGCTCAGAGGCTGACCTAGTCTATATAATATACCTTACAAGCATGCACCATTATGGCCTTATATTAGACAGATGTATCCCTCACAATGCCCCTGTTTCTAAACAAGGTCACATTCTGGGGTGCTAGAACTGGCTGTACTAGAACAGTACAAGTAAGACCTTAGATATTCTGCAGTTATTGAACTAAAGGACTCAACACAGATCTGGACTTGATTTGGCTTCTGACACCATTGTTTTCTTACTTATTACCCGTACTAGGAAGCAATGGATGAGAGCCACAACTAAGAACAACGCCATCTGCTTTCAGAAAGTGGCACTGAGGGCTAGATGTAACTCACGGCCTCCTGCCATGCCCAAGACCCTGGCTTTTATTTCCAGTATGTGTGCGTACACATGGAGACAGACAGACAGAGGCTGAGGACTGAGTTAGGGTAAATATGTTATTAGTCTCAGTTAGTTCTCCCAGGAGCTCTGGAGTAGGTGTTAGCTCTATTTTACGAATGCCTGAACCTGCTGAGATTAAGCAAACTGCATTAGACCAAACCTGAGTAAGTGGCAGTGTTTAAGCCGGGCCATCTGACCTGGTGGGCTTTGAAGTATTAAAAGTCCACTCCATTACCAGTTAGTCTCTCTCTTTCTCTCTCTCTCTGGCTTGTGCTTGTGGATCAGTTGTAAGCTCTCAGCTTCTGCTCTCATGCCATGCTTGCTGACATGTTCCCATCATCATGGAAACCTTCAGGAAACATGAGCCTGAAATTCAATGTTTTATTTTATAAATTGCCTTGGCCATGGTGTCTTGTTATAGAAAAGTATCTCAGTGATGATGATGACTCTTTTCCTCTGTGTGCATATTGAGACAATTGTCTTATTCTGACTTAATCTGCCCTTTTTTACTTTCAAGGAGCCAGTCAGCCCAAAGCACAATTTTTCTGTTTCCACCCATTAAAAACAATGTTTAGCCAAGCAGTGGTGGTGCACATCTTCAATCCCAGCACTTGGAGACAGAGCCAGGTGGATCTCTGAGTTCCAGGCCAGCCTGATCTACAGAGTGTATTGTAGTCCTACAACTAAGGTTACACAGAGAAACCCTGTCCCCAAAACAAACAAAACAAAAAACACACAAACAATGTTTAGTCATCAATTGATGGGTATTTTTCCAGGGTTTCCATCATTTGCCAAACATGAGATGCATATAAGGGATTGTAGCTGTCAAATCATTGTCCCAAGCCCTTGAGTTAGACATTACAATACAGTCCCCTTCAGTCTTCACAAGCATCTTTCATGGACATGTTTGCTCAAGGATCTAAGCCAGGAACTTAGAGCTGAGAGAACAGAGCTAAAATGTGTCAGTAAAGAAAAGGGGCCAGGCCAAGGACTGACACAGCCCAAGGAAGGTTGGAAAGGCTAACCTAAGACCACCGAGGGGGAGATGGGCTCCTCAAAGGCCACTGCAACTGACCCAGAAAAAGGTTAAATGATTGTGTACTGTCTCCTCAAAGCTTGCGTTTTATTTTCACACAATTTCTTACATCCATATCATTTATATATCATAAAATTCACTCTTTTAAAATGAATTCATCACTTTGGTAAAGTCACAAAGCATGCAGCCATTTCTACCTTCTATTTTCAGAACATTTTCATCACAAAATAAAGCCCCATGTCTGGGCTGGGGTTGCTATGTAGCCGAGGAGAACCTTGAATTTCTGGTCCTCCTACTTCCACTTCCTAAGTGCTGAGGGATTACAGGCATGTACTACCATGCCCATCTTAGTTAATTAATTAATTAGGTAATCTTGCAAGCTAGGCTATGTGAAAGCAAAAAGGATGCTATTAGTGATAGTAAAGTAAAGCTGTGCTACCCTGAGAAAATCAACACCATGACTGCAGAATTCATCCAACTGCAGATCTTTTGTTACGTTGTTGCCATATTAATTCTTTAGTCTAAAACAACAGACACCTAGGATGAGATCGCTGAAGTAAAGGGATTTGAATTTTTTACTTTTAAAATCAATTTATTTTATGTGGGGGTGTTTTGCCTACAAATGTATCAGTGCATTTTAGTGTCCACCAAGATCAAAAGAAGGTTCAGATCCCCTGGAACTGGTTGTGAGCCATCATTTAAGTGCTGGGAACTGAACTTGGATCTTCTGCAACTTCAGCTAGTGCTCTTAACCACTGTGCCATCGCTGTAGCCCTACAAAAGGGGCTTTTTAGACTCTTGACTTCATAAAAGAAGGGCTAAACCACCATGAGGTGGAAAACAGAGCTGGAGCCAGGAATCAGACCCAGACCTGAACACTGCGCTCCTGCAGACCCAGACCTGAACACCGTGCTCCTGCACCTCACATCTGCAACTCTTGCATTTGGGCTCCATGCCCTCACACTGGCATCCAGCTCTTCCTAAGCAGTCACTGCTCACTGTGGCCTACTTGTTCAGCTGGCCAGTGTATGTACAGTACTTACAATATCCAACACTCAGAATCCTATTCTGGCCCCAAAGGCAAACATTACAGAGAAGAGACTGATGTCCCAAGTAAGATTTCATGGGCTGAGTGAGGCGGGATTCATGATCAGGTTCAGGATCAGCCTCGGTGTTGGCCATCTGTGAGAGGTCAGTGCTGTGGACATGAGTGTGGTCCCCTAGATTCTCAACAGTGACAGATCCGATGACCCTAGTGATGGATTGGGAAGCAAAGGTGGGGGAGATGAGGTTTCAGCACTTTCCTGGAGTCACTGAATGAGTGCTCAGCTCCTTCTGGTGATAATGTGTGTGGCAGCTTGGAAGCCCTAACACTGAAAATGTCTCCTTCCCCTCCTCCACATACCTTTACATGGATCTGCCTGTGGGAGACCTAGCTTTGGCTTCTAGATACCTCAGTGTCTATAGAAGGCCTTTTCCTCATCCTTCTCATTTTGACCTAAAAAGACCAAGAAGACTCTCTCATATATACATTTAAAGCTCCAGAACATTTGGATGTAAGAAGTAGAAGAGTCCTTTGAGATACCCAATGTACATATCACAGAGATGTACATTGGCATAGTATCCTCTTGAAATGCTCTTTTGAAATAAGGTCAAATAAGTCTGAGAAGTACCATAGACAACAGCGACCCTTCTAGAGATTTAGTTTGTGTTAGTCTGGTAAGCAGTCCTGTAGCAAACGGAATAACACTTTCCTAAATTCATTTACCAAGGACCCTTTGCCATCATAAGAGGCCAAGTATTAATGTTCCATGGAATAACTTTGGGGAGGAATCCAGATGTCTCATTTTATGAATGAAGAAAGTAAGGCTTGTGGAGGGACTGTGGTTATAGTTTTCCAAAGCTAATGCCAGGAAGCAGCAGTACTGGTTTCCTGTTGTCTCTGGCAACTGACTTGGCCAACTGCTAAGGCATCTTCCCTTTCTTCTGTGTGTTTAATTCACTTATTCATCAGGAACAAGATTTGTCATGTTATCTGGGGTACCTTAGTTGACATCATTAAGGTGTGTCATTATGCAAAAGAACCAGGGTTGGTGCCAAGGAGATGGCTTAGTGAGCAAAAATGCCTTACTGCTCAAGTGTGAGGACCTGAGTTAGACTCCTCAGACCCAAGCCAGGGTGGTAGCTCACACATGTAATCCCAGCACTCAGGAGATAGAGGCAGGTGGATCTCTGTGAGTTCAAGACCAGCCTGGTCTATAGAGGGAGTTCCAGGACAGCCAGGGCTATGCAGAGACTCTTGTCTTGAAAACAAACAAACAAACAAAACATTTTTGCTGAGTGGTGGCGGCACATGCCTTTAATCCCAGAACTGGTCTACAGAGCGAGTTTCAGGACAGCAAAGGCTACACAGAGAAACCCTGTTTCTCAGGAGTGTGAGGTGAGGCAGTGGGGAGTGGTGTAGAGGGAATCCTCAGACAGATGAGTGTTTGGAATCTCAGTGCTCCTACAGGTAGATAAGAGGCAGAAACTCCTGGATCAGCAACCTGCATACTTACCAGAAAATCAAAGTCTCCCTTTACCAAAGAAATAGAAGGCAAGGACCTACACAGAGGCTGTTCTCTGCCCTCTGCACTACATTTGTACACACACACACATACATACACCAGAACCAGGTTTGCAATAGTCCATTCTATTAGCCTTTCTCTAGATCAAACCAATGAGTTTTTACTAGGACAGTGTTGTTGATTATTAATATTTATTATTGATTTATCTTTTTGTTAAACAGCAGTTATTCCTAAACCAGCTGTATACCCAAATCACCACACAGAGACTAGGATTTATTTAATTAACCTAGAGTACAATGCTGGGCAATAGTTACTCCATCCTAAAACCTCCAAGTCCACATAGTTTCCTCCCATTCAAATTTCCCATGTTATACTTGCTTTTAGTCATATCTTAGGTCTGATTCATCTCTCCTCATGGTTCCAAGTCCTCTCCTGCTAATCTCCTCTCCAGCTCCTCCTGCTTGCTTCCTTCTCCTCCACTCCGGACCACGATGTCCCATCCTATTCTCTCCACTGCTCAGCATTGGCAGGTTGTCTTATTGACAATACAGAGAGCAAACAATAGCATGTATACACAAACTTGAGACAGGTGATGCTTAGAATAAACATCACAATGCAATGTCTGTATTGAGACCAGATAGTAGCGGAGAGAAATCAGCATTTGAATGAACAAGGGTAAATTGTATACATTCCACAAGAACATTATACCAACAGGACAGGTTGTTATAGCCCCCCTTTTTTTTTCTTTTTCTTTTTTTAATTTTTATTTTTTATATTAATCACAGGTTATTTACTTTGTATCCCAGCAGTAGCCCCCTCCCTCTTTCCCTCCCAATCCCACCATCCATCCCGTTATAGCCCATTTTTATGGCTACATTATGAAAAATAAAAGGTATAGCTGCAGGTGTGTTTCTAAGCCAATACAGTGACCCAACCTCAGTATAGAAAAGAAATAACAGGACAATAATTTATAATAAGAAATGTGATTATTCAGTTGCTCTTGCATATAGAATTACCATGAATGGGGTAGCTACAAATACAGACTGACTCAGGTGTCAAAGGTACCGTGAATGACACTGTATAGGCTGATTTTCCAAAATGGTAAGGTGCTTTTGGTAAATTCCAAGCAAATCAAAATAATATTGCTCAATATGCAGAGTGGTTTCCATAAATGTGAATGAAAACTACCTAGAAGACTTTGAACATTTATTATATAACAGTGTTGGTGTCTGAGTGCTTTCCATGAACTAATCCATTCAGGTTCCTGTTGTAAAGATGAGAAAACCAAGGCTTACTGTTCCCCAACTTTCCAGTGGCAGAGAATTGTAGCTTTGGAACACAGTCTCAGTCTTCTATGTCCCTGTCATCTGAAGGACCCAGGAACCGAGTTACCTGTATATACTACAGAGATCATGACCAAATAAAGGCTGTTTGGGGTCCATGAAGCCATAATTATCCAAAAAAAAAAAAAAAATCCAGACCAGGGCACCTCTTCACAGCACAGTTACTGTCTGCCCAGGAGCATGACAGAAGAGCAGTTGGAGAGTGTTTGGGTTTGGAGTTGAGCCCAGGTGCCCTCCAGGACCTGCCAGCAAGTCTTCAGAAAGCAGAGACAGGAAACAGGCTGGTTGCCTTTTGCCCTTCCTCATGTCCCTCCATCTCTTGCCAAAAGCCCAGCCCTAGATTTGCATCCAGCAACTTCTCGTCACACAAAAGACTGGAAATATGAGGGAGCAGAGAGAAAACACAGGAGACCAAGCCCTTCCGGGTTGCCAAGCTGTGGAGAGTCGTGGGACTTTTCTCCCTCCAAAAGTATTATGCTGGTCTGATAGGCATCTGGGTGGCAAACCCTCCTCTTCCCTTTGTTCCGTCCTCTGAAAAGAAGAAATTATGAATGCACCTTTCATGAGGTGACATGACATAACCCCAGATTGATGTTAAGTAGACTGTCATGGTAGGACAGACCTAGGAAGTGGAGATGGAAGGTAGCCCAGGGCCAGTGACCAATGGAACCAAAGTTCCCTGTCTGCACCTGCATCTCCTACAGGTATCTTGGTGCTGATTTCCACAACTATTCGAAAAGACGAAAGTGATCAGTCTTGCTCTGGTGGTGATTAGTGGGATAATGACTCCTGGTGCTGGTTGGTTTTCCAACCAAATGGTGAGTGGATTAGGACATCCTCCCCCCCCCCACCCCCCACCCCCGCCGCCTTTAGACCATCTGGCAGTAAGGAGGTGTTGATGTTACAGTCTAAGCTCTACAGAACGATCATGGATATGAAGCTTCTAATGCAGGTAATCATCTATTAGAGACTTGCAACAAGTGTGTAAACTCTGGTAAACACCATTTACAAAATGTAACCTAGGAGAAATTAAGGCTCAGGGTATGGAGAGCACGGGCTGCTCTTCCAGAGGTCCTGAGGTCAATTCCCAGCAACCACATGGTAGCTCACAACCATCTATAATATGGTCTAATGTCCTCTTCTGGTGTGCAGGTGTACATCCAGATAGAACACTCATAGACTTTAAATAAGTTAATCTTTAAAAAGAAAAAAGAAATTAAGGTTCATTTCCAACAAAGGTTAAAACAAGTTTTAAACGTAGGGCAGCGAGCCAGGCGTGGTCGCACACACCTTTAATCCAGCACTCAGGAGACAAAGGCAGATGGATCTCTGTGGGTTTACAGACCAACCTGGTTTCCAAAGTGAGTTCTAGGACGACCAGGACCACACAGAGAAACCTTATGTTGGAGGAGGGAGGAAAAGGAGGCTGGAGATGGCCCAGTGACAGCACTGGCTGCTCTTCCAGAGGACCTAGGTCCAATCCCCAGCACCCACATAGAGGCTTACAACTGTCTATAACTCCAGTTCTATGGGATCCAACAACCTCTTTCAGCCTCTGATGGCTCTACATAGCATGGTACATTTACATACATGCCAGTAAGATATCCATACATGTACTAGAAATAAAATTTTTAAATAAATAAATAAAACAATTCATAAAAGAGCAGAAGTTGAAGTTATTTCCATTACTTAGTTTGAGGCTAATCTGGACCAGATGATATCTTTTTAGAACAAACAAGCAAGCAAGCGAAAGCCAGGACTGGTGAGATGTCTCAGTGGGTAAAAGCATTTGCTGCCAAGACTGACAGCCCAAGTTTGATCCAGCAGACCAACACAGTGGAAGGAGAGAACCAGCCCCTCATTGGTTGTTCTTAGACCCCAACCCATGCACTGTGGCGTGCAGCCTCCTCCATACTAAGTATATAAATGTCATTTTAAACCATTAAAAACTGTAAAGCCTTCAGATCAATGCTGTCGGCCCTCTTCTTGCTCATTGTTCATTTCCCTGCGGTTTGTTTGCTCATGGCAGTGTGTTCCTAGCAAATCCCATATCCTCCAAGATTGTGTATTTAACATTTCTAGCATTTATTAATGGCTAATTGTATGCCTCTAAACTCTTTGTATCATAAATCCTCGTAGCAAGTCTGGGATAAGTAGGCTCACAAACTCTCTTTGCAGATGAGAAGGTTGAGGCCCAGTACCTTTATGTGTAGATGTCACACAGCCAGTCAGAGGTGGAACTGAGGTGCCAGCTCGGCCGTGCTGAGGCCATACTGGAGGGACAGGGGAACGGTTACAGATGTGTAGAGACAAACTTGGCTTCCTGCGACCCCTTTCCTTCACCACTGGGCTTTCTTCTGGTCTCCTGTTCTTCTGAGTTCACGGGTATCCATTACTGGGATGAGGAAGTGGGAACCTTCTACCTTGTTGAGGCTGGTCTGTCTTTTTGTTTACTGGGCTTCATGTTCTAGGCTATCTGGGGGTGGGGGTGAGTTCTAGCTAAGGCTCGCTCTCTCTGCGTGCTGGGACTATCAATGCCAGCTCCCAAATCCAGCTTTTTATGTAGGTTCCAGATATCAAACTCAGCCATCCAGCCTGCACACCAAGTACTCTTACCCACTGGCCTGAGAGACTCATCTAAGTATGTGTATCAACATTAATTTCCCTGTTGCCCCTTTCTGGAAAAATTAAAACCTTTTTGTTCATAATTAAGAAAATTCCAAGAAATGTAGTAATAGGATAAGTCACTTTGCCCTTGTCAATGATACTTAGCCATGTCTTGGGCAGCTCTTACGACATCTACTTTTGAAATGATGGCAGATCCCTTGCTAAATCTCCTATCAGTTTTTGTTGTTGTTGTTGCTTTCCTGGTGTCCTCATTCTGATCTGCTTTATCCTTATTCTTACCAGATTATTGTGTTTTGGGGGCTGGGCGATTGTTTGGTAGGTAAAATGCTTGCTGCACAAGCATGGGCATCTGAATCCACACCCCCAGCACCCCTGTGAGAGCCAGCAGCAGAGACAAGGTGAACATGAGAGCAGCCAGTCTTGTGGAAACGAATGATCAGTGAGAGACCCCATCTGAGCAAAAGGTTGACCTCTTACCTCTTCATGCACACACACATGTGCACACCACACATTCTCTCTCTCTTTCTCTCTCTTTGGTTTTTCAAGTCAGGAGTGTGTGTGTGTGTGTGTGTGTGTGTGTGTGTGTGTGTGTGTAGCCTTGGCTGTCCTGGACTTGCTTTGTAGACCAGGCTGGCCTTGAACTCACAGTGATATGCCTGCCTCTGCATCCCAGAGTGCTGGGATTACAGACGTGCACAACCACACCTGGCTAACCAACGCTTTCTCTACTTACAAAGGCCTGGCCAACTCCAGGGACACCCAGGCTGTGTGACCGAGCTAAGATTGTGATGATTCAGGGTGTCCCAAAGCAAACTGGTCCTTGAATCAGCTACTAGCCCATTAGCTCCCTCTTGCCCCACTAGCCAGGTACTATCCAAATAAGCAAGCTAGGTAGTAGAGGAAAGGGGCCAAGTCAGATTTCCTAGTAATACACACATTTAAAGGTTTGTGAAGCCAAACCTAACAGATAGAGGTTTGAACTCTATAATCTCTACACCTCCCTAAACCCCAATTCCAGTTTTGTAAACTGGAATCGATAATCCCTGTGTCACAGGATTCAAGGATTAAAACATGTGGAAAGGGTTCATCCCTGAGCCCAATGCAGGAACACCAATAAACTGTAGTGATCCATTTTCTGCCCTGTGGCAGTGTAGTCCCATGCAGAATGCTTTTAGGGAAGGAAGGAAAAGCACCTCCACCCTTGGCAGGTGTCTGCGTAGAGATCCTGGAGGGTGAAAACAATGACGCCTGTCTCTAGCTGTGGCAGTCCAGTGCCCTTTGAAGGGGGACTTTGTCGCAGCTCTCTCAGATGCTGCCAGTCTCCCCAGCAGCAGCAGCAGCCTGCCACCTTTGCACAGGCCCTGGCCATTTTCCCTGTTGCCTTTGTTCTATTTTGGTGCCTGTGGAGGTGCAGGAAAGCTGCTGCCTTCCCTGGGTTGCTATTTAAAGACATTCTGAAAGATGTTGCCACTGCTGTTCCTACCGCTGTGGCAGCCGTTGCTCCTGTCTCAGCCACAGTGGGCTGCATGGCCTGTGACCCCCTAAGCCTTGGGTAGAGTGCCTCAGCAAGAGCTAGCCTGGGAAGTCTGGCTGCTTGCCTTTTGTTTAAGACCCCTGAGCCATCGTCCCTACCAGGAGCGTTCTGCCAGCTGCTGCCTTGGTCTTTGTCCCTGGACTGCCTCCTGTCTGTGTCCCTGGAGCGTTTTTATTTTTTAGCACTTTACCAGTTAGTTTCTGCCTTGTTCTTCAGAGAAAATTGTGCATGATACTCCTGTCCTCTACCACTCCGTCTGCAATCTACACTTGGGATTCTTTCCTCATTCTGCAACTAGGCATAATCCAGGAGGAGTCAGGGTGGCATTTATCTCTAGGTGTAACAGAAACTCTTTGAAAATAAATGCTCTCTGAAGGGCTCAGTAACCTCCATTTAATAATAATGGCAGCTTGGGCTTTAGCGAGTCTGTGTTCTCTATCCACCAGGCATGGATAGAATGAATCCCTTAGACGTCAGTAATCCTGCCTCTCTTTGCTGCCTTCCCTGCACTCACAGTGCGGTGTCTCAAAAGCCTGGCTTTGCTGTTTGAGTCAGCTCTAATTCCTTTTTCATTGACCTATCAAAGTGAAGCCTTAGGTTTTATCAGTAAGGTATCCGGGCCAGGCAGCTGTCTCCATTTGGCTTCCCCAACTATCCCCTGCCCATTATGATGTAGAGGCTGCCTGCCTTGCAGGTGTGGGGTTCAGTCCTTTCTGCTGGCCCAGCAGAATCCATCCCCCCCCCCCCAGTGCCCTCAATTCTCACTGCAGTGTGACACACACCACTATCACCTGACCCACACTGGCTCTAACGCTGCACTGAGGCTTTTCCCAAGGTGCACCATTCACTGTAGCCTTTTTGTACTACAGCAATCCTGTGCCCGTTTGTTACACTTGAGTGGAAATTGAACATATTGGAGGAAATATAAAGCTCTTTGCCATCCGAGTCCTTCTTGTCCCTCTATTCCTTTTCTTTTCATTTAGACATCTTAATGATGATTTAGGCAAAAAATTGTTGTGGGTTGATATTGGTTGTAGTCCTTCAAATTTCATATCAACCTTTGTTTTGTTTTGCTTTGCTTTGTTTGTTTTGCTTTTTTTTTTTTTTTTTTTTTTTTTTTTTGAGGCAAGGTTTCTCTGTGTAGCCCTGGCTGTCTTGGATCATGCTCCATATACCAGACTGGCCTTGAGATCCACTTCCCTCTGCCTCCCAAGTGCTGGGATTAAAGGGCTCTGCCACCACCAAACTCATATTTGCTTTATGACATTAACTATGGCTGGTGAGATGATTCAGCAGGTAAAGGACTTTACAAAGCAAGAATGGTGCCCTGAGTTTGATCTCCAGAACCCATTTAAAGGTGGAGAGAACCAATTAACAAAGTTATCCTCTGACCTCTATGTACATGCATACACATCATTTACAAGCAATAATAAATAAATAAGCTAGGTATGGTGAGTAGATCTCCGTGAGTTCAAGGCCAGCCTGATCTATAGAGAGTTCTATGACAGGCAGAGCTATATTATAGGAGACCCCCATCTCAAAAAACCAAAACAATAGTAATAATTATTAATAAAATTTAGGGTCTGAAGAGATGGCTTAGGAGTTAAGAGCATATTCTACTTATGCAGAGGACCCAAGTTCAATTCCCAGCACCCACATTGGACAGCTCTCACAACTGCCCATTAAGTCTAGCCTCAATGGATCTGACACCTCTGGCCTTGGCAGGAGGCCCCTAACTCTCATGTACATACCTACACATACATAATTAAAAACAAAATAAATGGTTTTGTTTGTTTGTTTGTTTGTTTTTAGTTTCAGGAAGTAAGGAGACATTGAGACAGCTGAGAGAGTAAAGGCGCATAAAAGCACTTGTCACCAAACTTGTCATTGTGAGTTCGATCCCTGGATCTTACATGGTAGAAAAAGAGAACGTCTACCATAGCATATGCACACTCACATGCATACATACATGCCAAATAAATATAAATATTTAATCCAGGCTTGGTGGCACATGCCTATAATCCCAGCACTTGGGAGGCAGAAGCAGGTGGATCTCTGTGAGTTCAAGACCAGCCTGGTCTACAAAGCAAGTCCAGGGCAGCCAAGGCTACACAGAGAAACCCTGTTTCGAAAAAAACAAAACAAACAAACAAATACACAAATATATATATACATATATGTATGTAAAATTAAAACAGTGTACCAACCTTCACGGTATGGTAAGTGGTGACACCATTTTTTCTGTTCTCCAAATAAAGTCTTAATGGGAACTAAATGCTCTTTAGTTACAGAAAGCAAATAAATAACAAATACGATGCATTCCCAGCTTGCTGACTCCGCCCTGCTCCTAAAACCCCTTCCTTTTCTGTCTGCTTATATTTAAGGCTTCTCTCTGTTCTTTATCTTGAGAGCCATGTCGTTGCCCTTCGCCCCTGATGGAGAGCGAGCCAGACTCCTCCATGTGGTGGTAATAATAAGGACACTTTTCTTATATATCATCTTGCTCAGGACAGCAAAATCTTCTCTCATGCATTCTGTCTGCTGGGGCCTATAACAGACTTATAAGGGAAGCAGTAGATGTCCTTTCTGTATGTTTCTTTGTAGTGATTTAAAACAATTAACTTGAAGATGCAATAGTGAGTGATTAATAGAGAGCACATCTCCAAAGACACTGCTGTTGAGTCTGGCTCTCAATACCAGCCATGGGGCCCAGGAAACTGGAAATGATATTGGTGGCTTCCCTTTTATTATTATTTATTTATTTAGTGTGGGAAGCATGGCTCACATGGAGATTAGAGGACAGTTTCTGAGAATCGTCTCTCCTTCCACATGTGGGTCCCAGGGGGCAAACTACTCCTTTTTAAAAGTTTTTTTAGGGGTCTAGAGGGTTGGCTCGGTGATAACAGCACTTGCTGTTCTTGAGGGGCTCCAGGTTTGAGTCTCAGAACCCACATGGGCACTCACAACCATTGGTAACTCCAGTTCCAGGAGATCTGATATCCTCTTCTGACCTCTGTGGGCACCAGACACACACATGGTAATATACATACATGTAGGTAAAAACATTCATACACATAAAATAATAAAATAAAAAATTTTGTGTGGATTAAAAATTTTGTGTATGTGTAGAGGCTAGTAAGATGATTCAGTAAGTAAGAGCATTGCTTGTTTTTGCAGAGGACCCGGGTTTGGCTCCCAGCACCAACCTGGAGGCTCACAGCCACCTGTAACTCCAGTTCTAGGGAATCCAACACCTTCTTCTGGCCTCCATGTGAACAGGACATGTACTTGGTACACATATGTACATGCAGGCTCTCACAAATACCCATAAGATAAAAACAAACATTTTAAAACATACACTTACACCTGCCATGTTGGCACATGTCTTTAATCCTAGCACTTGGGAGGCAGAGGCTTGTCTCTGTGAATTCAAGGCCTGCCTGGTCTACACAGTGAGTTCCAGGGCTACCTAGAGAGGCATTGTCTCAAAACAAAACAAAAAACCCTACATCTGTGTGCGTGCGTGCATGCGTGTGTGTGTGTGTATATACAGATGCCCAAATAGGATGGAAGAGGAAGTCAGATCCCCTGGAACTGAAGCTTGTAGCCCCCTGACATAGTGCTTGCTGTTGTTATCATTCATTTAATTACAGTCATTCATTCACTCATTCCTCAAAGAGCTGCTGCTTGCCACTTTAGTGATAGGAGAAGTAACAAGGTGCACACAGGCCTGGCTCTCACAGAGACACAATGTTAGCAGAGACTAACAAAGCACAGCTTGGTTCACCCACGGTGTGCACTTTCTTGGGCTTGGCTCTCTGCGGACGCTGATTCTCACAGTGCTCTTCAGAGGAGGCAGTATTATCCCCTTTGCTGGTGAGGTCGCCCAGTTCCCCAGGGAAAGCTGTTTGCTCCAGGATCCGTGTGGCCAAGTTCACTGCCTCAAGCCCTCTGGAGTCAGCCCCCCCCCCCCGCGTCTTTCTCCCCATCTGTGCAAGCCCCTCAGGCTGGCCCTTCAGAATTCTCAGCAGCTTCCAGCCCACAATTGAGAATTGTTGGCTGGGTTGTGCTCAGATTCAGGCCCTCTGCCCTTTGACTGGTCTCATCTTATTGACTCTCATTCCCCCAGCTACAATTCACACATAGGTAATTTTTTCTCTTTTGGAGGGCAAGGTCTCACACTGTCTCTCAGATAGGCTTCAAACTTCCTATGCAGCCTAGGCTAGCTTCAAATTCTCAATCCATCTGCATCACCCTCTCCCTAATAATAGGATTACAAGTGTGCCCTCACGTCAGCTCACACACAGGTGACACAGAGATGAGGGCTCATAGAGATTAGATAAAAATTGGGCAAGTGTGCCTGTAATCCCAGCACTCAGGAGGCAGAAGCAGGCAGATTTCTGTGACTTGGAGGCCAGCCTTGTCTACAAAGAGTCCAGGACAGCCAAAGCTGCACAGAGAAACCCTGTCTTGAAAAAGCAAAAGCAAACAAACAAATGGGGAAGGTGGCTCACGCCTGTGTCCCAGTCACATGGAACTTTGAGACATGATGATTGCTTAAGCCCTAGAACTAAGACCATCCTGGGCAACACAGTAAGACCCTGTCTCAAAAATATAAAAAAGAAGTTGGACGTGGTTGGACATGTTTATACCATACCTAATATTTATCCCAACATGTGTTTAAACAGAAAAAGTCGGATCCTGGAGTTTCTTCTTCTTCTGAGCCTCACGCTAAAAAAGTCTTTTATCTGCGGAGACAGTCTAGCCACTAATTCCACTTGCTTCTACCCCATCCCACCCCAACCCGCACCTTTATTTCAGTGTCTCACTCCTCTGTTCTTCCTCTACTGTAACTGTGCCAGGATTTATTTCTCAGTCACAAAGGGAAGCACCTTGGTGGTTGATAGAACTGTATGGAATTACTTTCCTTTTGCTCTTTCCCGCCTCATCTATTTACTCTAAAGAAAATTGAATATATAAATACCATTGGTATATGCTATACAAGTGTTTAGCCTACTTTTCCCGGTCTTTCTTCCTTTTTGCCCTCCTCCCTCTTCTTCTTCCTCCTTCTTTCTTTTTTTCTTTTCTTCCTCCCTCTCCCTCCTTTCCTTCCTTCCTTTTTTCTTTCTCTTTATATATTTATTTACTTACTTATTTATTTTGAAGCAGGGTCTCACTATGTAGCCCAGGCTGGTCTTGAACCTGAAGTGTCTTACTTTTCTGAGTACTGGGATCACAGTTGTGAGCCTACCACACCTGACTCTTACATTTATAACTTTGTGTCCTTATGTATTTAACAACTTACTTCCCCCATAAACCTTAAGAAATTGTACATGTGTTTGTGTGTAGCTCAGAGGTAGAGTACCTGTATAGCATGTTCAAGACCCTTGGTTTGATCCCCAGACAGAAGGAGGGGGCAGGAGAAGAGAAAAATTTTGGATGAAAAGGTCTCTGCTAACTCATATTTCCTGAGTCCTTGTTTCTGTAAATGTCTTGCTTATTGCCATTTATATTATTTGTTTGAGACAGGCCTATATATATATCCAAGGCTAGCCCCAAACTTGCTCTAGCTGAGGATAAGGCCCCCACCAACCATGTGCTGAGATTATAGGTGTGCACACTCTACCTGTTTTATGTGGTCCTGGGGAAATGAGCTGCATCCTAAACACCTGTTATTTTTGTTTTGTTTTGTTTTGTTGAGACAGGGTTTCTCTGTGTAGTCTTGGCTATCCTGGACTCTGTAGACTAAGCTAGCCTTAAACTCAGAGATCTACCTCCTTCTGCCTCCCCAAGTGCTGTGAATACAGGCATGTGCCACCACGAATTTTTAAAGATCCCCCCCCCCATCTTAGGACAAAGAAATGGTTCATTAGTTAAGTAAGAGGTCTTAATGCTCTTTCAGAGAACCTGAGTTCAGTTACCACACCCACGATGGGAAGGTCACAAAAGCTTCTAACTCCAGCTCCAGGAGATACAATATTCTTTTCTGGCCTTCACAGGTACACACACACACATATACAAATAAAGATAAATCTCAAGGTTGAGGAAGAGGCTGGAGAGATATCTCAGTTGTTATGAGTGTTGTCTGCCTTTCCAGAGGACCCAAGTTCAGGTCTCAGCACCCATTGTGGCTCACAACTATCTGTAACTGCAGTTTCAGGAGATCTAATGTCCTCTCCTGGCCTTCATGGGCACCAGGCATGCATGTGGTACACAGATTTGGTGTAGCCAAATCTCTCATACATAAAAAGTATAAAATAAGTCTTTATAAAAGGGGGCAAGTACCTAACCCGTGATTGATATAAAAATAAGTTAATTAATTAAAAAAGGGGGGGCATAGAGGGAGCACTGGAGAGATGTTTCAGTGGTTTAGAGTATGGCTGCTCTTCCTGAGGACCCAGGTTCAATTCCCAGCATCTGCATATTGTCTCATGATTGCATAGAATCCAATACCCTCTTTTGGCGGAAGGCACCAGGCACACATGTGGTACACAGACATATATGCAGATAAAACACCCGTATACATAAAATTTAAAAAAAAAGAAAGACAGAAGGAAAGACAGACAGACAGACTTGGGGCTGGAGAGATGGCTCAGTGGATAAAGCAGTCATTGCTTTTGCAGAGGACTTGGCCACAACTGCCTGTAACTCTAGTTCCAGGGGATCTAATACCCTCTGGCTTCTGAAGCCACCTGTGTACATATAAAGAATAAATAAATCTGGTTGTTTTGTTTTTTTAAGATTTTTTTTCCCCTTTGGGCTGGAGAGATAGCCCAGTAGGTAAATACCTGAGTGCAATCACCAGAAAAGCCAGGTACAGTGTGTGTGTGTGTGTTGTGTATATGGTGTATGGTTGTAAAACCTGAACTGGGAAGGTAGGGACAGGCAGATCCTTGGGGCTCATCCTTGGGGCTCACTGGCCAGGCAGCCTAGCCAGTTCGCTGAATTCCAGGCATTGTCTGCAAAAACAGACAAGCAACTCCTAATGATTGCTGCCCAAGCCTGTCCTCTCACATCCACCCCTATGTGCACACCAGGAACACGCATACACACAAAAACACACGAAAGAAAAATTATCTTGTTTGTTTGTTTTTTAGCAAGTGTTGAATGCCACCCAGATTGGCCTTGAACTCACTGTGTATGAATGTTTTGCTGCATGTATGTCTGTGCACCACAGAAGAGGGGGTGTCCTAGAACTGATGGAGTTACAGGTGGTTGTGAGCCACCAGGTGGGTGCTGGGAATCGGTCCTAGGCCTTGAGGGCTGTAGACTCTTAACCACTGTCCTGCCAAGTCTCTGACCTCCACGGTCTTTTCTCTGTTCGCACCCCTGCTGCCCTTACCATCCCTCCTCTGATGCTTCTCCCACAGACAGCTCCCCTGTGCCCTCACTACAGATGAATGAAAACAACGACAGTCTTTCTGCTTCCTGTCCTCTCCCTTATGTTTAAAATAATTTTAAAAAATAAAAAGCAAGGGCTAAAGAGATGGCTCAGGGGTTAAGAACACTTGGCTCCCTTTTCAGAGGACCCAAGTTCAATTCCTACCCTTTATCTAAAACTCCAGTTCAGGATTTCTAGCTTCTGAGGGCACTGCCCACATGTGGTGCACAGATGTATATGAGACAAAATACCCATACAAATAAAGTGAATCATACACACATTAAAGTAAATCATATATTTACAGGTGTGTGTGCGCGTGTAAATCTTTCTAGGCATGGCGGCACACACCTTTAATCCCAACACTGGGAGGCAAGACCAAATACATCTCAAAGAGTCCAAGGCAAGCCTGCTGTACCGTAGCAAGTTCTAGGTTAGCCAGGGCTACACAGGGAGACCCTATCTTAAAAACACAAACAAAAATATCTGTGTCAGTGTGTGTATATCTGCTTGCCTGCTTGTCTGTCTGCTTGTCTGTCTGCTCACTACTGAGCTCCCTCACTAATGCAGCTGTGTTAGAAAGGTAGTCAGTCTAGCTAGAGATGATTTTTTTTTCTTTCTTTCCTGTAGTTTCCAAATATTTTGAATTGTGGTTATGTGGTTTTTATAACCAAATAAATAAACATATTTAGGATCTAGAAAGAAAAATACCTGCCATTTATTTCTTCTTTTGATCTTAACTCAAAGACACAGCTTCGCAGGAATGTCCTGAGCTTCCGGAAAGAGTCCATGGCTGTTTTTCTGCTTTTCCATTTGAAAGTGCACCTGTGTGCCCAAGGCAGTTCTGCTTGCACTGTTCTTTTTAGTAAACCTCCTCTAGTCTCTTGTCAGGCACACTAACCGCAAACACTGCCCTTGTCACTGAAACCCTGAAGCTGGCCAGGGAGGTATGGGAAATGGATGTGTGTGGTCCCCGGCCCCACTGTCTAGTGATGGGGCACCTGAACTCCACCCCTTCCAACGAGTTTTCACACAAGGAACCTGGTGTTCTTTTTAAAGTTTTCCCCACACTTAGGGGCTGGGTGGGCTTGGGATATGTACAGCTCAGTGTAGAGGACATGGTTAAATTAGGTACAATGCTTATGTGAAATTCCAACACTAGAAACAAACAAACAAGCAAACAAAAACCGTTCCCTAACCATAAAGAGCTTCTCCAAGAGTAAAATGCTTTTGTCAGCCACCTGCTGCTCTGAATGCTTCTGAATGAGATAAAGCACACACACACACACACACACACACATTTCCATCCCCATTCCCATGCATACACACCCATGCCCCTCTTCCTCTCCTTGTAGTTTTTGGGCTTGGTTAGGCAGGCTGTGGAGGGATGTGGGTAGATAGCAGGTGGAGAGAGAGAGAGAGAGAGAGAGAGTAGGTAGCAGGTGTGCTGTGTGTGTAGATGGCAGGTGTTAGGTGTTGGAGTGTGTGTATGTAGATGGCAGGTGTGTTGAAGTCTTAATGAGAGGTTCTTCTTCAGGATTGCTTGTACCCTGCCCAGCTCAGAGGCTCCTGTGAATAACTTTACTTTTGAACTCTCCCTGCGTTCAGCTCCTGATCCTTAGGATTTAGTGACAATCCTTAGCTGGCAGGAAGCTTTGATCCTTGGGGAGTCCACAGGAAGTCCCATGATGTGTGGGATTGGAGGAGGGTGGGTTGCTAAGGTGGACCCATTAATTATGAAGAAGGCTTTGTTTAACACTCACTTACCTTTAAGAAAAAAAAAAAAGTCCAGAGCCTGTAAGAGGAGCTCAGCCCTCAAGGATGCTGTGTGTTTGCAGAAGTGTTACTGTTACTGAAGGACATAGCAGTTCATCGGGGGAATTCCTACCCACATCCCAGGAAGAGCAGAATGCTTCAGAACTAACCCTTTTAAAGAGGCAAAGCTGCCTTTCTTGGAGCAGTAGGTGGCTGTAGAAGGCCCAACCTGAGACCTACCCTATGGGGGAGAGCCAGCGCCCGACACTATTAATAGTGCTCTGCTTTCCTTGCAGACAGGAGCCTAGTATAACTGTCTTCTGAGAGGCTCCTCTCAGCAGTGGATCGAAACAAATGCAGATACCCACAGCAAAACACTAGGCAGAGAGCTTGGGCAGTTTTGTGGAAGGGTGGGAGGAAGGATTGAGAGAGCCAGAGGGGTCAAGGATACCACAAGAAGACCTGCAGAGTAAACTAACCTTGGTCCTTGGGGGCTCACAGAGACTGAACCACCAGCCAAAGAGCATGCATAGGCTGGACCTAGGCCCTCTGCACATATGTTCTTCGTGTGGGTTCCCTAACAATAGGAGCAGGAGTGGTTTGTGACTCTGTTGCTGGCCTTTAGATCCCTTTCCTGTAGTGGGGCTGCCTTGTCTGGCCTCAGTGGGAGAAGATGTACTTAGGCCTGTTGCAATTTGAGGTGCCAGGATGCGTTGGTACCCCTTAGGGACCTCCCCTTCTCTGAGAAGGAGGAAAGGGAGAAACAGGATGGGGGTGTGAAGATGGTACTGGGAGGAGAAAAGGGAGAAAGCTGGGATCAGGTTGTAAAATGATTAAATTTTTTTTTAAAAAATCTCGTAGGACTCTGAATATAGCTCAGCTGGCCAAGAAGTTGCCTGGCTCTGGGTTCAATCCCTGCACTGCTCAGAACTGACAAAGTGGCACGTGCCTGTGCTCTCAACCTCTGGGAGAAGGCAGCAGAAAGAGTTCCAAGTCATCCTTGGCTACACAGTTAGTTGGATGCCAGGGACAGCAAGATGGCTCAGTGAATGTGCTGCAAGTTCAATTCCTGGAAACTGACTCCTATCCTTACACATATGTGAGTCATGGCTCATGTGCATTCACATCCATATAACCACATTAAATAAATAAATATAACTTTAATAATAAGTATCATTTTTAAACTAATTTTGTTTATGAACTGCTTTATCTCAGGTGGCTAGGTCATGAGGAGACTTGCTAAGGGGTCCCAAAGCCATTCCTGGGTGGTAACCAATAAGTGTCACAGTGATGCCTCTTTCACCAGCAGGGCGTTCTACCTCTTCTCCTACCCATCTCCGAAGGCAGGTGACTTCCTTTGGTCCAGATAATCAAGCAAACTGTTTACCTCTCAGAGTAGAGACCTCACTGTGTGGTGCATGCCTGCCTCCCTATTGGGCTTTGGCTGCCAGAGGGACTGGTTCGTGATTATTCATCTTTTAGCATTAGTATACTGCCTGGGGGCCATGTAGGCCCTTCATCATGATTACGCAGTGAGTAACCCAGAGGAAGAAGCTGTGCCGAGTCATCCTCTTTCTGGAATCATCTCATTTTCACTCTCCAAAAAAAAGGGATGAAGAGACCGGTTAGCAGAGTGTGGGCAGTGCCTAGCGAGGCCCTGATGCCCGCCTTACTCCCGGTGTGTCGGAGCAGCTCCTTGAGCAAGTCCACGGCATGCCTCACAGCATCGTGGTGAGCTTGGTTTGTGGGGCTCAGGACTTAAATTAGCAACACTGGGAAAAGAAACAGACATGGCAGGACTGACCGTGTAAAAGTGCTCCCATGCAAAACCAAAACGCAAGGCCTCAATTAAAAGAGGGGGGAGGGATAGGGAAATGGCGCAGCCAGCAGTTGAGCGCTGGCAGAAAACCTGCTTCAATTCCTAGCACCCACACGGCAGCTCACAACTGTCCATAACTCCAGTTCCAGATGCATGTAATAGTCAGGTCACCATGTAAGCAAAGCACTCATACACATAAAATAAATGCATCTTTAAACACATTTTTTAAAAGAGGGAGGAAATGCCATTAATAATAAAATACAGTTTCCCTTTCTCCTCCAGAATATCACTTTACTTGTCCTGGTGTTTACTGAGTGCCATTGAAGTGTGAAATAACTGCCTGCTTTCTACAGCTGATCTTTATTCTGTGTAGCGTCAATCTTAAATGCAAATAGAAGTGTTTAACTCATACACAGAATCACAAAACTGCACAATGTGTATCCCATAGCTTGCACGTACACATGCATTTCCGTCACCAAAAAATGGAAGAAGATGTAAAAATGGGCACCACTGTTTCCCTTCTTGATCTGAGCACCTGCTGTGAGTGCTGTACCTCCATTAGGCTGGCAAGAAGAAGCAAGGATGATAGGTTGTCCTGCATCCTTCTACGTCATTGTCTTTGCTGTAAATGTCTGGCTAAAACAAAAGTGAAAGAGTGAGAAAAGTTGGTTTCCTGGGATTCTCCTATCATCTGTCTTTCTTAGAAAGCCATTACCTTTGTTGTGTGGTGGGAACAGGTTCTAGTTGGAATGGAAAGCTGGAACTGTCCAGGTTGTCAGCACCTCTGTGTGCTCAGCTGTAAGAGTAACAGACCCAGCTTCTGGCTGGGGTTGCTGATCCCCCACACCTGTGAGTTTGTCAGTGTTGTGTCCGAGGGGCATAATGACCACAGTCAGAAATTACTTGTGAGAGAGCGCGTACATCTCCTCTCCTCACATTCCTGTTCCATGGTTTCACTGAATGTCAATTCCAAGCCATAAATCCAATGAAAATTATTAGTTTTTAACATTTCTATAGTAGGTCATTAAAGCAGACAGCATGGGTCTTGGGGGGCCAGAATGGTTATCTGGCACTGTTTTGGTAGCTGTTCTTAGAATTATGAGACTGGCCAGGAGTGGCATGTGTGCCTTCAATCCTTCAAGAATATGTTACCGCATCTGCCAGATGTACTGGGCACTAGAAGAAGGCAAGATATGACTTGGCATCAGTAGTATTCGTGATCTAATGAGAAAAACATTTTTAATTACATAATATCAATCCCCAACATAAATGAAAAAAACAGTATCACAACAAATTAAATTATGATTGTGATAGGGACTACAAACAGAATTTGAGAATAGTTAGACTTAGCTTGGCGGGCATTAGAGAGAGAAGCTTCCGGAAGAGGTGTTGGGGGGGTGGGGGATAAACAGGTCTTGAAGTAGCCTCCCAGCCTAAAGGACCAGCATGTAAAAAGCTGTGGGACGGGGAAGGAGCTCTGTTAAGGAAAAAAGATCCACAGAACCAGAGCTCGGGCAGCCAGAGGGAGGCCAGGTGTGAAAAGGAAGGGCCCAGGGCTTTTTAGGGGGATGCTGTTTCCTGCCTGGACCCAAGTGGATGAGTGGAGAGATTCTAATTTCCCATCACAAGCACAAGACATGATGTGGCGCACTGAGGGGCTTGGAAGACTCTAGGCCAGACCACATGTTTGTCACTCACCATTTCTGGTCATTTCTACTTGTCCTCTCTAGTTCACTAGACCCAAAGTATAACCCCCTTTCCTCTGACCTCAGCTCTCTGCTCTTAGGGCCTTAAATGTGTTCTGGTTTGCTCTGGTTTTTTTTGTTTGTTTGTTTGTTTTTTTTTACTTGCTTTGTTGTTGGTTGGTTGGTTTATTTTGAGACAGGGTCTCATTAGCCCAGGCTGGTGGTGAACTCACTACTGTAGCTGAGGCCAGCCTTAAACTGCTGACCCTTCTTCTACTACAGGAGCAGGGATCAGAGCCAGGTGCCACCAAGCTGAGACACCTTCTCTTTTGTACTGTCATGGGCTTGTCTTCTTTTTCCTGCTTCCTATAATTCTTTCCAGGGCGGGATTCTAGGTGTAGCCTTGACTGTCCTGGAACTTACTATATAGACTTAGCTGGCTTCAAACTCACAGAGGCCTGCCAGCTTCTGTCTACTGAGTGCCACCATGACCAGCCTTAACAAAAACGTTAAACTAGAACCAAGCATACCCAGAACCCAGAAGGATGAAGCATAGGGATCCCAAATTAGAGACCAGTCTAGCTCAGAAATATGGAACAAGGGGATGGTGAGATGGGTCAGTGGGTAAAAGCTGTTGCCACCAAGCCTTTTGCCCTCGGTTCTACCCTCAGGATCCACACAGTAGAAGGAGAGAACCGACTGACTTCTCTGTGCTTGTACATACACACAGATAACTCTGAGAAAACTATAGGCAGCCAGTCACTCTAGAAACAGCTGGACCCAGGCAGTCTTTCATCTTTGTCCTAAGGCCTCTGCTATTCATTGACTGAAGGCAGGGTCTAGGAGCTCTACTAGGGCCTGGAAATAATGAGCAGCAGCCTAAAAATGAGGTGTTGTGGATAAGATTCCTATATGGAATCCTATGTGGGCTACAACCAGCTCTCCCTCCTTCAGGTTGAAAGGCCCTTGCACTATCTTCACGAGGGAGCCTGAGATTGCTCTCAGGTGGACATGTGGTCATGACCCTATCTCTCTGTCCAGGTGCTGAGCGATGTCCTCAAGGATCTCTATCACCTACTGAAGCATGTGGTGTGTTTGGAACCTGATGATGTGGCCAAGCTCCATGCCCAGCTGGCCCTGGAGGAGCTGGACGAGATCATGAGGAACTTCCTATTCCCACCCCAGAAGCTGGAGAAGAAGATCGTGGTCCTGCCATAGACTGGGTCGTGGACATGGAAGAAGGCAGGGAGGGACCAAGCAGCCAAAGCAGTGGCCACACACCTCGCAGCAGGGGGGCCTCCTTGGTGCGGGCAATATGGCAGACCTTAAGGTAGCTGTATGGTGCTGGCCACACGGGTGTTCAGGGCTACCTTTCTAGAGCATCCATTTAGTCGCTACATCTGGCCCACAGCGGATGCAGTTAGAAGAAAATGGTGACTTCCATGTAATCAGTACACTGTCTCTGCCAGTTAGAGGAGACGGATGTCACTGGGAGCATCTTCTCATGGCTGGGGAAGCTGCCCCACAGGTCCTATCTTGATGTTCTTTCATGGTGAGGTGACCCCGCCTGTGACAAGGAGCAGGCGGAGCTATCTGGTTATGCAGAGAGGAATAAAAAGTTACCTTGGCTGGAGTGGTCAGCCAGTGTGAAGCTGGTCGTCGAGCTGGTTGACTTGCAGAGGAAGCAGGGTAAGCCCCAATTGTCCTCTGTAGCCATTTTCTTTTGCTCCCTCTGTTCTCGTTTGGAGCTGCCATTCAATCTTCAGCTCCTTTGCAGGGTGAATGCTGAGACAACGGACTGGTCTGAGAAAGGCAGGCAGAAAGTGCGTTACACATGGGAGACCTGCCACCGCTCATTGAGACAATTTCAGGGGTAGCACTGGGCTTACTAGCTCATATATTTATATATGTAGGTGTTTTCATTGCTCCTAATGGAAAGACAAAAAAAGAAGGAAAATACCTCAGTGCCTAAACCTAAAGTACTTAGCATCCAAGCAGGAGGACCTCAGCTCAATCCCATGCATCCATGTTAAAAAAAAAAAAAAAAAAAAAAAAGATTGTGGCATCACATTCCTGTAATCCCAGTGTGGACACACACTCACACACACACACATGTGCATCTTGGAGGCTCACTGGCCAGCCAGCCTGACCTACTCTGTGATCTGTGATCTCTAAGCCAATGAAAGATCGTCTCTCAAAAACAAAACAAAACAAAAACCCGAACAAACTAACAGAGAGGTGGACAGTGCTTCCTGAGGGGCAGCACCCCAGGCTGTCCTCTGGTCTGCACACACGTACATGTGCAGTGTGTGTATGCTCTCGCCCACGTGAACATTCACACAGAAAAAGGAAACTGCTGGCTGCCTCAAATAAGACCCCTACCCCTTTGGAAGATGAATTTGGAGTCCGTGGCTCATCAGCATTGCAGAGCTAAGCTTGGAACTTTGTCGTGGGACTTCTCCACTCTCTGCGGTGTCCTGCTCTAAGGGAAGCAGAGCTCAGGCTCTGGCGGGCCCGGTGACTGCAGTGTTGACACCCTTGTGTGTCAAATGTCAGCAACAAGCCAGATTGCTCGCAGAGTTATCAACTCAGCTTCTTGATAGGTGTTGGGATTCAGACCCAGAATATGTGACTCAGGCGCCTTTTTAACCAAAGCAGACCTGGCCTTCAGGTTGTCCCAGCATCCCTGCCTGTTACAGGGCATGGATGGTGTACCCTGCCCTCTACCCAGAACTTTCTAGCCTAGAAGGAGGGCTTCCTCTACCCCAGTGGCTCTTCACTATATAATTCAAACATTTTGGGTTCTCTCTCTCTCTCCCCCTCTCCCCCGTTCCCTCCCTTCCCCTCTCTTTCTTCCTCCCTCTCCCCTTCCCCTCCCCACACCTCCTTCTGTCTCCCTCTGCATGGCAACTTCACTGACTCTCTCCTGCAAGGTCAGTGAACCACCTGAGAACTGCCCCCCAGTAAACCTGTATTGATATGCTGTAGTTTGGTTTGAATTGGCTCATTTCATTGGCAGAGATAACCTATCAATAGACACTCCCATAAAGGGGCAAATCACTATTACAAACCACAGTTACTGTAGCAAGCAAAGGATTAGAACAGGGCTGCTGTGGTAGTCATACCCTTGATCCCAGCACTCAGGAGGCAGAGGCAGGCAGATCTCTTACGTCTGAGGCTACCTACTCTACATAACCAATTCCATGCCAGCCAGGGCTACAATAGTAAGACTGTCTTAAAAAAAAAAAAATAGAGCCAGGCAGTGGTGATGCACACCCTTGATCCCAGCACTCAGGAGGTAGAGACAGGCAGAACTCTGAGTTCCAGGACAGCCTGGTCTATGAGTTACAGGACAGCTAGTAATACACAGAGAAAGCATGTCTCAAAAAAATCAGAACAAGGGTCATTGACTGTTTTAAAGGAACATTTCTATTCAGCGAGGGTAGCAGTATTAGTTTGTATTTTTCAAAAGAATATCTATAAAATCAGGTTGGCGCTTTTTAAGACAAGGATTTCCTTTGATGCCCTGGACACACCTTTAAAAAAAAAATCCATGTTTCTTAGCCTTTAGAATACATACAACCAAGGGCTGCAGAGCTGGCTCTGCAGTTAAAGTGCATGCTGTTCTTGCAGAGGACTCGATTTTAGTTCCTGACACCCACATCAGGCAGCTCACAGTGACATGTGACACAAGCTCCAGAGGATTGACACCTCTGGCCTTTCAAGTCACCAACACTCACATGTACATACCCACACATAGACACACACATAATTAAAAATATTTCAATTACATATATTTTTTTAATGTTCTGTCTGAAGCTGCAGCCTGCTTCATACGTAACATTGGTTGCATATGTTAGGCAGTCTGCATAACTGTCCACTACATTCACATCAGTGCACTGCAGTGGCTGAGCATGTTCTTTGATGACTTTGAGGAACTTCTCCATCATAGGCCCCTCCGAGCCTCTTTAGTCCCTTTATCTCTACATATGAAATAACTCTTAGTTTGAACTATTTAGCAAAGGACTGAAGGTATTTGCTTTTATTGATTTTGATGTGCTCAATTTGAGAGAGTAATTTTTTTCCTGACTTCATTATCAAGTTCAAAGGGAAGGTTATTTAGTGTAACTCCTTCTAAACATACCCAAATTATTAAAAATCATCAAATAACTCTTCTAAGCCAGGCATGGTAGTTAATGCTTATCACTACAGCACTCAGGAGCTGAGGCGAGAGGAGGAGTGAGTTCAAAGTCATGTGTGCGCCACACAGTGAGTCCTAAGACAGCTTGGATCACAGTATGAAATGCTGTCTAGAAAAACAAAAACAAAAACAGAAAATCGTAGGGGCTGAAACTGCAGCCCTGTTGGTGGAATGTTTGCCTAATACACACAAAGCTCTGGATTTGATCCCCAGTGCCTGGAAAGTCAGACACCATGACATAAACCTACAATCCCAGCGCACTGGAAATAAAGGCAAAAGGAGCATAAGTTCAAAGCCATCCTCAGCTACATAGCGCTAGCCTGGGCTACATGAGACTGTTTCGGTTATAACTTTGTTGTAAATTTATTCATGTGCATATTGTGTTTGTGAATGAAAAGCTCTAGGGAAAGAGACTAGTGGGATAGAAAAAGCACAAATTTAAATTTTAATTCCATCTGGTCCTGCTGACACAGACCTGCTATCCCAGACTCTGGGGAGTTGAGGCAGAAGGGTGACAAGCTCAAGGCCTGCCTGGCTGCGGTGAGTTCATGGAAACTCTCAAAATAAAAATATAAAGAGAGCCAGGGGAGCCTCAGTGGAGGTCCTGTGCTCAACCCCCACCACTGCAAATAAATAAATGGCACAAAACCCCACGGCACACGGCAGAAAGTAATGCTTGCCTGCGTGACGGATCCTGAGAGGTAGAGCTCTCTGTCCCACCTCTGTCTGTCTGTCCTCTCTCGGGGGGGCCAGGTCTCTTCTGCTGCCCTTATCAGTTCCCCCATCCCACATCTGTCACTGTCAGACCTGATAGAGTTCAAATCCCAGGATCCACATGACAGAAGGGAAAATCTGATTCCCTCAAGTTGTCCTCTGACTTCCATACATACCATGGCACAAGAACATCCCCTCCTCAGTAAATGAATGTAATAAAAAAAAATTATTTTTGTTGTTAACATTCTAGGAAAAAATAAAGTCAGGAGTGAGGATTGTGAGGGTCAGGGATGGAGCTGCTGTGAGTTTAGGTACGATGATGGCCTTGTGGAGAAGCTGGTAGCTCTGAAAGCCAAAGAGGTGAAGGGTTGACTACAGAGACGTGGGTGAAGGGAACAGCAGGTGCAAAGCCCCAGAGGAAGAGCTGGGTCCCAGACAGAGCGAGAGAGAAGGGCAAGGAGGGGGCAGGGGGCTGTCAAAAGTGTTCCCTACAGACCAGTTTCCCCAAAGCCACTTTGTTCATCGTGTTTCTGGAAAGTGCCGCTAATGTGGTATGTGCTGTAAAATTGGGAATAAATACAACCACACACAGCCTTTTTTCTATTTTCTCCTCAGTCACAAGAAAGCAGCAGGCAGATCCTGCTCCCCTCCCCTCCCCCGAGTTTGGCTTCAGTTGCTCCTCTGACAGCAGAAAGAGGACAGCAAGTGTGTGATCTGCTCCCCCCGCCCCCCGCCCCCCACCCCCGTCCCTGTCCTGTCCCTTTATCTCAGAGGACACCTGAATGGAGTACCGCCATCTGCCAGGGGTTTGGAAGGGTGGCCATGACATGGAAAAGTTGATTAGTTTTGGGGAATAAGCTGGGGGACGATCCATCTGACTGACCTGTTAAAACTAGAGAGAGGCTCCTGTATGTCCCAACAGCGGGGTTTCTATGGCACCAGAGTAAAAATGGCAGCTGAGTGCTGAATGGATGTAGACAGCTGGCCACCTTCATTCCCTGACTGGGTGGCTGCCTTCCCTGAGCCCACTTGGTGGCCATGACCTACAGGGCCTGGCTGTGTCCTGCTGCAGGCTTGCTTGCTTGTGCTGCAGTCACACGCGCAGCCTCACTGTGGTGCTGCACTGCCCCTCTGACTTCATGCACCAGTCTGCCCTGAGCTCAGTGTCCGCTTTGCTTGGGGGCTGGGAATGGGTCTAGCTGCTCTGCCGCAGCCTCTTCCCTGCCGGCCAGCTCGGGCTGTGCTCCTCACATTCTGGCAAGCAAGAAAGGAATCAGACCCTCACAGCTGCTGGGAGGGACTCTGCTCTCTTAGCATTTGAGGGTCATCCCTGGCCCCTCCCACAGCTCCTCTTAGTGATGGCAAAGCTTCCTTTCTGCCCACAGAGTAGCAAAATCAGTTGCTTTGTTTCCTTCAGTTTGGACACCTAGTTTGCAGAACCTCCCTTGCAATTACATATGGTTGTGTGTTAAATTAGTTTGCTGGATTTAGCTGGCCAAGGTACTGTTTACTACCTTAGAAGATGCTCCATTAAATACCATGGGCAGTGCTGGATACTGCTGGAGCTGCTTCTCCATTGAAGCAAAAGCCCTTCACGCTGGGAATTGAGTTCAATGGTAGAGGGCTTGCCTGGCATGCATGAGGCCTGGTTCAACCCCCAGTACACAGACAGACAGACCAGGTGGAGGGGAAGGAGCAATCAGAATCACACTTTCATTAATTTGAATTGAAAACTGCAAACTTGAGGCTAGAGAGATGGCTCAGAGGTTAAGAACACTCGATGTTCTTCCAAAGGTCCTGAGTTCAATTCCCAGCAACCACATGGTGGCTTATAACCATCTATAATAAGATCTAGTATGCATTTAGAATATTATATAAATAATAAAGAAAGAAAGAAAATTGCATACTTGAGTGTCGCCCCAGACCTGTGGCGGTTGGAATGAGAATGGGCCTCACAGGTCATATGTTTGAACACTTGATCCCCAGTTGGAACTGTTTAGGAAGGATTAGTCGGTGTGGCCTTGTTGGAGGAAATGTGTTGCTTGGGGTTGGAGAGATGGCTAAGTGGTTATGAACACTGGCTACTATTTCAGAGGACCTGTGGGTTTGAGTCCCAGCACCCACAACCATATGGAACTCCAGTTCTAGAGGGTCTAAAGCCCTTTTCTGGACTCCCCAGGCACCAGGAGCACATGTGCACATACATACAGGCAAAACATTAACATATATATAATTCAAAACCAAACAGACTAGCCTGCTGCCCTCTCCAGTACCCTCTCTATGCCTCCTGCTTACGGCCCAGGTGGGAGCTCTCGGCTGTCCCCGCTTCTGTGCCTTCACTCTGCTACCCAGCACTCTAACTTCTGGAACCATAAGCCCAAGTCAACATTTTCTTTTATAAATTGCCTTGGTCCTGGTGTTTTATTTCAGCAACAGGAAAGAAACTAATACAGACCCCAGCACGTGAAGCCCATGATGCTGTCACATGAGTGAGCCATCACTGAACTACAAAGGGCTGTCCTACTGTGCTCACCCAAGAAAGGGCAGCCTCAGGTGGAGATGCCTAGCTGCCTCTGTGTGTGCTTACGTAGCCAGGCATGGCAGCACATGCCTTTGATCCCAGCGCTTCACTGAGGCAGACAGATCTCTCTAAATTTGAGGCCAGCCTGGTCTACATATTGAGCCCCAGGCTAGCCAAGGCTACATAGGAAGACTCTGTCTGAAAAAAAAAAAAAAGAATAACTTTAATGTATATATAACAGAAATCCCCAATATCCTGCCTGCACTCTTACACTGACTAGAACTGACAAGCTGGTGTATGATACCTTCTGCTCTTTTTTGCATGTATATACATGTATGTGTGCAGGTACATATGTATGCCTGTGAACACCAGAGGCTGGTATTAGAGGGCTTCCTTGATGACTCCACCTTACAGACTGGACAGGGCCTCTTCTATGAATCAAACACTCGCCTGATTGGACTAGTCTAACCTTCTCTAAGATTTGTCTCCTCCTTCACACACAGCTTCACCTGATGTTCAAGTGAGTGCTGAGGGGGCAAGGGTTAGCCATGGAGCAGTAAAGGAAGACACACAACATCAACCTTTGCTCCCCGACACACATGTACACATGCACACTATGTATACACTGCTCTGCACACACACAAACACAAAGGTATATATGACACACATACTCCCCAGGGTCAGGCTCAGCCTGTAACCTCAGTGAGAATGGTGACTGGTAGCAATGACAATAACCATAGTTATTACTACAGAGGTTCTTTCTTTCCTTTCTCTTTTGTTTTTGTTTTTCAAGACAGGGTTTCTGTGTGGCCTTCGCTGTCGTGGAACTCACTCTGTAGAGCAGGCTGGCCTCAGATTCATAGAGGTCCATATGCCTCTGCCTCCCAAGTGCCGTGACTAAGGCTTGCGCCACCGCCGCCCAGCTACTACAGTTTCTTATGTCGTCCTGTGCAACTGACAGACACTAACACACTTAATCGCTCGCACTGGGCCTCTGAGGTAGATATTGTTCATTATTTGGTTTTTTTGTTTGTTTGTTTTTTGTTTTTTTTTTTTTGAGATGGGGTCCCTTGGAGTTCAGGCTGGCCTCAAACTCCCTATGAGGGTGGAGATGGCCGTTAACTGCTGATCCTCTGCCTCTGCCTCCTGTATGCTAGATTACTGGATGTACCAGCTGATTATTTCTGTTTTACAGATGGGAAAATGGAAGTCTACAAGAGGTTAGTTGCTTGTTTGGATTACACAGCTAAGGAGAAGTAGCAAGCCAGTATGTGGAGCAGGCAGGGCAGCTCTGTAACTGTACTCTGACCACTACGCTTTGCTGCTGTCCCACTCTGCTCTCAGTGTTGGTGAGATTAAAAAAAAAAAAAAAGTTCCCTGCTTACTCTAGTGGACTACCTATGTTAAGACCAGCTTTACCCGCAGTACCCTTAAAACAGTGCTATCTTAGGCTAAGGAGGAGAGGCACAGTGAGGCCCTCTCCTAAAACCAAACCGTGGAACGGCACCGACTCCCCTGAGAACCCAGCCTGAGACACCTGCACCTGCTAGTGCTGGCCGTCTCTACTTTTTAACCTTGGAGAGGTTTTGGTTTGGTTTGGTTGTTTTTTGTTGTTTTGTTTGTTTGTTTTTTGAGACAGGGTTTCTTTGTGTAACAGCCCTGGCAATCCTGAAATTCACTTTGTAGACCAGGCTGGCTTCAACCTCACAGAGATCTGTTTGCCTCTGCTTCCAGAGTGCTGGAATTAAAGGTGTGTCCCCCCACACCTGGCTGACCTTTGTAGTTTTTGTGGAGGCTAGAGACTAGGTTTGCTAAAGTTCTTAGCCCCTCTCCCCCACACTTTGGTGGCTTTAATTCATTTTTTTTTTATGGAGTTCTTAGATTAGAGTTCTAATACTGCCCCTCTGGGCATCAAGCCACAGGCATACAAACCAGGAAGAACACACAGCATTTGAGACATAGAGGCAGGTGACCGCTGTGATTTCAAGGTCAGCCTGGGTTACCTTCTGAGACCCTATCTCAAAAAAGAACTAGCTGGGCAGGGTGGCACATGCCTGTAATCCAGGTGGAGGCAGAGGCAGGCGTGAGCTTGAGGCTAGCCTGGTCTACAAAGCAAGTCCAGGACAATCAGGGCTATACATAGAAACCCTGTCTCAAAACAAATTAAAAAAAAAAAAAAAAAAAAAGGAAAGAACTTGTAGGAAGTATTCTTTTGTGAGGGTTGTTTAACCCTTTCATCTCCTGTAAGGGAGCTCAGTTCTCGGACTTCGTTTTCACAATGATGGATTTGGGGTGGGGGGAGGATGGGGAGAGAGAGGGAGAGAGAGAAAAGGTAGGGTGTGTTGTGTGTGTGTGTTGTGTGTTGCCTGCATGTGTATATGGGTACCACATGTATGTAGACTAGAAGTGGGCATCAGAGCCCCTGGAACTGTAGTGAATGACAGCTATGCACTGCCTGATGGGGATGCTGGAGCCAAACCCAGGTCCTGTGCAAGAGCTGCAAGTGCTAAGAGCTGATCCATCTGTCTAGCCCCAGACAATGGCTCATTTTTAATTGCTGTTCCTTGTAGGATACTCGGGCCATATCCATAGAGCTCTAAATGGAGCCATTCCTTTAGAGAGGAAAATACGCTGGGTGAACAGTTTTCTTAGGGAGGAGGGAAAATAAGATCCAGAGAGGTAAGTTCCTTTCCTGTGTATTTTTTGGTTGTGGCTTTGTTGCCATTGCTAAGGACTAGCCCAGGCTGGCCTCAAACTTTCTGTGTAGCTGAGGATGATCTTGAACTACCCTCCCCCTGCCTCCACCTCTGAAGTCCTGGGATTATATTCACCACATGCCCAGCTTCAGAGGCAAATGCTGCGCACAGAAGGAGCAGCAAAAAGAACTGAGGGTCAGAGATAGGTAGGCTAGGAAACCTCTGCCCAGGGGTCAGCCAGCTGAATTGAGCTCAGAAAAGTGAGTCCCAGGGCTGGAGAGATGGCTCAGTGGTTAAGAGCACTGCCTGCTCTTCCCAAGGACCTGGGTTCAATCCCCAGCACCCACATGGCAGCTCACAACTGTCTATAACGCCAGTTCCAAATGTCTGACACCCTCACAACAGTGCACATAAAAAATAAAATTAAATAAGTTATTAAAAATAAAATTTTTTAAAAATTTTAAAAAATATCAAAGTTTAAAAAAAAGAAAAAGAAAAGTGAGTCCCAGAGTTGAATCAAGAGGAGGCAGTCTGTACCCGTGGAGCCACGGGGCGGGGGATGGGGGGAGGCCTCTCCACTGGGGACCTAGAAAAACCGCTGAGCCTTTGAGTGGTTTACTAAATGATGTACTGCTTCATCTTCACTGTGTACCTTCCAAGCTGGAGCCAGCTTAGTGCCTGGGTGGGGCTTTTCTGGGGTGCAGCCCTAGTCATTACACGCACTGGTAGGCACCTGGTACTGGGGAACAAAGCCGCTCTGCAGTTCAGAGCCTCTAGCAAGAACGTCCTGCATATATACAATGCACAGCCCTTGATTGGACCACACACCACTCTCAAAACCTACAGCCACAATAGGAATCTTAAAGAAAGGCCAGCCTGAGCCAGATGTGTTAGTACAGGCCTGGAAGCCCAGCTCTTGAGAGGTAGAGGCAGGAGGATCAGGAATCCAAGGTCATCTGTAGCTACATAATGACTTCAAGGCCAGCAAAGGCTGCATGAGACCCTGTAGCCAAGTAAGAGAGGGACAGAGAAATGAGCTTGAAAAATGGGTTGTTTTTACTTAAAGGAGAAAAAGTTAATGCTGATAGTCCAAGAACTGGGGTGAAATGACCCCACTTCCCCACCAAAAAGTCTTGTTCAGAGATCTCAAAGAGCAAAGCCTTTGAAACAGTCCAGTAGCTATTTCCCCGTGGCCAAAACTAGGTCCATGTATGTCACTGAGCTGTCCCTTGTGAGCCTCTGCAGACCACCCTTTACCCATCTTTTGGGTCAAGAAATTCCCTAAAATCCAGACGTCCTGTGATATAGTCGATGAACGTTACCAAAGGTTGCCTGAGTTGCTCCCTCAAAGAACTGGCTACTTTCCTGACTTTAAGCAAAAGAGCAAGCAGCACTTTACTAATGAAAAGGGTGTTGGAATCTCAGTTTAGGAGCATCAGAGAGGCCTAGAGACACAGAGGCCCAGGGACCCAGAAGCCCAGGGACTAGCCTTATCCCTGCTCTGATTCCTTTCTGATTACCAGTTCAAAATTGCACGCTTTTTACTTTCTTTGTTCTGACTCTGAAGTCATTGTTATGTTGTTCTGCATATTTTATTTATTTATGTTTTATGTATGGGTGTTTTGTCTGCATGTAGCCTGTACATCACACGCATGCCTGCTGCAGCACAGGGCATCCAGTCCCCTAGAACTGGAGTTACGGACGGTGTGAGTGCTGGGAACTGAACCCAGGTCCTTTGGAAGGGCAGCCAGCACTCTTAGCCACTGAGCCATCTCTCCAGCCCTTCATTGTTAGGCTTGTTTTAGGTCAGTTAGTTCAAAGATGTGCCTACCATTATGGCCTATAGTGCCAGAGAACAAGTGGGTTGCACTGTTCTTCTGAGCCCTGGAGCACACCTCCAGAGCGGCTGGCTCTCACTGGCTTCTTGGTGCAAGAAATACCCTTGCAAATCTCACCCAGGGAGAACCCTTGGGAGGCATGCTCAAGCCAGGATGTATTATAGAGTCACCTGGGATACGTAAAATATTCAAGCCCGGGGCCTACCTCAGTGGCTCAGAGAAAATTGATCTGGGGTGAGGTGTAGCCATTAGTGTTTGTTTTTTTTTAAAGTCCCATGGGCTTTAAAAATTTAATTTATAACAGACAGGAGTGAGAACCACTGATTGGTTTGTGTGTGTGTGTGTGTGTGTGTGTGTGTATAAGCTCCCTAAGTCTGCTGCTTAGAGCTATGAATTTTGAGGAGTCCATTCCTACACAGCCAAGGGGATTGCCCACTGTCCTCAGCTTTTCACTGAATGCTTTTGAATGGTTCATTTTTGGACCTTCCCTGTGACAGTGATAAATACTGTTCTTAAGCCACCATATTAAGAGTTATAATTGATGAGCTGGATATACGGCTCAGTGGTAGAGCCCTTGCCCTGCATGTGTGAGGCCCTGGGCTCGAGAAGCTGGCACAGCAAAAACTACCACCAACGGAACACTTGGACTTGGTGTTCCAGTAACATGAACCAAATGAGCGGGGCTGCTGCACACAGGGGTTGTGTTGCAGTAAGGTCTGGGGAAGTGTGTGTGTGTCCACCTAGAGCCAGAGGAAGTCATGTGCATGCGTGCATGGGGACTAGCGAGGTGCTACCTGCACGGAGTAGGTCTATAACCTCCCAAAGGAGAAAAGACCCGGGGGTGGGAAGACACTGGGCTTGAGAAGTACTTTCTTCAGGGAAAGCTTCCTGCGGGGAGAAGGAAGCCTGGAGCCTCTGTTCCGCATGCTCATCCTGGTGGTGGTGGTTTGTCAACTTGATGTATGCCAGCTGGGAAGAGCAACTCCATCAAGACAATGCCTCTCAGATTGCCTGGAGGTAAGTCTGTGGGGCTTTTTCCTGATTAATGATTGACGTGGGAGGGCCCAGCCTGTCCTTGGGGGTGGTAAGTGAAGCTGGGGTATATCAGAAAGCAAACAGAGCAAGCCCTGAGGAGCCAGCATGGAAGCAGGGGTCCTCCATGGCTTCTGCTTCAGTCCTGCATCCAGGGTCCTGCTTTGAGTTCCTGCCCTGACTTCCCTCAGTGATAGCATCCTGAGAGTTGTAAGCTGAAATAAAACCCTTTTCTCCCCAAGTTGCTTTTGTTCGTGGTATTTTCCACAGAAATAGAACCCTAAGACACTACCCATTCCTCATCCAGGATGTCTGTGAAACTGTGGGGAGGAGCAGCCTGTGCACCAGGCAGCCCTGTGTCCTTCTGTGGTCCTCACAGGTGCCCGAAGAGCTGGCATGGCTCAGCACATCCCCTCCCTGCAAATTTCCATGTTGCCAACCACCCAGGGTTTCTGCTGTCACCAGGTTCATATCTGCAACTCCGGGCACCGTTGCTTTCATTGCAGAGGGAGATTTTAAAACCTTTCTCACTTACCTGGTCCCAGCATAGAAGGGATGTCTTTGAACTCAGAATTCTAACCGTTTAGAAATGACTTGTTGGGCCTGTGAGATGGCTTGGCAGGTAAAGGGTGCTTTCTATAGACCCTGCAGACTGGAGTTTGATCCTGGGGACCACATGGTAGAAGGAAAAAACCGACTCTCACAAGTTGTCCTCTGATCCACATGTGCTGTGGCGTGCCTACAGCTGCACACATGATGAATAAATAAAAATGTAATAAAGGAGAGAAAAGGGAACTGGGGAGAAGGCACTCAGGAGGCAGGGATGGGTAGATCTCCGAGTTCAAGGCCAGCCTAGACTACAAAACGAACCTAGGACAGCCAAGGCTACACAGAGAAACCCTGTCTTAAAAACAAGACAAAACAAAATTAAAAAAAAAAAAAAACCCAAACAACAACAGAAAGAATACTTGATGTTCTTGCAGAGGACTTAAGTCCGGTTCCCAGTACTGATGTGGGCACTTAAACATTTAGCCATCTTTCCAGTCCCTAACTCACACAATTAGAAAGAAAACAATGGAGAATACTCCTAGAAAATGGAGAAATTATCACTCATAGCTACACCTTTGTGTTCTATGTATTTATTTAACAGTGTACATACATGAACTTCTAGAATAGGTGTGTCCCCTTCATGAACATAACTTTTAGGGCTGTACAATATTCCTTCAAGAGGATAGATGATAGGTAACTTCTGGAAAAAGACAGAAAGGAAAGATGGCTACACAAAACCTTTCCTCTTAGGGATTAATTTAAGGGAAAAGGAACGAGCATCCCCATGTCTGGCTTGATAGGGGTTTGTCAGTCTGCTAAGACCTAATTCTGACCTTTAAGGCTGCATGAAAGAACCTGGCTACCAGCAGAGCAAAGGGTGCTTAATTTTTAAACAAATGCAATTCCCTAACAAAGGGTTTCAACTGTAGCCAGGCAAGGTGTCCAGAAGAGGGGTGAGCTACAAAAGCACAGCCTTGTGTGGCAGTAGCACCTGCTGTACTCAAGGAGCAGGATCTCCACTTTGAATTGAATTATATACTAAGTAAGATTGTGACTTACACTGCTTGAAGAGAAAAACCTCTTTAGTCAATAGAGGAAACAAACATTGCTACTATTATGTTGTTTTTTTTGAGACAGGATCTCTCTAGCCCTGTCTATCTTGGAACTCTATGTAGACCAGGCTGACCTCAAACTCACAGAGATCTGCCTGCCTCTATGTCCTGAATGCTGAGATTACACCTGACGCAGGCTAGTATTGAACACACAAGGTCATGTAATCCTTCTGTCTGAGCCTCCCGAGCAACTGGGATCATAGGCGTATGTATAACCTTAGAAGCTGTCTTAAAATGAAAGTGTGTTGTCTTGTTTGTCTATGGTTAGGAGGCTCCACAGCTTGGAGAGAATCTCTTCTTTTTAATTATTCTTCATCCTGCCATCAGCTGTCACCTTCTGAGGCAGCACCTACAGTTCTCATCACTGCCCCCTCTCAGCCCTCTCTGGGCTTATTTACCTTTCAGATCTCTTAGGCCTTCTTTCTCATCCTTCGCACTAGATGCTACTGTGACCCAGGCACTCCATTAACAGTGCTCGTAGCCTGCAATCTGTCCCTAGCCACCTTCTTTTCAGAGCAGACAGACTCCTACAGCCGTCACAACTGGAAGTTCTATGGGGTAACTGCCTTGTTTCACCCAGACCCCCTTTGCCATTCTGCAAACTACAGCCCGTTCCTGGAAGCTTGTCTTCCTGTCTAGAATGTTCTCCGTGGACCTCTGTCCATAGCCTTGACTTATTCCAGCTGGATTGTCCCATCACCATTAATCATAGCCAGCTGTGCGGCACATGCCCACTACCACTCTGGAGGCCGAAGAAGGATCACCAAGAGTCTGGGGTAGCTTGGGCTACACAAAATATACCTTGCTTCATAAAAAGGCAGGAGAAGGAAAAAAAAAAAAGAAAAACATTCAATTAGGAACTGCCTCTTGGGACAACTTGATTTCGCAAGTAGATTTGTCTTCAACGTAGATAACTTTCTCCATGGTGGCAACTAGCCTGAGGCGGCTCTGTTCTGAGCAGGTTTCCCACATGTGTTGAGTGAGTGTGAACCAAATCTTCTGAACCAGAGTGGGGGGCTTAGTATCTGAAGCCTGTGCAAAAACCAATTCAGCAACATCTGAATGCTCATTTGTAAGTGACTGGGTATGGTATTAGCCCTATTTTGACATCCCTTGTGGTATGCAGAGATAAACTCCAAGCATTAATGTATCAACCCCTTTGCCACTTTCCAGTGAAGGGATAAATGCAAACAGGGACCCTCAAACTGGATGCTAATTACTGTAAATCCTCCAGGGCGCAGCCAGCCCTACAACAGTAAAAAACAGTTTTCATCTGCCAGTTTTTATCTGCCAGGTCCTAGTCCTGCACATCAGAAAGGGAAAGCAAAGCCTGTTGGTATGGGCAGGGTGCTGACCGTCCTTTCTGGACGTCCTTTCTGGGCTCACTGTTGGCAAGAGTGTGCTAAGCCAGCTCTGCCCTAGAGCCAGTAGAGTGGCAAGAAGCTTCTAGATCATAGTTGGAGCCTTAGATAACTAGCATGAGCAGCTGGAGGGAAGGGAATGTGTGCATGTGGAAGTCATGCTAGGGACAGAACTGGGGAGCCTTTTCAAGATGGCTGCCCCATTTCTAGAGCCTCTAAACTGATGCATTTTCCTTGACCTAAGGAATCTTTGTTTTCAGCATTTGAACTGGCTGTTAACATTTACAAATGAAGAGATTTCACATACAAGACTAGATTTCTGGCTTCTCCAAGCAGCTAAGCACCTGGCCATGCTGGGCCTTCCTGGCATAGGGGGCTGAGCCTCCATGTGCGACCTCTGTTCTCCATGGGTCCAGTGCACCCATTCTTGCCTGTGCAAACTCCCTGCTTATTTTCCCTTGAGCTAAAATGTTGCATATTGCAACTCTGGGAGGGAAGAGGGAGGATCAAATGGATCCCTAAACCCCTGGCTCTTCCAGACTCTGATGCCTCTGGGTGAAGCATGGGTGGCCGTGGGCTCCTAGGATCTGTAATGGCATCAAGCCCAGATACTGTTTGTTTATCTAAACACCAATTAGAAACTACCTGGAATGGAGCACAGGCAGGATGGGCCCATGCAGCCACCTCAGCTGAGGCTGACTGTGGCTCGCCTTGTGCTTTCTCAGGGACTCTGCACATCGTGGAACAGTCCAGTCCGCTAACCTCAGTTCTAACATGGAGACTTGAGGTTTGCTGCCATAGCCAGCGGCAGAACAAGCCGACAGACTCCTGAGCTCCTCTTAACGAAGAGGCTACTTCTCTGAGTATTTGTTGTTAGCTGCAGCAGGGCCCCTGAAGCCATCGGTAGCTCAGCATGCATGCCACTGTGGGTTCAGTATGAGCCTTTATTTCTGTATTGCATCTATTTCTTTATTGTGGACGTGTCTGTCACTTGTGTGGAGGTCAGAGGAGGGCTGTGTAGCTGGCTCTCTGCTTCCAACATTTGAGTCTCAGATTGGAACTCAGAACTCAGGTTGGGCCCAAAGCATCATCACTCGCTGAGCCATCTCAGCAGCCCTTTAAGAGCATACCATTTGGAGCTGGTGATAAAACTCAGTGCTTACAAGAATGCGCAAAGCCCAGGGTTCAGTCCCCATTGCTGAAGAAACTGGGTGCGGGAAGCCTTCACCTATCTCTTCTGAGTTAAAGCAAGGAGGGTAAGAAGTTCCTGGTCATCCTTGGCTGCATAGGAAGGTCAAGGGCCCATCCTGGGCTAGAGACTCTGTCTCAAAATAACAAAACAAACTCACTGCCCAACCTTTTAAACCCATGCAGTGACGACTCTCCTGAAGCAGGGTGAACCGTTTTGACTTTGTCAGGATGTCTGCCAGGGTGGCTGTGGAGTGAATTCTGTGGCTGAGTGATTGAGAGCCTGTGAGCTTGTCTGAGAGGGGCAGCATAGGGCCTGCAGCTCACGTGCTTATTGGATGATTTCGGCTGGCAAAGTTATCTTTGATACTTAAGACACAAACTCATTTTTAAAATTAGTCTTTAGTTATCATTTCTCTTCAAGTTTTTCTGAGATGTAAAAGCTTAAGGTCTCCAGCTGGTTCTAAAGTTTCTACCTCTGCTAACAATTCTTTCCGCTCCTGGACTCCTCTCCACTTCGGGGACCAGGGACCTACCATCGAGGAAGTCAAATGGAAACTTAAGTAGTCGGGGAAGTCGGAAATGAAGGTGTAAAGGTGGGGAGGAAGAACTGTTTGGGCTTTGAGAGCGGAGCCTCCTGGGTTCCTGCTAGACTGATCTGCAGCTTTTGCAAACAGCCCTAAAGCCATCAGCGCCCCACTGCGGAATTCAAAGCTCAGCTTGCCGCGATTAGCACCTTTGACCAGCCTCTTTCAATTTGACGGGTTTTCTCTTCTGCTCCTCACCCTTGCCACCGGGAAAGTTCCAGAAGAACCTCGGTTTTAGGGAGTCCCCTCACATAGCTGGCCGCCCCTTGGCGAGCAGAAGTCAGGGGAAGATTGATTCCCTGGGCTAGCCTGCTTGCAGGGTGAGTAGGTTTCCCGGCTTCGGGAGCGGGGCGTGGGGGCAGGGATGCACAAGACCGCTTCTGGAGGTCCCCACGGGTCACATGGAAAGTTAACGACACTTCAGGTGCTGCGGACAATGACCACCTCTCCAAGGCTGCCGGCGCGGAGCGGCTGAGCCTCGGGCGGCACTGGGGGTTGCCCCTTTCCCGGAGGGCTCAGAGGCTGTGGAGACGGAGGGGCTGCGTCCACGGGGGACCCCGGGTCTGGTGAGAAGCGGCCGGTGGCCGGGAAGCGGGCGCTCCCGCGGGCTCCGGTGGCCCTCCCACTCTTGCCAACTTTCCCGGCCCCGGGGCCGGAGGAGGGCGCCTTTCCTGGCGGGTCGCAAGTGCTACTTAAAGCAGCTCGGCGGGGCCGGCGGTCGTCAGTCGGAGCGCGCGGCGGCACCGCGGAGGCAGCGCGGCGGCGGGAGCCGGAGGAGGGGCATGGAGCCGCCGCGGGCCTGCTGAGCACCGGGGCGCGGGGAGCCGGCGGCACGGTGAGCGCAGCCCAGGGGCGGGCGGTGCGGGGCCGCTCCGCAGGCGCCTCCCGCCTGCCGCGCCCTGGGGACGGCGGGGCTTTGGGTGGCCAGGGCAGCGGCCGCTCTCTGCTTCCAGGCGGTGGTCCCTGCAGCACGTTCCCCACCGAACCCTCCTCCCTTTCTTCCAACATCCTGGGCTCCCGCAGCCTCTCCATCTCCCTTCCTCCCTTGCGGCTCTTGTTTTGTGAATGAATGGGGGGGGGGAGCGAGGCCAGAGTGCCCCTCCCCCCACTCACGCCTGCTGGGGCTTCGCACCTGCGGGGACACCAAGATCTCCAGAGATCTGGTCCACGCAGCACATATCTGTGCGGTGAGCCCCCCCCCACCCGCTTGCCCGTTAAGCGTGGTCTAAGGGCGCCTAGGCGGGAGCGCTGGAGCTCCAGCGGCCAGTGCAAGTTTCTGTACCCGCCGCGCGTGGGCCGGCGGCGGGACGCACCTGTCAGCGGGAGAGGCTCTGCGAACCTTGCAGCCCCTCAAAGTTTCCCGGCTAGGTAGGGAGGTGTGCGTCCTGCCTGGAGGTTTTTCTTTCTTTCCTTCCGCTGTACGGGACAGCGATCTTGTGCGGCGTCCCCAGCCCTCGTGCCCTTGAACCGGAGTGCGCCTTAGCTGGCCTGGCTCGAGCTTTCTCGGATCTCTTCTGAGGGGATGGGGGAAGACGCCCAGGGTGGAGGATCACACTCTCGTCTACCGGCTTGGGGAAATACAGTCCCCTCTCTGCGCAGAGGACCTCAACAAGAGACTGCACCAGAGCCTGACTGCGCATAGGAAATCTGGCTGCAGAACCTTCCTGGGCTTTCTGTGGGGAGGTGGGTACAAAGGTAGTGTCTCTTAATTCCTGAGTGGGAGGTCCGGCCCGCAGATGGAGGGGGCTGGCAACTGCAAGGATGCAGCCTTTGTTTGCAGGCACTCTTTCGCCAAGGTACCTGGGGCCCTGGGAAGATGAGGAGGGCCTGGGCTGGCAGTTATTTCTTGGATTTTCTGTTCCTTCCCTGCTGGGTCGTGGGAAATCGGCACGTGGGTGTGGCTGTGTGGCCAGCGGGGCGACGCTCAGGCAGGGTGAGGAACGTGGCGAGAGCTTCCGTAGCTGCCTTGGACCTGACCGGACAGCCTCAGGAACTGCACCGAGGCGGGGCGCCAGGGCGCAGGTTGCTGGGCTGCCCACAGCACCTCCTGTCGCTTCTCAGAACGTGGCGGGCAGTGGGGCCCGCAGCGTCCCCCATGCTGCAGCTCTAGAGGGGGACCGGGCAGGGGTCATGCGCCTGGGGCTCCCGGAGCTGGGCGTGTGCAGGGAGAGCTGGGAGTAAGCTGCGGCTCCCGGGCTTGTGGGGCAGAGAGCCCAGAGGCCAGGCTTCCCAGAGAGGCCAAGCTGCCAAGAGCTCTTTCCAATCTATACTGCTGGAAGAATGCTTTTGCGGATTTAAGCGGAGGCTGTTTCTCACCCACCCTATGTGAGGGGTGTCCCTGGCAGCCAAGTCTGTTCCTGTTGGGTGGGGCCCCGCCCGGTTTCAGGGAGACCAGAGCTGAAGCAGGCTTGGAAGTGAGAGGTCATTGTCTGAGACAAGGGTGGAAATTGATTCTCCAGATGAGACAGGTACCAAAGAGTCATGGGCGGAGGGCAGCCTCTCCTTACCCTCTCTGCTTCATCATACCCTCTCCCACCTGGGAAGCCCTTGGGGGCTAATATGCAACCATTTTTAGGGAAATTACCTGAGATCTGAGAAGACTGGCTAATGAGCTTCACTCATTAGCGCGCCTCGCAGGGACAGGGACACTGAGTCTTTGGGCAAGGTCGGGTAGCCAGGAGGCAGTGGGGCTTGTCCAACTCTTGGTCTCTGATGCCAAGTCCTGGGCTCCTCTCATTAAAGCACAGCTGTTCGCAGAGCAGGTGCTAGGAACCCCAACTTAGTTACAAATGGGCACCTGCATTGTTCACCTGAGTGGCTGGGCAGGGGACGCGCCGGAGAGCCTCCCAGGGCGCTAGGACCAGGCGGGCGGCTCCGCAGCAGCCAGCTCTGCAGTGCTCGCAGCGGTCCCCTCTGGCTCTCCTGCTGGCTGGCGGCAGGGCTGCCCACGCTCCAGCTCTGACCTCCCCCTCTCCCGTCAGTCGGTTTTCCTCTTGGCCTTTTCTCCTGCCTCTCAATTAAACAACAAAACTAGCAACAAAAAATGGAAATAATTTGCGTCTGTCAGCTCCACACCCCTTTCACGTTCCCTGCCCCGGTTCTCCATGGGCCTTTAGCTGTGCTGTTACAGAGGAACAGGCCCCTTACTAGAGTGCACCACCACTAGAGATGGTGGCTATAGGCCCAGGGCTGCCACCAGACCCCTCTTCTCCCACACTGCCTGTGGAGCTGTCTCCTCTGGGCCCTGTGTCCCCATTAAGAGGTTTGGCTCAGGCAGGTCACAGTCTACCATATCCCAGGGGACTAGCCTACCCGAGCCTTTGGTTTGTCTATGAACAATGCTATTTTACTTGCCTCACATGTCAGCATGCCACGGGGTTAACAGCATAACACATTCTACAAGTCAAAAAGCTGCAAAGAGAGTGGATCAGGTAGAAATGGTGGAACTGGGACTGCACCCTAGGAGTTTACCTCTGAGTTTCCATACGGTCTTAGCCAAGCTCAGTAAGTGATAATGGTTTTTATTAGTGGGTCATTTCTCTTGTCCCAGGACCGTCTCTGAGAATGCTCTAGCTCTTTTGGTGGGAATGATGCCCCTGCCTGACCCACTGTCTCTTCTCTTCTGTTCTCAGATGCCGGTGCAGCTGACTACAGCCCTGCGTGTGGTGGGCACCAGTCTGTTTGCCCTGGCGGTGCTGGGGGGCATCCTGGCAGCCTACGTGACAGGCTACCAGTTTATCCACACAGAAAAGCACTACCTGTCCTTCGGCCTTTATGGTGCCATCCTGGGTCTGCACCTGCTCATCCAGAGCCTGTTTGCCTTCCTGGAGCACCGTCACATGCGCACAGCAGGGCGTCCACTGAAGCTGCACTGCTCTCAGAGGCAACGTTCAGTGGCACTCTGCATTGCTGCCTACCAGGAGGACCCTGAGTACCTGCGCAAGTGCCTGCGCTCAGCTCAGCGCATCGCCTTCCCAAACCTCAAGGTGGTCATGGTAGTGGATGGCAACCGCCAGGAAGACGCCTACATGCTGGACATCTTCCATGAGGTGCTAGGTGGCACTGAGCAAGCTGGCTTCTTTGTGTGGCGTAGCAATTTCCATGAGGCAGGTGAAGGGGAGACAGAGGCCAGCCTGCAGGAAGGCATGGAGCGTGTGCGAGCCGTGGTGTGGGCCAGCACCTTCTCATGCATCATGCAAAAGTGGGGAGGCAAGCGTGAGGTCATGTATACAGCCTTCAAGGCCCTTGGCAACTCAGTGGACTACATCCAGGTAAGGCTACCTCCCTAGGAGTGTGTGCACATGGCACATGTAGCCAGCTGGGCATCCTCTTCCCCAGCAACTTTAAATCTGGTGTAGGTCTTGGTGTTCCAGCCATCCTTCCTTTCCCCTAAACAAGGCATAATAGTTCTGAAGAAACCCCAGGGTTGACCAAACCTTGGCTGTGGTTTGTTGGTAACTGCCCAGACCTCTGAACTGGTTTCCCACAACAACAGCAGCAAAAGGTGCACAGGCACTGCAGGTGTGTCAAACATCCATTCTAACCCTTCCATGGCTGGTGAATACTGCTGTGAGCTCATGGAAAGAAGGTAAAACAGAAGTTTAGAGAATAACTCGCCTAAAGTCAAACAGCTAGTAATAGTGCAGACCAGAATATCAGCCAGGCAGCCTATCCAAGGCCTGATTTTAGCCCTTGTGTCTGACTACTAGACACAGAGTGACTAAACAGCATAAAGAAGTTTGAAAAGGAGTCTAGAGAAATGGCTCTGCAGTTAGGCGCACTGGACCCACCTTCAGTTCCCAGAACACACACGGCAGCTAACAACCTCTACAACTTCAGTCCCAGAGAATCTGACACTCTCTTTATTCCTTTTGCAGGCAATGCATGTATGTGATACAGACTTACATGTAGACAACACACCCATAATCATAAAAAAATTAAGTATAATGAATAAAAGGATCCCGCTAAAAACCACTCTACTTTGAGTTAGGACCACAAAGTCCCTTTCTAGTGTCAAATTTGCGTCTGACACGGCAGCTAGAGGGACTCAGGTATATGAATAACCAACTTCCTTTTCCAGTGTTGGCACAGACCCTGCCCAGATCCTGATCAAGTGGTCGTTGGCACCAGCTTAGAAATTCTATTAGATCGGCATGATTTACATAGCTTAAAATTTCAAATAGCAAACTAGAAAGAAGGGAAAAGATTACAAGGATACACTTCAGTACCAACTAGAAACAGGCAACTCAGCCGCCCAGGTTCTGGTGCAGAATTCCTCACAGCCTCTTGTGACTTACCAATGGGTTCTGCCAACTGTTCAAAAATACCTCAAAGAACAGTGGCTGTTTTGATAGCCATGTCCACTCATTGTCTTCATGTTCAGTCCTTGAATACTATTAAGTTTTGGGGCATTTTTGGGGTGGAGGCAGTGTTTAAAAGTTATCCTTGTATATGAATTGACCTGTTTGTCTTTCCCCAATTCCATGGACCGAGGCATTTAAGGAGGTTATGACTAGAAGGGTGTTTGATCCAGCAGTTTACCTGGAACGTTGGGGTCTTTGTGAAATCTCCCTTAGAACCCAGAAGCTCAGGAAAAAACCCTTGGTCTTGACAACTGCTCAGACAACAATAATTCCATCACTCCAAGGAATCAGCCGTTCCTTGAAGCATGGGAGTCAACCAAACATGCTTTGCCTTCCCTGATCATCTGTGTATTCTAGAGGACCTTCACACAGAGCCATGCTCTACTCTTCATGGTCTTGAGCTACTATCTAAGGCAGGCCTGGGCTAGAGAGAGCCTTCCAAAAGCCCTGCTAAAGATATATCTGGCCCTCTGTAGGAAAAAACCTTGCCCAGCCAGTAGGGAAACCTAGGTAGAAATTGCTCTTCCTTCCCCCAAGTCTGCATAGGCAGGACGTCCCTGGAGTGAGTGAAGCAAAGGAGCATAAAGAATGGGTTAGAACTGGTGACTCAGCCCACACCAGCACCAGTGAGCAGTTGGCCTTTAAAGTGAGGAGGCTCTCTGAGTCTGGCTGTAGGCTCCCTGGGACCTTCCCCAGCTCTAGTAGGATGTAAGGAAGCCTGGTGGGGAGGACAGAGGGAGCAGAACTGGTGCTGACAGCTATGCCAATTCCCCCTGGCCTTCTGCTGCTTCTTTGTGCCTCCCTGTTTTCTAACGTGCAGAGAGCCAGGAAGCCCCCGGTGTAGGAGGCAACCCTCTCACTGGCTAATGGGTTCTTACCTAGCACTTTTGTTTATTTTTGGTTCTGAGGGCCTATGCCAGCAACTTTAGTAAAAGTTTTGATGGAACAGACTGAGTTCATCTGCTCTGAGAACAGTGACCAGAGCCCAGTTAGGAGGTTAATAAACCAATTTCCTACCCTTTTCAGTAACTTCAAAAAGCACACAGAAAAGGCTGATCATGGTAGCTCACACTTTTAAATTCCAGCACTCAGGAGGCAGAGGTAGCCAGATCTCTGTGAGTTCAAGGCCAGCCTGTTCTACAGAGCATTCCACCAGAGCTAGGGCTACACAGAGAGCCCTGTCTCAAAGGAAGGAGGGAGGAAGAGGGAGAAAGCGGGTAGATTCATTCTATCACAGGACTGTAGGTTCATCAGGAGGCCAGGGATTGAAATGAGTAAACTGCTAACAAACTGCCTACTGGATCCTCAGCAGTAGCCCGACACCATCCTGGGGCTCTCTTCTTAGCCTTGTGATCCCTGAACTAGTGTCCTTTTCCCTATTTCCCTTGTTTTCCCCCTCTTGTTTTTTACCTAGCATAGAGCAGTCTGCTGGAAGTGACTGTGAGAGTGGTCAGGCTCCTCAGGTAGTGAGCAGCTTCCTGAAGTGGGAGGGTGCTTGTACAGACCTGAGATGCTAACGGTGCACTTCCCTGCAGGTGTGTGACTCTGACACTGTGCTGGACCCAGCCTGCACCATCGAGATGCTTCGAGTCTTGGAAGAAGATCCCCAAGTAGGGGGTGTTGGAGGAGATGTCCAAGTAAGAAGTAACCAGGGGTCCCTTGGGGTTTGGGGCTGGACATTGTTTCCAAACCTAGTAGGATATGCTGGATATTCATTTCAGTAGGAAATGAATCTCTTGATTTACTAGTTATCTGGGGAGCACTTTGCCTGACAGTTTTTGCTGGTCTTCAAGGGGTCCACTACACTGACTGCCCAATTCATTTTCTGCTCTTCTTAAGCTTAAGGAAAGGGCTGGAAATTTTGAAGAGGGGGACTGAAGAGATGGCTCAGCTCTTAAGATCACTGCTGCTCTTGCAAATGGCCCAGGTTCCATCCCCAGCATCCACATGATGGCTCACCAAGGGCCATAACTACAATTCTAGGGGATCTGGTGCCCTCTTCTGGCCTCCATGGGCATACATGACACTGATGCACAGACATGTAGGCAGCACTGCACATAAGTTAAATTAAAAACATTGTTTTGAAAGCCCTTGGATATTGAGGGACACAGGATGTACCTTGCTACCAGTCTCAGAAAGCACTTCCTTTTGAGTTGACAGTGTAGGAGATAGCTGTCAAGTTAGTTCCTTGAAAAGCCCATGCATTAGGGAACTCAGGCTAAGGAGCTGTAGGCAGTGTGCCAAGCACACAGCCAAGTTATTTTTTTCTTTTTTTGACAGAGGACACTGGAGGCAATATGTCATGCCCTAATGGCTTTCCAGCTACCAAAGGAGCAAGACAGGCAGAGTGGTTTTGGGTTTTACCTCTTTCTCTAGCAAGGGCGGAGGGAAGGCCCTCCGCCATCACTAATGGCTCTCCTAAGATAAAGCACCAACTACTGCAGCCTTCACTGAGGCTCTGCAGGTGCCAGACAGTAAGGTGTTAGATGGCTATCCTAAGCTTCAGACTTCTCAGTTCTGGTAGTCTAGAACTAAGGACCAGGCATTTGAGTGGTAGGCTATAGAACTCAGGGTAGAAAGGCCTCAGATGAACATGGCATCTCCATTCGCTTACAGATCCTCAACAAATACGATTCATGGATCTCCTTCCTGAGCAGTGTGAGGTACTGGATGGCCTTCAACGTGGAGCGGGCCTGCCAGTCCTACTTTGGCTGTGTGCAATGTATTAGTGGGCCTTTGGGCATGTACCGCAACAGCCTCCTTCAGCAATTCCTGGAGGACTGGTACCACCAGAAGTTCCTAGGCAGCAAGTGCAGCTTTGGGGATGATCGGCACCTCACCAACCGAGTCCTGAGTCTTGGCTACCGGACTAAGTATACAGCACGTTCTAAGTGCCTCACAGAGACCCCCACTAAGTACCTTCGATGGCTCAATCAGCAGACCCGCTGGAGCAAGTCTTACTTCCGGGAATGGCTCTATAATTCTCTGTGGTTCCATAAGCACCACCTCTGGATGACCTATGAATCAGTGGTCACGGGCTTCTTTCCATTCTTCCTCATTGCCACAGTCATACAACTTTTCTACCGTGGCCGTATCTGGAACATTCTCCTCTTCCTGCTGACGGTGCAGCTGGTGGGCATTATCAAGGCTACATATGCCTGCTTCCTTCGAGGCAATGCAGAGATGATCTTCATGTCTCTTTACTCCCTTCTCTATATGTCCAGCCTCCTGCCAGCCAAGATCTTTGCCATTGCTACAATCAACAAGTCTGGCTGGGGCACTTCTGGCCGAAAAACCATTGTAGTGAACTTCATTGGCCTAATACCAGTGTCCATCTGGGTGGCAGTTCTTCTAGGGGGATTAGCCTACACAGCTTATTGCCAGGACCTGTTCAGTGAGACTGAGCTAGCCTTCCTGGTCTCTGGGGCCATCCTGTATGGCTGCTACTGGGTGGCCCTCCTCATGCTGTATCTGGCCATTATTGCCCGGAGGTGTGGGAAGAAGCCAGAACAGTATAGCCTGGCTTTTGCTGAGGTGTAATATAACCGAGTGAAGTGGGGAAAGTGCAATGGGTAAGGGAAGGAAGGGGAATGGAAAAGATGGGGTGGGAGGGAGAAGGGAGTGTTGTGTTCTAGTTTCATGGCTGAAAGGACAAATCTGAAGTGCAAAGAATAGTGACTATGGTGTGGCCTGGGTAGCTCTGTTCAGCGGAAGCATGACACTGTTCTTCAGGCTCAGGGCAGATGGACTTGTATGGATCCAAGCTGCTTGTCTGCTTGCCCTTTCAGTCAGTGAACTCAGAAAAGGTTTTACTTTCTTCTGGGAACTATAAAGAACCCAGAAGTGTGCTAAACCAAATACTAAAGTCCATCCTGTGGCAACTTCTGGTACAGAAGCAAACAATGACAGCCTGTAGGAAAATGTCCTCCTAGCCCATGCAAACACAATGAGGTATAAGAGAAGTTCCTGTCAAATCTGACCAGCTAGTGACCCCTCTTTCCCTCCAATTAGCCATCAATGCATTAAGATTGTGCCTGACATAATAAGGCTAGGAAGCCTGATTTTTTGGTCAAAAAACAGGGTCTAAGAAATGGTGCTTTATGTAATATAGCCCACTCCACTCCACATCAAACAATCCCAGGGATAAGCCAAGCCACCACGAAGAAGTACTGAATTTGGTTTCTTTTTTGTTTTGGGTTTTTTTTTTCTTGGTGCATATTAAAAGGGAATGTTTAGCCAGGTGTTGTGGTACACACTTGTAGTCCCAGCACTTGGAACATACATCTAAAAGATCAGAGGTTCAAGGCCAGGCTGGGTTACATGAGATCCTGTCTTACACACAGTTTGACAGGAGAAACAAAAAAACTGTCATGGTGCTAAAAACCATGGAGGCCTTGGACTGAATGTGTTCCAAACTGAAAACTGCTCAGACTTTTATTAAAAGGATCCCTAAACTGTCAAAGAGACCTTGCTGGACAGATCAAATGTTTTAGCCATTTACCAGGAAGATCAAACCCCAATGGGTTGTTCTGGCTCATTCATACCTGAATTCCTCTCAAATTCAGCTTTGATCTGAGATGTCCTACTTGCTATTTCATTTCCTTCAAAGGCATGTAGTTCTTCTAAGTTGTTGCTTTCCAGAGGGGGAGCAGCAGTCACCTCTTCATTTCCATGGGCAAATTTCTTCACGTGGTGGTGAACACTCTTACAAGATCTATAAGGCTGCTCCCTACACACACCGAAGTAACAGCCTCTCCTCACATTGTTCACTGGCTTGGCACAGGTCAGTACACTGGCAGCTGTTTAGCATGTGACTTTCTTGACAATCATCCCCAATGGAGACTTTCTGGTGTTGTACAAATGAACCAAGTTGGTTATCTTTGAGACCATCCATTCTCCTCAGTGGCTTCTCCAAAGAATTCTATGGCCATGTAGCAGATACTCCTCCACTTGCTGCTTCAGTCCAGAAACCAACCTGGGAGCTGGAACTGGCCCCGCAGCCTCCTGTTCTCTCACACCTCCCAGCCGCTTGATCTTCTGTTTCTTCTGAGGAGTGATGAGCTTTTATATTGTTTTCAAACTAAGACCAGACTCTGCTTTGGATTTGAAACCTGAGATCATGACTAAGGCTTTGACTTTATGGGCTGCTTATACTTTTTCAAACATTTGTTCTCAGAGAGGCCAACACTGAGGTGGACAGAAGTGTACACAGGTGCTTCCTACAAAGGAATGAAGTACACTCTGAACCGTGAATGGGCAATCCCTAGTATTTCCCTTCTCATGAACACAAGGGCTTTCTGGGTGTAGCTAACAGTTGCCACAGCACACAGACCTCAAGTTTCTAATAAAACTCCTGGCTGATGTCAAACCCAACCCACGCTGGTTGGGAAGCAGCAGCCATTTGTCAAAGTGGTTGCTCTGGATCCTTCTACTAAGAAGTGAACTGTTTTGAAGACTACCATGGACGCAATCCAGTCAGTCAACCGCAGGGCTCACATCTGACTAAGGGCTTTTCTTCAGCTTTTACTTGAACGTTAGTACGGGACAATGGATTCCAGATGAAACTGACTGTCCCTACCATCAGCTCTTCTGCCTTGCACTGTGGTCAACTTTCTTCAGATTAAACATGCAGGTACAGTAGTGAGCTCACAACATTTAACCTCGACTGGATTTCTAATTTATTTTGTAAGTTTTTTCTGCAGCAAAACTAAACTGGGTCTACAGCTGTATCCCTGTTTCTTACAAGGGAAGAGCCTTTATACAATTAGACTCATTTTGGTTTTTTCCTCATTGACAACGTCAGCCTCTTTTGTATTATTTCTACAACTTGTAAACATATTTATTTTTACCTGTCTTCTTTTAAATAAGGAGGGAACTTTATTTAACATTAAGGATGGGGGGGGGGAATCAGAGGGGAGGTGGCTTTACTTAGGGATAATGTTGCTATCATGCTCTTGATGCAGCCACTGAGCACAATGCACAGGCCTTTTGCTTTTTAAGCAAAGCTAACAGTGCACAGAGGCGTGCAGCTGGAGCTCATCCTTTTCAGACAAGCTTCTTTATCCACTACTCTACCTTCACCTTGCTCGTCCCCTTCATGTGGTAGTGGCATAGCTCCTGGACATCCTTGATTTGAGTTTCTAGCCTAGCCCATCCATGGGCACAACCTTAATATCAGACTTACACCATCCTTATCCTTGTAGTGTTAGATGAAGCCATGGAAGTCCTTCTGCTCTCTATACTTAATGGTCATCTTGTTCTTACTGCTGTACATGGCTAGGGGTGACTACACGCTAGAGTGACATTCTGTTCTGCAGTGTCCAGCCATCTTTTACAAGAAGCTCCTTGTCCAGGAATGGTGGAGGAAGTTGAGAACTCCTGCTTCAACTTATACAGGCTGACCATGCTCCAGCTCAGGTTCCCTGATTTATTTAGAAAGCACTCTGACCGAGGACGTGCTCCTTATTTAACTTAAAGTCCAGGCTGCCAAACAAACCATAGGTTGGAATTCCCCACAAAGTGTACCAGGACCTCTTCTCAGGATGATCCTTTTGCATCACAATCTCTACCCTCTTTCTCACTGCTGTCTTACAGATGCTGCAGTAACTACAGGTGCCACAACCACTGTTTCCCCACCCCCGGCTGCTTTAGCTCTGCTTGAGCTTCTGTACCCCTGCATAGCTCCCCTGCTGCCATCCTCGTTGATGTCCATATCCTACTCCAGCATCATCTGGAGAATCATGGGGATGCAGGCTGAAGATACTGGCTCCTGTTTCTCTAGGACCACCTCTCCATTTTGCTCATCAGCATGAAACCTAAGTCTCCCCTCTGAGACTAATGCCCAGCACTTCTATCTCCCTGAGGACCTTCTTTGCCTTCTCCTTAGTTGCCTTAAAGGTCACCATCTCCTTGGGTAGGAGATACTTAAGAGATGAGCTGAGAACCTGCTGAACTTGTAGATGCAGGCTGACCCACTTCTTTGTCAATTCTCATTCACAAGGCCATTGGCAGTATCACCTTAATTTATATGGAAGGTGTCTATCTAGTTCCTCTCCAATTCCCCATCTTATATGGCTAGCAAAGAGCAAAGATTTTGCTATGCCAAGAACACCTGGAAAAGACAGGTGGTTAGGGCTACTTCCACAATTCTAAATTCTTCTTGGCCAGTTTCTTTTTCTTTTTTTTAAATCCTTTTTTAAAGGTCTTTTGAGCAGGGTTTCTCTGTGAAGCTTTGGCTGTCCTAGACTCACTCTGTAGCCCAAGCTGGTCTCATACTCCTGCCTCTACCTCCCAGGTGCTGGGATTACAGCTGTACACTTGGCTTCTTGGCTAGCTTTTTATCTACCATATTCACATTCAGCAGCAGCACATTCTCCTCCTGAAGCACTCCTTTTGTCCTTAAAGATCAGTCTCTCCTTAGTGAGGTCCTGCAGGTCTCCTCTACCAGTGTGCTGACACCTAGCTCCTGGTCCATTCCGCCCAACAGCGTGGTCCTCTCCTCTGCCGCTCTGTAGCTCCTCACTGCCACAGCTGTGTTGTTCCCAAGGCAGGGGCGTTCTCCCGGCTCAGGAATGCTCTTCTCAAAAGGCCATGAGCATGGACACTGGCCACTGTAAGTACCTCAATTTCTTAACAATGACCTTCAAGAGTTTCAAGCCCAACTTGGCGGGAACTGGCAGTTTCAGTACTGAATGAGAGCATATCCTGAGCCAAAGGGCCCCACGGTCATCTCACTTCTAGTTCCTCCCTGCTTGGAGCACTGTGCAGTGCTTCCCACAACTCCACCTCAGTTCACTGCGAGTGCCATTCTGGTGCTGTTTTGTATTCCTGATGTTGCTGTGGCTACCTGATGGTACCCTGTGCCAGCCAAGACTGGTCCTAGCCACCTTTCTCTCAGAGGAGCTTGATGATCCCTTAGTGCAAAGTTGGCTTCTCTGGGCTGCCACCAAGCCCCAACATCACACAAAATGCAAACAATTTCAGGTGACAAGGCAGCCGCCATCCTGTTGCTGGCAAACATGAACGGCTGCTTCTGGCATTGTCATTTTCATTGCCCTTGGAGGTTGGCTTTTTTGTTGTTTTCAGGTCAAGAATTTTTTTATTGCACTTATCAAAATAAAAACTCTTACATAATGCTGGTGTGTCCATTGCTATGACGAAGTAACAAAGTAAACTTTAAGGAGGAAAGATTCATTATGGCTCACATTTTTGGTCTATAAATTGACTGTTTCTGGGCAAACCATGACTCTACCTGCTTCTCCACTGATCATCAAGAACCATCTCCTACCTGTTAGAGAACTGCACAAGGGACCACCAAGCCTTCAGTACATGAGTGTTGGACGTACAGTTCAGATCTTTAAAACAAAAACATAAAAGAACCCAGCTGGGATCTCAGAACCATGTCCTCTTGTACTTGGGAAACCTAGCTATTTAGTTTTAAAAAGCCGAGTGGTAGCAATGGTATCAGTGGAATTCTAAAGTAGAACAGGCTAGCAAGATGGCCTGGGAGTAAAAGGTACCCACTATCAAGCCTCATGACCTGAGTTCAATCCTTGGGCTCCATGTGGTAGAAAAAGAGCACTGGCCCACCCCCAACTGTCCAACTTCCACATGTGATATCACCATTATGAGTGCATATATACTACTGAAAACTTTAAAATGTTGATTGAAAAAAATTTCAAAGACAGTAGGTTGTCACAGTTGCCTCAATTTGGCAAATAAAACCACTTAGGCCACCCTGATACTACACATGCTGGATGGCTTATTTTCTACTGTAAAACTAGTCTCATATTCTTCAAATTATTCTAAAAAATTGAAACAGAAGAATAAGTGAAGACTAACCAAAGCTTGTAAGTGAAGACTAACCAAAGCTTGTTCCCTCAAATGCAAGCATACTGGATGGCAGGTAATACAGGGCTGTTGTCAAAACCAAAACAAAGATGAGCAGAGAGTAAACTTACCTCTGTGGGACAGAGAACAAATGGAATGACAGCAGCAACCCTCTCATCCCATTTATTAAAGAAACAGTAAGAAAAGATACAATGCAGGAAAAACACCAACCATCCTTCACATCAGGCTGAACAAAGCACAGTGATTCTCCCTTTCATCCCTCCACCCCCACCCTAGTTCCCCAATTCCCATCCGTATCAGTTTAAGTTTTGTAGTTCTTTGATTGGGAGTACCAGTGGAGAGGGAGCTGGATGATCGAAGGAACCTTAAATCTGGCCACCTCTAAGTCCCAGGAAGGAGTTGCAGGCCCAGACAAGCAGAAATGTGGGTCTGTGCTGTGAATGTCCAAGCCCCCAGGGAAAGGTCTGGCAATAGAACATGACCAGGTCCAGGATGCCCAGCCAGAGTTATTGAAGTGTAGCCTGCTCACCAAAGCAGCATCACTAGACAGCAAGTGAGCCAACCTTCCAGTGGTGAGCGGGGAAACAGGACCTGCAGGCCAGTGTATCCCTGAGGAAAAGTCCACGAGAACAATTCGAGAAACCAGTAAGAAAAAAGGGGCAGAAAGCTGTGGGACAAAAGCACAGCAGGTTTCCAGAAGGCCAGCGATCCTTTTTCTTGAGGCCAGGATCATCCCTACCTGCCATAGTCCGTGTCTTCAGTCAAGAAAAAAAGCAGAGGAAAAAGAAGGCTCATTTGAACTTGAGCCCCAGCTATGTTCTTCAGACTGTAGCTCCACATCTACCTTTTATTTAAAAGACAGGCCTAGCCCAGAACCACAGTGCTTGAAAAACAAAGTGGCCCTGGAAGAAAAATGGTATTTAAGGGGGCAACATCCCATTTGGGTACACTGCAGCCATTGGACCGCCTGGTCTGGGGAAAGCAGCTGGATTTGAGCCAGGGAGGCTGCCCACCCTAGGAAATGGGACCAAAGTCTTAACTACAGGGCCATTCATCCTTGGGAAGGAAGCTGGGTTAAGACCCAGGGACCCTGTTGGCCTTGCAAAAGGAGCTGGGTTGATACCCACAGGGCCTGCTGGAGAAGAGCCCAGGTGCCCAGCAGCTGACCTGGGGAAAGCAACTTGACCCGGGCCTAATGGACCAGCAGACCTCGGGAAGGCAGCTGGACCTGGACCAGCGGCCCTTGAAAAGTTAGCTGGGTTGTGGCCCAGTGCCCCAGAGGCTCTTGGGAAAATTGCTGGATTTGAGCCCTGGAGGCCAGGAGGCCTCTGAAAGGTACCTGGATTTGAGGCCAATGTGCCAGAAGACTGAGAGAAGGCAGATGGATTCATTCCTCCTGATCCTGTCCCCCGTGGAAAGGCTCCAGCATTTACTCCCATGGGGCCACCTGGCCTTGAGAAATGAGCTGAATTAGGGCCCATGGGGCCAGGAGCCCTTGACATGGGAGAGGGATTTGGCCCTGGAAGGCCAATTCCTCGGGAGCTAGGACCTGTGTTTGGGCCTATGGGGCCAGGTACTCTTGTCATGGTGGGTGGGTTTGTGCCCATGTTTCCAGAAGCCTGTGAAAAAGCTGAATTTGCTCCTAAAAGACCTGCTGCCCTCAGAATGGGGGCAAGATCTAAGCCTTGAGGTCCAGCCATTCGTAAGTTAAGACCAGAACCTGTACCTAAGAGGCCACCTGCTCTGGTATCCAGATTTGGGCCTGGGCCTAGGCCACCAGCTCTTGGGTTGGGCCCAAGGCCTGGACCTAAGCCACCAGCTCTTGGGTTGGGCCCCAGGCCCGGGCCTGGAAACATACCCGACCTAGGGCCTGGGTTTGTACCTAAAAAGCTTGATCGCAGATTTGGACTTGGTCCAGGACCCAGGCCAACTGGCCTAGGATTGGGAGGACCAGTCCCAGAGGACAAAACACCTGCCCTCAGGTTGGGTCCACATCCAGGGCCCATGGGCCCACCACTTCTAGGGTCAGGACTTGCTCCCAGGAGCCCACCTGCCCTCGGGTTGGCCACTGGACCAGGGCCAGGAAGCCCTCCTAATCTGGGGTTGGACATAGGCCCCGGGCCTGGAAGAGCCCCTGTTCTAGGGTTTAAACCTGGTCCTGGTCCTGGTCCCAAAAGGCCACCTGGCCTTGGGAAAGAAACTGCACCTGTGCCAGCGGGGTTCATCCCTCTTGGAAAAGAAGCCATGCTTGGGTCACGAGCACCAGCAGGAAAATGTGCTGGATTCGATGCCAATGCGCCCGACGAACTTGGAAAAGGAGTTGGATTCCTTGGAAATGGAGGCAGGTTCCCACCGAGAGGACCCGCTGCCACGAGGAAAGGATCTGAGCTTACACCTGCTGGGTGGCCTGTGTTCCTAACAGCTCCCTGTGGTCCCAGGGGCCCGTCCAGCCGTCCTCGCGGTGGCAAAGGAGCACGAGTCCAAGGAGTTGGCCGCTCTCGAGGGAAAATCCGGGGCTCTTTCATACTTTCTTGGGGACGTTGGTGATAATAGGCTTGGGGCGAGTTTTGAAAAGGATCTTGTTTTTGATGAGTGCTGTCACCAAGTACCGGGTGCCAGTATCTCGACCAAGCTCATCACAGTCCTGCTCCCCAGGAGTGTGTTTGACAAGGACTGCAAAAGGTTTCTCCAGGTTGATGATTTTCCCATACAGGATATGATGCCCCACGATCAGCACAGGGATTCCCTTTGGCAGAACAAGAAGGAGATGCCTGAGGCTGAGGGCCAGGCCATTCCTCAGGGGCCTTTTAAAGCTGCTCTTGGCAGCGCTGTCGGCACCACCAATCCCTGGTCTGGCTCTATCATATCGGGCCGTTCACCCTTGTGCCCTTTTCAATTCTTTCTAGCCCCTCGTAAAGAGCATTTCTCCTCATAGGATCCTGGCAGATTCTCCAAGGCCCCATTTCCCTGCTACTGCAGAAGTAGGGGGACAGCAAGCAGATAGCTCTGCAGACTGGCTAAACCTCGAGTAACAAACCTGAGGACAGTCCTCATGCTGGGTCCTGGGAGCACCACCTTGGTGTAGCTTGCTTTACTGAGGCACACGCAGGGAAAGAAAAGCCCCCTCACCTCAGTGGTGTAATGTAGGTCTCCCAGGAGGTTTCCAGCTAATCCAGTGCTGCAGCGAGCCTCGATCTCCCCCTGTAGCTCCATCAGCACCCATTCTGCCAGGCCTCCAGCCCCCGCACTGCAAGCAAAGGGCTGGCGGTTACAATATTTTTGAACGGTGAAGGATGAGTAGTGTCCTAGACCTACACCACCATCAAGAGGCCCAAAGGAACTCTCTGTTGGATACAAGTTCTTAGGAAACTGGGCAGTTCTGGGAACTGAAATAGTTTAATGCAAATATTTATGTTAAGATATACCTGAGAACCCTAATTCCTCCAGAAATCAACATAGCCCTTGACATTTAAGCTAAGTAAAATCTTAAAACATACTCACCTGGAAATAACAATTTGCACCATGAGCCTTCCTTCTTTAGAAAATCAACTGAAAAACTAGAGAAAAAAGAAAACATACCTTTTAGGGCAGCAATAATTATAGCTAATATTTAATACTTAATCATGTGACAGGTACTTTTCCCCCTTGAGACAGGATCTCTAATCCAGGTTGTCCCTGAACTCTCTATGTAACTTAAGATGAGCTCAAATTTCTAATTCTCCTGCCTCTACCTCCAGCTTACATGTTGCTAGGGATCCAACCCAGGGCTTCACACATGCTAACACTCTATCAACTGAGTTTTATACTACCAGCCCAAATTGTGGAAGGCACTTATAATTCTAAGTGCTTTTAAACACATTATTCTATTATCCTAGTAATACCAAAAGGGCTGTTTTCTTGCTGATTCTGAATATATTGATTATAGCTGTTAATGACAACTATTAGAGTAGAGATAAGGTGGCTTCTTTTTCTTTCCTTTTTTTTTTTTTTTGATAGGGTTTCACTATGTAACTGTGGCTATCTTAGAACTGTGTAGACCAAACTGGCCTCAAAGAGATCCATCTGCTTCCTGAGTTGTGGGATTAAAGGCATGTGCCACCACACCTGGTAGTAAGCTGATTTCTAATGTGACCAGGGTTATCACCCTTCACTTAGAAGGGGAAAGGGGGCAGGGTG
>CM053744.1:42654017-42715240 GCA_028658305.1 Pachyuromys duprasi
AAAGCTACAGTTTCTACAGTCTTTTGAAAGAGAATATATAGAGTGTGAAGAGCCATGGCGTAAAAAGTAAGCATGTTTTATAGCTGTACTCAAACTCAGCAAAAATAATAATCAGGACGTTTTCTTTTTTCCTGTTTAAGCCAACTTCTTGCAACACAACCAAAGCTGGCCTGGTATGGTATACCCTTAACTTAGTCTCCAGAGAGCTAGGACTACAGCTGGCCATCAGCATGTCATGTCATTGGCTTCTTTACCAATTATCATCACTGTGGACCTCCAATCGATGTATGACAGAACCTCTCTCCAGAGCATCAAATACACTGTGTCAACACCTAACGAATTTGATTTTTCACTATGGACCATATACTATGCACATATGTACATGGTATGTCAACCAAAATGGCAACTCTGATAATAAGCACTTATTGCTTATTATTGCAGGTAAGGCTACTGGGTCATATATAGATCAAAACCATATATTCATATGTGGTATATACTCAACTGGAGTACAGATAGTAAAGCCAAGACAGGAAACTGGGCCATCTAGTTACTTAATTTTCCCTTCCCAAAGGACAAAACCAAGTGTCAGCAAGAATGAAAAGGAATCAAGAAATTAGGCAGGCAGTGGCAAGATACTTAAGTGCTGTTCGTAAGAGCAAAAGGTCACCAAGACTAGAACTTTGAATAAGTTAGGTTTCTGTACCCAAACAGGTTGTGGTCCCACTAAGAAAAGGCAATATATCAGCTACAAAGACTTTTGTGTATGTAACAAGACTATTCACAGAATCTAACCTAAATAGTTTTTTGAAACAAGGGCCATCTTTGACCTTGCAACCCTTCTGTTTCAATCTCCTGAATACTGATTAAAGGCATGTGGCACTAAGTCCTGCTTCCAAAGCACTTCTGAAGTAGAGGAATCCAAACTGAGAAGGCTGAAATTCAGGTTCTAGCTTGTAAAGTGGAAAGCTACTGTATGATCACATGGGTCACTAGATGACTAGGGGCTAACACTTAGATTATGACTCACTAGTATCATGACTAAATATTACACATGCATGATTGTTTAGACTCATATCCTATTGAGAACAGCTAATTTTTTAGATTGTGAAGTAAGCAATTCAGCATTTTGATACTCTATGATTATAATTCATAAAGTATGTAATACACAGGTTGTAAAAGGCTAATGCTGCACAGACATCTCAAGGCAGAAGGCAAGGACTGACATCTAATATGTCTGCCATATTCACACATGCACATATACACCTTATACATACCAAAATACCATTACTTCCTGAAAATTCCAATTTTTATGTGCTTTTTATCCACAGGAATGATATGGGTTAGAGGCAGTGTGAATACACGGTATTTTTAGTGCATTCTTTGCCTCCTGGACAGTCTTCTATCAGAGTAAGAATTCTTAATAAACTAAGAAAAGCAGACATCTGACCTGAGCCCGGGTGGCGCTTGCATACCAGCCCGTGCAGTCTCAACTGCACACACACATCTTTATATACAGATGCAAGAAGCGTTACCTGAGTTATTTCTATTAATACTGGCAAATATCTTGCAATGCCAGATAGAAAACAGTAATTTTGTGGCCCACAGCCTGGCCATTAGGTTACTGTACCCCTCAACAATCCTGTAAAACCTGTCTTATGCTGAATCTAATTGTGCGGTTTACAAGCATATAAAAAGAAATGCAAGCTCTGTATGTCAGTCTAGCTTATAGGCACCCGTATATTGATATTATATGTATGTGGTTTGTGTATATGAGGATATATTTACCAAACACTGAGGAGTGTTTAAATTCTCTTTAGTAAACTTCAAAATTCTACTTTCAGGCCTTAAAATTTTAATACTCCTTTTCTTGCTCCTAGATATCACTAGGATCCATAGGTTTAAATTGAGTATTGATCTGAGGACACAACTGATGGAGGTGACAGAAGACCGCATATTCCAATTAGCATGCAGTTTATTCAAAAGGCTATGAAAGGCCAGGTGTGGTGCTATGTGTCTGTAATCCTAGCACTTGGTAGGCTGAGTCCCTACCAGTTACACAGTAAGACCTTGTCTCTAAAAACAAAGATGGGTATGAGAATGACCATCTTAATCTGTACCTATTTCCTAGTGAATAGCAGGAGGAAAAAAACAACCAAAAAAAACCCTGAAAAGATGGAGGCCAAGTATTCCATATAAGCAGAACACCTATAATTGAACACATGAAATGCTTCAAAATATGAAAAAAAAACCCACGTAATATTAGGGTGCTGGTATCAAATTTCAGGATTTCTCAGTTTTCTCAGCTTAGGGATGCTCATCTGCCAAGCCTATGCAAATATTCCAATATCTGAAGCATTTCTGGTGTGAAATTTGAATGATGCTTAACCTGTAACAAGCCAAATTTTGTTAGTAGTTAACAAAGAACAAAATTACAATGAAAATTCTCTGTATGGCATCAATTTCTCATTGGCCTGGGTTAGTCTAAGATTTGGCTTGTTTAGAAAGCAGTACAAAAAGAGCTCGTATCGATCATCTTTTGGAACATTTACTGGATCACCTCATTTCATCCTGACAACCAGCTGGAGTTAGGCATGGTCATCACCCCCTTTACAGATAAGGAAACCTTTAGAAAAGCTAAAGGTTAAGCAACTGGCCACTCAGTTAATAAGTAGTAAAGCTAGATGTGACCCTAACCACTCTCCACTATGGTCCTTCTGTGGTCCTCTCACCAGCCCCTCCTCCTAAGAACTTCTCTGAGATCCAGCTGCCTTGAAATTGGCCTCATTCTCTTACACAACTGCAAGCAACCTTGTACCCTGCTATGAAAGTAGTTAATAATCCAAGCTAATACATCAAAGTAGTTAATAAGCTAGCTATTATCTTCTCCATGTTTAGGTTTTTTAACACCTTTAAAAAGTCAAATTCAGTGCACCTTTGAGATTCAAAATGATACACTGAACCCTCTGCCCCTCATAAGGGAAAAAGAAGCCAAGAGGGCTAAGGACATTTTTGCCATGGGTTCCACTTTAATCTTTGTCCAAACCCAATTCTCATCCTTTGCTTTCTAAGTCATTAAAGGATTACTAATGTCTTTAGAGAACAGCCTGATCAATGACCCTCTAATAGTAGCTTTCCAAGGCAAAATGTGGTATATGTACCTAATCACACAAATAGAAAAACAGGTTTGTGACTCAATGATTTGATCTAATTACACAAAATCTTCTATGACTAAATGATGTTTTATAAATGTCAATTATATCAACCTGGCCTACAGATGGAGTTCCAGGACAGCCAGGGATATACAGAGAAACCCTGTTTCAAAGAAAAAAGAAAATTCAAGTATACTGTATCTAAACATTTTGTGTTATCTTTTGCTTTTGCTGCTAGGGATTGAATCAACATACAAGATAGACACCAGCTCTACCAGTATATTTGGTTTTCCCCATTTTAAAGGGTATCTGTTCTAAACCTTCAAAACTACACTTTAATACTCATTTCTTTAAAATGGCTTAATCATATTAAAGTAAAAAATTAAATATATTTCTTAGTGTATATGAATTAGAATACCACTAATGCCAAATGTTTACAATGGACGAAACAGCCTATAAAACAGCAAAATCACTTTTCTGTAAGTGGAGAGTAATTCAAACACTATAGTCAGGATTTCCCAAACTGCCTCAGGGGTTGAACTCTGGAAAGTCATTTCTCTAAATATGACAACTATTTTTCTATGTGCCTGTCTGCCAAATGAACAACCTCTGAAGTTTTATATATGACTGAATACAAATCACTTTTATTGCCAGTGTCATGGTGGTTGTGTGACCGAAGGGGATGTCTGATACTAAATTCTAAGGAGGCCTTGTCTCTTGATAGGGTTGTTACTAAGTCTAAACTACTTTACATGAGACACTTGTTCCCCTCCAAAAAGGGGCCGTGGAGGGAAGATGGAACTGAATGCTTCCAAACTGTTCATCAGTGAAGAATGTTTTCAAAACGTGTTTAGACACTATGCATACACGTGGTACGTTCCCATCACGTGGTAGGATTCCACCATTGGAGGGAATCAATTACTGTTATTTGTAGACAATGGGTAGAAAAGATGGCTTCGGTTGATTTGAGTTACTCCGGTTTTCTCCATCTTCTGCTACACTGCCACCCCACCTCACCCTTTCTTCCTCTTCCTGACATCACAGCCTCCTCCCCCCAATCCTTTCTGGCCGCGCGGCAGCTGTGGGGGAGGTTCCCTCTTTGCTGTATTCTCCCATTTCTTCTATCTCCTCCACCCTTCGACCCCCTCCCACTCTTTCAACTGGACAGACTTCTTCCTTCTTGTAAAAATCCACCCACTTTCTGCAACTCCCTCTTCCCCGTTTCTCCGACTCCCCTCAAACTATCCCAGACTACTACTGGAACCGTTTCACCTCCCTCTACCGCTCTAAGAAACTATCCCTGCTTTCCTCCACTGCCCCCACCGCTCTTCAAATCCCTCATCCTCCTCTACCACTCAATACTACCTAAAATTGTTCCCAGTACCCCTTCTCTAGGATACCACCCTCCTCGACTCTCGGATTCAATCCACCCACAAAGCACCCGAAATCACTTTGCAACCGCCCTCCAAATAATGTCTCCCAGCAGTTTCCTCCTCCTCCAACCATGATTTAAAAAATATATAGCCCCTGGAACAAGCCTCACATCTCTGCCAGTTCCGCCCCAACCCCCCACTTAAGACTCCTGCTGCCATTCCCGCTACTTTCTGGGTTCCAAGTCCACTCGACTCCAGCAGGCCTCCCGACCGGGGACTGAGCCCCTTTCCCAGCACGTACCTCGAGGATCCGGCCCGCGCCGCCCCCTGCTTCGTCCTCCGCCCGCGCTCCGCCAGCCTTTCCGCCCTTCTCCCACTCCACCCAGCTCGCTCGCTCGCTCGCTCCCTTCCTTCCGTCCTTGCACCGCTCCCCGGCCCCATGCTCCCCTGGCTCGCATCGAGCTAGCCTTGGCCCTCGCAGCCCTCAAGCTCCCTGGCCCGGCATGCGCCCCTCCCCCGCCCGCTCCCCGCCCCTCCGCTCGCCATTCTTCTCCCGGAGCCGCGCGCCCCGCCCGGCCCCGGCTCCCTAGCTGCCCGCTCCTCCGCGCTCTCGCCCGGGATCCCGCCTCCGGCCTCATTCCCCGCAGCCTCCCGCGCCCCCCGCCCGCGGCCTGACCTGCAATGGCGGCCGCCGAGCGCGGCGCCGCGCGGCCAACGGGCGACAACCGAACCTCCCGCCGCCGTCGCCGCCGCCGCGAGCATTGCCTGCGCACTTCCGGCCCCGCGCCGCCGAGTACTTCCGGGGCAGAGCTGGAGAGCGCGCGCGCACGTGGGGCCGGGGCGGAGAGAGGCGAGGTCCCGGGTAGAGTGCCGGGCGGTAGGTGAGTTCGGGAAGAGCCTCCGGGTTCAGCTGAAACTGTGGGTTCGGGAGGGGTGCAGCTTGCCCGGGGCCGGGGGCCCGCAGACCTTGTCAGATTCCCGGTTCTGAGATGGAGTGGAAACTACTCCGTGGACCTGGAAGAGAGCAGGGGTGGCAGACGCCTCGCGCTCTTTAGTGGCTCTTCAGAACGTGCCCGCTCTGCCTGTGGCTCCCTGATCTTCGGGGTAGACAAGTGAGGGGCCAACAAGTTCTCCCAGTAGGTGTGTGCCAAGTAGCTGCCAGATCAGGCAGGCAGGGCACCTAGTCCTGTCGCTGCTCACTTGTGCTCTGAGTTTCCCCTCCCCCATCAACCTCACGTTGCTGTCTTTAAAGAGTGGGTCTGTGATTTTCAAACTTAGTACTGAGCAAAGCAGAAGAGAGAGGTTCTTGGTAAAATGCCGATTTTCAAACTGTCTTCCTCCCAGAGGTTGAGAAGATGGAGGACTGGATTAGGCCTTCAGGGGTTAATTTGCTGAAGCGTCTCTATTGAGTTTCTGGAGAAAGTCATTTTTAGAAGTGAATTTAAGTGATACCTTTGGAATCTCCCATCCATCAGTGAGGGTAATAAATCGAATGCGTAAGATTTTTCACTTAATGTTTAACAATGACTCTTTTTGTCCCTCCCCCCCCAGGAATGGGTGAATTTAAGGTCCATCGAGTCCGTTTCTTTAATTATGTTCCATCAGGCATCCGCTGTGTGTCTTACAATAACCAGTCAAACAGATTGGCTGTTTCACGAACAGATGGCACAGTGGAAATCTATAATTTGTCAGCAAACTACTTTCAGGAGAAAGTAAGTCTTTGGGAAGCCTGGTGTGGTGTTCCTTGTGTTAAATTTTCTTCTTAAGTTTCATTCTACAGCATTCATGTTCTGTTTTCAGATAGGTCGAGTGACTCTTCCTGCTGTGGAATGGGTGGAAGCCCAGAGCTTCTGTGGCAGAGCTGAGGTCTCTCAGTTGGCGAAAGCAGCTCAGGGGGTTGATCTAGCTAAAGCTGTTTAGAAAGCTCTGCCCAGGAATAGTGTGTCACTCTGTGCCGTTTGAGCGCTGAAGACCGCTGGATCTTTTGGTCACTGCAAGAGAGGAAGTTGTTGAACTCATTGTGATTTTGGTAAAATGACATTTCTTGCTGGAGGTCCGAGTGTGCCTCCCACTGTCAATGAAAAGTCCAAATGCTGTGATATCAGAAAGTGTTAGTAACGTGACAGCAAGGAGACTCCCAAATCCACCAGTCTCCAAGAATGTAGACTTAATTGTGTATTTGGGAATAGAATATATTTTAATTAAATGAAATGTCTCTTTTGTGTGCACATAAATTTGTTCATTTTATATGTGTCAGGTTTTTGCCTACATGCATGTATGTGTGCTTCGAGTGTGCATCACTGATGCCCATGGTGGTCAGGAGAGTGCATTAGATCCCCTAGAACTAGAGGTAGAGGTGGTTATGGATTACCGTTGGATGTTGGGAACCCTCCGTAAGAACAAGTGCTCTGAGCTGTTGAGCCGTCTCTCCAGCTCCAAAGCCTTTTCCCCCCAGGACCTTGGTTACTAACTCTCTTCAGGAGCAACTTGCAGCTCAGTTCAAAAGAGAAGCCGTGGGCAGAGGAGTATCCAGTGCTGAGCAGTCTGCCACCTGAAGTTTAGGTATTCTACAAATGTTTCTAAGAATGAGTCCTGTTATTGACACAAGTGGTCAGAGCATTTACATTCTTAGAGAGAAATCGGTAAACAGTTTCTGACTTGTATAGTAAAGCTAGGAGAGGTGCTCTTGACAGGTAGCTTTAGGATCCTCTATAGGGTTAACTTACTGAAGAACAGTTGCAGGTCCTTGCCCACATCATGCTAGAAATAGGACAAACATCCTTGGGTGTACACTTGTTGCATGCTGTGACTTTTCTGTTTGTCATTTATAACCACTATACTTGCATAATTTGTATGTTTGCTTAATGCCTCTTCACTGCTAAACTTGAAATTCTGTAAGATTGGGAACTATGCCGGCTCTTTGGTACAAAGCCACTGCTAAGTTAACGTTCAGTCCTCCATTTCTTACCTACCCTCTCTTATTTTCTTCTCTTGTCCTCCTGTGGGCATTTTGAACAGCTCACTAATTCAGTCTCATCTTCTGTTTTCTCCATGTCTCCTTTCCTATTCACTGAAATGACTAACCTCTGGCCGAGAAAGATGGCTCAGTGGTAAAGGTGCTTGCTTCCAAGCCTTACTACCTGAGTTTGATCTCTGCAACCCTCATGGTGGAAGAAGAGACCAACTCCTTTCTGTCAGTTGTACTCTGATCTTCATATGCACATACGTTTCGTGCATTCACATTGAGTGAATAAGTGCAGTGAATATTTTAGGGGTTGCCTGCCTCAATCACATCACTCTCAGAGCAAGACAAACAATGTCAGAATAAAAATGTCAGGAGAAGAAAGAGCTTTGTTCCCTTCATTCCACTGACTTTGGCTTTTTGGACAAACCACTTAACCCATATGTCTTTTGGCCTTGCACGTTCAGATTGGAAACATAGTCTCTTTGTATGAAGCAGGCATAAAATTAAAATGCATAGCTGTGACTGCCTGGTGAAGTAAGAGGTCAAAGATCCTAGATAGAGGAGACCGTCAACTATGGGGATCTGTGGGACCTTCACAGGCTGCAGAGAAACAATTTGGGGGTGGCAAGAAGGTAGTCTGGTTAACGTGTCTCCAGCAGGTATTGGTCCAAACCTGGAGAGTGTGACCTCAGGTGGTTTATTTTTGGAATATTGAAGCACAGCATAATTTGGTGAAAATGTATTCTGGTGATAATTAACTTGATCTTAACAATACCAAAGGATACATAAATCTCCTTGAGGAACAAAGTATGCTAAATACAGATCAGATGTGACTACTTTGAAACTCTTTGTAAAAAAAGTCCATAAAGATAGGTTCTATAGATGGACTGAGAGAAACAGCCTAAGGTAAAGGTCTGAAAGAGAGGAGCGGGTGCCGGAAAAGTCCAGCTACACAGATAGCACAAAGGTCACCAAGCTAGTGAGCTCCTAGCCTTCCAGGTGGATAACAGGTGATACATTCCCTCAACAACCCTGTGTGCTAACACTCCAAATTCCCTAGTGCTTATTTGTGAGCACAGAGACCTCCAAGTTTGTAATATTTTCTGAACCAGGCTTTTTTTTATACATGGGGCTCATTGTAGCCCATATGGCTTCAAGTTTAAAGGATTATAGTCATAAGCCACCACACCTGGCTGAATCAATCCTGAATAGCTTAATTTTAAAATATTAGTTGAAAAGCTTCTAAAATAGCCCTAGTTTAAAAGAAAGAGAATTAAATGTGTAACTTAAGTTCAGTAGCTTTAAGTAACTAAAATTTGAAGCTGAAGTATCTTAATAGATACAAATGTCTGATAGTGACAAACTAGTTATTTGTGGGGAAATAATTTTCAGGTGCTGGTGATTGGTGAATTCATGGTAGGTTGAGAAGTTATGATGTTTCTGTAGTTTTTTCCAGGTCATGAGTCTCGGGCTACCGAAGCCCTTTGTTGGGCAGAAGGACAGCGCCTCTTTAGTGCTGGACTCAATGGAGAAATTCTTGAGTATGACCTACAGGCACTAAACATCAAGTATGCTGTGGATGCCTTTGGAGGACCTATTTGGAGTATGACCGCCAGCCCCAGTGGCTCTCAACTGTTGGTTAGTAAGAAACCATCGGTAATTCAAAATGGAGAAGTACTCTTATGGCCACTCGGCTTCCTTCCTCATGTTTATATTATGTCACATAGGAACACCAAACTTAGCTGGGTACCAAGAATCATAAAACATATGATTGCAATTACCATTGAAGGTTAAAATCCCTGGTAGTGAATTAGAGAGATGGCTCAGCAGTTAAAACCATTGCTGCCCTTCCAGAGGACCTAGGTTTGAGTTCCACAACCCACGTGGTGGCTCACTACAGTCTAACTCTAGTTCCAAGGGATCTGATGCCCTCTTCTAGCCTCTGAGGGCACTGCACATTGTGGTACACATACATATATATATAGTCAAAGCTCATATAGATAAAAAAATAACATTCCTAGTCACTTTGCCCTTATCCTGTTAGCTTGGACCTTATTTGCTCATTTGTGAAATGTTATAGTTAATTCATTTCAGCATTTACTAAACTAGGAGACTGGTTTTGTTTTGTTTTGATACACTTTATGTTTTAATAGTAACTTCTGTTTCAAAAATATGAAATGTTAAATTGTAAATTCAGCGCACTCACATCAGTGTGTGTAAAATGACATTTACTATTTGTGTCTGGGGTATAAGGCGTGTGTACCACAGAGTGCTTGTGATGACCAGAGGACGTGTATGAGTTGGTTCTCTCCTTCCACCGTGTGGGTCTTTGGGATCAAACTTGGCAGTGAACGCCTTTTCCCACTGGGCCATCTTTCTGCCCTGAGATTTTTATTTCACTTGTACTAACTTGTATACAATCCTAGATGTTTCCATCTAGGTTTAAAGGTCAGTAGATCTTTTATCTGGGCCATAGGGCTCTGGCAGGTATGTGTGAAGCCCTACTTCTAGACTGTGTCAAATGCAGAAATTTGGCCTTTGGGCCTGTTTTCTGCCTAGAATATGAAGTCAGCCAGTAGTATACTATCAATTTCTTGATAGTAGGTCCCCTTCCCCCTCTGACAAGCTGTTTTGGTTTGTTTTGACTTTAGGGCAAGTGATAGCTTTTAGAGAAGAAACAATATATGTATTTGTATATGAGGGTATTAGTCCTATGAAAGGCTCATTTAGTCTTTTTTCTACCTGTTTCTAAATAGGTTGGTTGTGAAGATGGTTCTGTGAAACTATTTGAGGTCACCCCAGACAAAATCCAGTTTGCAAGAAATTTTGATCGGCAAAAAAGTAAGGGTTTTGGTGGGGTAATGAATAACTTCAACAAGAAGTTATGTTATATGCCACTGGGAATATGATATTTTCCTGTGGCTATAGGCAATGCTTTGTATATATTCTAATTTTTTCTAAGCACAAGTAAAGTTCTAGAAAGGGTCTCATTATGTAGCATGGTTGTGATTGCCTGGCTAAGCAAAAATACAGAAATTCAAAATAGAAAACCAGTGTTTCCAAAAAATCAGCGTCTCATTTTCTGTTATTGTGAAAAACTCCATGCCCAAAAGCATCTTGGGGAGCAAAGGGTTTATTTCAGATTCTAGTTCCACAACACAGTACATTGTCAAAGGTAGTTGGGGTAGAAAAGCGGGGCAGGAACCTGGAGGCAAGAGCTGACGCAGAGCCTGTGGAGAACTTCTGCTTACTGGCTAGCTCAGCCTGCTTTCTTGAAGCCCCCAGGAGCACCAGACCTCGGGTAGCACCGCCCACTATGGGTTAGGCCCCTTCCACATTAATCATTGAACAAGAAAATGTATGACAGGTATGGTTTGCTTGCAGGCCAGTCTAGTTGGGACATTTTCTCAATTGAGGTTCTCTCTTTCAAAATGACTCCAGGTTTGTCAAGGTGACAGAAAAGCAACTGGTGTCCAATGTAAATAAATAAAGCTTTAAATCTGATTTTTTTTTTTTTTTTTTTTAAGCAATGTGCTTTTTGAGGCTGGTTCTGCTGTGTGGGCCAGGCTGGCCTTCAAGTCTCCATCCTCTTGCCTCTGCTTCCTGAGTGCTGAGATTACAGGTCTGTACCACAAAAGAGTTGTGCCTTTTCCATTTTCCCGTTCAGTTTTTTGTGAACTAGGTTCTCATGCTGTAGCCCGTACTTGCCTGGTATGCTGTGTGGTGTTGGCTGGCTTTAAGCTCATGGCAGCCCTTTGTCACGCTTGTGACCTAGGCACTCATCTGAGCTAGCTATGGTTCTTCCAAAGACAGTTGGTGAACAGCCATGCATGGTTCTGTGGTGTGCTGGTAGAACTTGGTTTACAAAATCCAACAGTGGCGCTGTTGTTTGTTGGTGCCTCCTTTGGAGAGTAGTGACCATGCTTTGTGTTCTGTGTCCTTCAGTAATTTTGTTAAATTGACAAACAAAAAACAAACAAACAAAAAACCCAGCACCACCACCAAAAGGAAAGGGGGAAAAACATAATTATGATTGGTTAACAGCAAGGATCTGTTCTGAGAAATGCAATGTTAAATTATCTGATGGTGGGAACATCATCAGGTGTGCTTCCACAGACTGAGGTGGCTGAGGTCACTCACTGGCCTGTATTCAGAGCATCCCTATCTGTAATGTCAATATTTGTGCACAACCATATGTATTTTCGGGCACTCGTGCAAGTCTGTCTCTTTAATCTGAAGCCAGTGTGCACACTGAGATTTTCTTAGGTTACTACCAGGTCATTCTCAGAAGAATGTCTCTATTTACACATTTTCCTCAACTGTTTACACATTATAAAAGTGGGCAGTCAGACTTCATTGTGGGTCCCAGCACAGCCTATCAACCATGGTGGATGAGGAAGCTAAGACTGAATTACACCAGCCCTGTAGGTAACAGTGGAAGGAGAGCTTAGGTAGTCTTCTCCGTGTATTTAAATGTCGCTTTTATCTTTTTATCACTCCTAAGCTCGGGTCTTGAGTCTCTGCTGGCATCCTGCTGGTACCCACGTTGCAGCTGGCTCCATAGACTACATTAGTGTGTTTGATGTCAAATCAGGTAACTTTTTCTATTTAGTACATTTGGGGTGTAGGTTTTGTCAGATTTCTATTTCTCAGTTTCTAAGAGCTTGACTTTGTCACTCTTTCAATGACCCCCATAACCTAATTCCTCATTAATATCTCCACATGTCTAGCACAGATTTTGCCCATTGTTTTCCACATGTATGTCTATGGCTGCGTGTCTCTCTGTCTGCATATCTGTTACATGTATATATATACCTCTGTAAGTGTTGTCCTCCTTTATTACCTACTCTCCTTCCTCTTATTTTTAAGACAGTCTTGTGTTGCACCTGGAGGTGGGGTTTGTTTTTGTGTTTAACATAAGCTGGCTAGAAGCCAGTACCAATGATCCTCCTGCCTCCACTCCGTCCATGCTGCCGTTACAGGCATGCAGAAGGCCAGGTTTTACACATATTCAATGATCCAGGCCTTTTATTTATTTATTTACTTACTTACTTATTTATTTTTACTTGCATAGTAAGCACTCATAACCACCGAGCCGTCTCTAGCTTCTCATTCCTGTTTTTGATTACCACTGCTGCTCTTTGGGGAATCTTCATTCTGCAGTGGGGTCTGGCCGCACTTTATAAGATATGACAGTAGCTTTTACCCTAATGACTTTTTCCTGTTCTTGGCCTGGAAAATTGGGCTACTAGGCCCACGCCTTCAGTGTGAGCTTGCCTCTAACTTGTTAGCATTTGTACACCTGTTAGATACATAGACAAAATGGGTCCACCTATCTTTCTGTTTTCTTTTCCTCAGTGCCTGACCAGAGTGTTTATTTTGCTTGTTCTTAGTTACACATGCCTAAAAACAAAGAATTCCTTAAGGCTTTTTTTCTACTTTTTTTTTTTTTTTTATAAAAAGTAGAAATCCTCCCTCTATCTTTTCTCCTGCTCCCCAAAATAAGCCACTCAACTTAGCTATGGGTTTATCTCTGCTGTAAATGACATGTTTATGATTCTACATTGTGAATTTTAAATTTTGCACATTATTGACTTCAATACCTCAGTCTTCCCTTTCTACCTTTTGCCATAAGTGTTTATCCCCCTATCTACTGATCCTCTTTGTGTGTTTATTTGTAACTGGGTTCCAATCAGTAGTCAGGTATGCTCATCATGGCCATCTGTGTGTGTGCTACTAGCATAGAAAGTTACTTTCCTTCCTGTCTGCTTCCTGTTTAATATTCCTCTTCTCACTGCATTTCTGCTACTTCTTCCTTAAAGTCTTTCAGTTGTATAAATTGATAGAAAATACATCTGAGTATCTTTGTGGCTCTGTTTGGTTTTCCTGCCATTTCTATGTCTTTAAAAAATAAGTCCCTTTGTTTTGACTTCTTCCGATCTGGCTTAGCCACTTGGGCCATGCTGCATGAGTGTGAGGTAAGGAAGACTGGTGTTTCTTTCTGGGGTCCCTGTTACTTCTGTGTTGTTTAGGATTCTTCCTTTCCCTGTTAGGAACTCTGGTGTTGTTCTAATTACTGACTCTGTATACATGCAGAGTGAAGATTTTGTTTGGTTTCTAGGACCCTCAAGCATATACCTTTGTCCCCCTTTTTTTCCTTTGTGGAAGTTTTCTTTTTTTCTTTGTTGGAGCCCTGTATGTGCCAGGTGAGCCCCCTGCCCCTGGGCCCTGTTACACTTACGCTGAAAATTTGATGATACTTGTTGATGTATGAGTCTGTAGTAGGTTTGGTTTTGGTGGTTGGTTGGTTTTTCTCTGTGTCAATCAGTTGTGCTAAAGATTGTTTTCTTTCAAACTCTTGGTTTTGGGGGGAATTCTTGAAATTAGTTTGTACACCAGTTCCTATTTTATCCTTTCTAGAGTTTTTGTTACTTCAGTGCTGGGTACTCTAACTTTCTTAGTCACTCTTATTTTTTTTTTATCTTTTTGGACTTTTCACTGCTTGCTAATTTAAGTTTGTCGTTTTTGTATCTCAGTCTTTGTAGTGGAATTTTCACTTAGTCATCTCTAGAGGTTTTTTTCTGTTTTCAGCCAGGCCTTTGCTAAGCTGTGTTCTGTGGCGATGACTGCAGCCTCTGAGGCACATCTTCCTTCCTGCCTTCCTTCCTTCCTCCCTTCCTTCCTTTCTTTCTTTCTGTTTGTGTTTTTTCAAAACAGGGTTTCTCTGTGTAGCCTTGGCTGTTCTGGATCCAGGCTGGCCACGAACTCAGGGCACTCTGCCTGCCTCAGCTTCCCTGAGTGCCGGGATTTCAGGCATGTGCCACCACACCCGGTTGTGGTTTTGGTTTTGGTTTTTGACTATGTGTGTGCAGGCAGGAATCTGCGAGAGCCATAGTTTATAAGCTGTTGTCGGAGCTGGGAATCAAACTCCAGTCCCCTGCAAGAGCAGCAAGCACTCTTAGCAGGTGAGTCCTCTCTACAGCCCCCGCTCTGAGGCTGTTGGTGACGCTATCTGGCAAGTATTCTATGCCTTTCTGTCCTACTGTTGATTTGCTCATAGCTTCTGTCAGTCTTTTCAGCTTTTCTCTTTAGAGGGAGCCTTCTTCCCATGTGATGTTACATCAGTGGGACTTTTTAGCATGGGTTTTACTAAAGTACCACCTGGCTGCCCTGTTTGGGAACTTCTGAAGTCAGGAGCTTAGAAAAAAATTTTTCTTCTGCTGTTACTTGGTTCCCAGAAATCAATTTTTGAGTTTTTTGTTTTGTTTTGTGTTCGTTTGTTGTTTTTTGGTTTTTGGTTGGTTGGTTTTGGTGCTAGAGATCAGCTCAACCCTGAGAATTACATGCTCTACCGCTGAGCTGCACTCTGACTCCTTTTCCAGGCTCCTTACCCATAAGTTCAGCCCCATCTTTCACCATTCTGAAAAGAAATTTGGCGTTCTTAACCTTCGCTCAGCAGTTTTTCACTTGACATTGTTTTCCTTCTAGGCACCCTGTCCCATCCTCAGTTCCATTACCTTTTATGTAAGAAATTCTTCTGTTGAGATAGAGTTTAGTTAATATCTGGTTGCTTACTCAGGAGATCAGTACTCAACATCCAGCACCCTCTTAGCTTAACTTTCGACCTATCCCTCCTTGGAGGCCCGTCCTACCTGAAGTTTCTGGAGTACAGGGTCCCCGGATCCGGACGGGTTTATGTATGACTCAGGTGGCTTCTTGGCTTTCCTTAAGGCTTACCTGTGTCTCGGTGTCAAGGCTCTGCTTTGTCGAGGCTCCTTGAGTGTTGTCACTGTTTTCTTTTCTCCCTTTCCTTACATCGAGTGTGGGGAAAAGCAGGTGTAATGTGTATATGCAGTGTGCCAGCTTTTAAGTGATCGTCACATCTTTCTGTTTCACTTGCCCAGAAGAAATTTCTTTTCTGCTCTTTTTCCCTTCTTTTCACCTCCCTCTTTTCTCTTCGGGTACCCATTTTGTAGTTTTAAAACAGTTAACACGGCTGTCATTTATTGACTTGCTTTGTTCAAACATCTATCTCACTACGTTATGCTTGCCCTTGCAGTTCTGGAAAAACGAAAGCTAAGTACTACCTACATGTGTGCCTTTTTGGTTTTTTCTTTATCTTTCAGGGAGCATTATTCGTAAGATGGTTTTAGATAGGCAACACCTGGGAGTGACAAAGTCGCGGTGTATAGTGTGGGGCGTGGCCTTCCTGTCGGACGGCACTGTCATAAGCGTGGACTCTGTTGGAAAGGTGCAGCTGTGGGACTCTGCCACTGGGACACTCGTGAAGAGCCACCTCATCGCGAATGCTGACGTGCACTCTATTGCTGTCGCTGATGTGAGTATGGTCACATCCAGGTAGTCCCTGAACCTAGATCCTCCTGCCTCAACCTCCTGAGAAGCTAGGATTACAGGCTTGTGTGACCAAGCCCATCTTCCAAGTCAGTCTTTTCCCATGTATTGTTTATGGGATTTAGAAGGATTCGTTTTGTTTTGTTTTCTCACAACTAACACAGTTCGTGTTTAAATCCATTTTTGGGTATTTCATCTCTTATACTGATCATAGTCTGTTTGTAGTCACGTATCACCTAATGGCAAGAACACATTCTGAGAAACACATCAGTAGGTGATTTCAGTGTTGTGTGAACCTCGTAGCATATACATAGGCAAACAGGTAGTAGGGAAAGCTGCCGCACTGCACACCTTGTGTACCCGTTGTGTGTGCTCTTTTATATGACCAGCAGCAGAGAAATTGAAATCCTTTCTAAACCATGGAAGCAATGACCTAATGAAGAAATCCATACCATGTTCTTTAACAGAAATTTGCCAGCGCAGTGGCGGAGCTGTAATCCCAGCACTCGGGAGGCAGAAGCAGGCGGACTTCTGAGTTTGAGGCCAGCCTGGTCTGCAAAGCAAGTCCAGGACAGCTACATTGCCTAAGTGCTAGGAACCTAACTCAGGTCCTGAAAGAACAGTAGTTCCCTTACTGAACCAACTCTAGCCCTGTGATATATGTATTTTTTTAAGATGTATTTATTACATATATAGTGTTGTGCCTGTGACGCCAGAAGAGCGTCAGATCTCACCGTATATGGTTGTGAGCCATGGTGTGGTTGCTGTGAATTAAACCCAGGACTCTGGAATTGCAGGCAGTGCTCTTACCCTCTGAGCCATCTTTTCAGCCCCAGCCCTGTAATTCTTAAAATCTCATAGCAAAATAAAAATCTTCCACCTCTCTTAGAGTGCAATTAAAAGGTGTGTTTGCTCCAATATCATTGCAAATTTTGAGTAATGTTTTGTGCTATAGCTATATCACTTGGTCCATTCGATTTTTATGGACGGTGTGTTTGGTTTGCCATTGAATGTGTAGCATGTGACTGCATAACACACTTGGCAATACTAATTGTTAATACTTATTGTTAATTAACAATACTAATTGTTAATTGTTGATTTTGTCAGAAGGGGGCGCATTGCTCCCTATGTCTGAGCTTGTTCCTCTGCAGGAACTGCTTGTGGGAACCTCCCTTCTAATTCAGGGCATGAGTTTTCTCTTCCCTTGAGCTGCCCAAATAGAAAACGTGAAGGAATATTTTTCCATCTGGAGCTCATTTTATTGACATCTACCCCCTCATGATTTAATTTCTCAGCAAGAAGACAGTTTTGTGGTGGGCACAGCCGAGGGCACAGTATTCCATTTTCAGCTGGTCTCGGTGACTTCCAGCAGCAGTGAGAAACAGTGGGTGCGGACAAAACCATTCCAGTACCACACTCACGACGTGCGCACCGTGGCCCACAGCCCAACAGCTCTGATATCAGGAGGTAGGTCCTCCCAGCCAGCTGCTCTTTCCTCTGCCCAGCTCTGGCTTCTCTTCTCTGGTTTCTCTTCACAGAGGACTTCTCTCATTATGTGTTCCTTCTCTGCTGCCCTTTGCTTCAGGCACCGACACCCACCTAGTTATTCGTCCTCTCATGGAGAAGGTGGAGGTGAAGAATTACGATGCTGCTCTCCGAAAGATCACTTTCCCCCATGTGAGTACCCCTCTCACCCTTAGCGTCTCCCGTCCCTCTAGCAGTAAGACAACACAGCTCACACTTCAGAAAGGCATCTTCATCCTCTCCTGAGGCAAGCTTCCTTGAAGACTCTTCTTATGTGAACATATGTATATTCATAGTGATAATGAGGTAGGTCTGGTTTGGGTGTTGGAGAGATCTACGCAACTTGTGAGGATGGTACCATTTACCTTAAAGGGAACATGACAAGCCTAGGTTCTCCACCCAAATAACAGGGCCCACCCTTAAAAACAAGCTAACAAAATTCCCATAAAGCACTGTCATGGAAGGGGGGGGTGTTGTTTCTCCAGAACATAAACCCAGGATGATGTTGGCAATTAAAACACACTTTGGGGGCTAGAGAGGTGGCTCAGTGGTTAAGAGGACTTGTTGCTCCTTCAGATGACCCAGGCTTATCTGGCAGCTAGGAATTATCTGTACCTCTAGTTCAAGAAGAAACAATAATCTGGCCTCTTTGGGCACTGAATGAATGTGGTGCAAAGACATACATGCAGGCAAAACAGCCATACTCATACAATAGAAAATATATTTTTAGGTCAGCAGTTGGTGGCACACACCTTTAATCCTTAATCCCAGCACCGAGGCAGAGGCAGGTGGATCTCATTGAGTTCAAAATTAATCTGGTGTACAGAGCAAGTTCAGGATAGCCAGGCATGTTGGCTCACACCTTTAATCCCAGCACCCAGGGAGGCGGATCACTGTGAGGTCCAGGACAGCCAAGGCTACACAGAGAAACACTGTCTTGAAAAACAAAAACAGAAAATAGAGTTTTTTTAAATGTCCACATATGTGACCTGGATGGCACTGCACTGTGCCTGGCTGCACGGCCTCCATTCACTAACATCTGTGTCACTCTAACTGCTATTGGTCATTTTAAAAGCACCTTGTTTATTCCTCTGTTTCAGAAGTCTTTGTTTGCGATTGTTGCCTTCAGCATAGAGCCCTAAAGTCATGTGTCTGTTGATCTTGAACTGGCCCGTCTCACTCAGCCTTTCCATTCCGAAAGTCTTTCCACAGTGTGCTAGCATCTGACCTGTTTCACATGCCCTTTCCTCCCTGCAACTTCTTACCTTGTCTTCTCTGCTTGACTAATCTTTACCAGTGAACTGCCTCTGCTCTATGTAAGTTCCACAAGGCTCATCCTATGTTTATTCATGTTAAATCTTGTGCCATACTATAGCATGACTGCCTAGTCTGAGTCATTTCTTTAGAAACATATTGAAATGAGGGGCTATGATTTTGGTTTGGTTTGGTTTGGTTTGGTTTTGGTGTTTTGTTTTGTTTTTCGAGACAGGATTTCTCTGTGTAGCCTTGGCTGTCCTGGACTCAATGTAGGCCAGGCTGGCCTCAAACTCACAGTGACTGCCTCAGTCTCCTGGGATTAAAGGTGTGTGCCACCATGTTTTGTGTGTGTGTGTGTGTGTGTGTGTTTGTTTTGAGATTGGGTCTGAGTATGTAGCCCAGACTGTCCTGGAACTCACTATGTAGACCATACTGGCTTTGAACTCGCCTCTGCCTCCCAGGTGCTGGTCCTGTACACCTGGCAAAACTAATGGGTTTCAGCAGTAGAGAAGGGGTGTGCAAATGTGTTGCATCTGGGAACAGTACATGACCTGCTTAAAACTTTTCAATTCTTGGATACAGCGGCGTCTCATTTCCTGTTCGAAAAGAAGGCATCTTCTTCTATTCCAATTCGCTCATCACTTGGAACTTTGGAGACTAGGATCCACAGCTGCAACAGGTGTGTTAGGAGAAAGGGATTTTTTTTAACTTAGTTTTAAAAACTGGCAAATTAAAAAAAAAATTTGAAAAGGTGGGAAGGAAAAAAATACCAAGAGGGGCTGATGTATGCCTTCCTGGGAGCACAAGCCCTGGGATTGAACCACAGTGTCATCCAGTACACCCACACAAAAGAAAACTGGAGCCATAATAATACACAATATTATTCCCAGCGCATGGGAGGTAGAGGCCTGTGACAAGAAAAGAAAACTGGAAAGAGAATGCAAAATATCAAAATTGCAGTTGAAATTCTGACGGTAGAAAATAAGTCAAGCATGGTGGCAGATCCCTGGAATGGGAACAGGAGAATCAAAAGTTCAAGACCAGGACAATAGCATCCCTGAGCTTGCTGGCCAGCCAGGCTAGCCTAATCAGTGAGCTTCAGGGTCAGTAAGAGGCCCTACCTCACAAAAGGAAATGGAGCTGGCCAGTCCCACCCAATATTCCGCCTTTGTGGATCTCTGATTTCAAGGCCAGCATGGCTTACATAGTGAGTTCCAGGCCAGCCAGGATTACATAGTCAGACCCCTACTGCAGTAAAAAATAAAGTATAGAGCAACTGAGGAAACACTTAATGCCACTGACGTGTACACACATACACAGATATATATATCTGTGTGTGTGTGTGTGTGTGTGTGTGTGTTTTTTAAAGAATAGATTGTTCTGTATCTGTGGGGAATTATTGTCCTCCCATGAACAAGAAGAAAATAACTCAGTGTTAAAATCTTGTTTTGGAGGTGGCTGGAGAGAGGGCTCAGCAGTTAAGGGCACTGTCTGCTCTTCCAGAGGATCCAGGTTCAAATCCTAGCACTCACATGACAGTTTACAACTGTCTGTAACTCCTTAAGAGCTGACACTCTAATATACACATACATGCAGGCAAAACACCAGTGCACATTTCTGAAATAGGGTCTCACTCTGCAATCCTAAGAGCTTCTGGCCTGAAGACATGCTGAGGTTAAGAGTGTGCACTGCTTTTGTAGAGTTCATTTCACAGCACCCACACTGGATGGTTCACATCTCCACATAATTGCAGCTTGAGGGAACCTGAAAGCCGCTTCTGTCCATCAAGTACATACCCCTGTATGTGCATACCCATGCACATAAACGCCTAAGAGTGGATAAAAATCTTTGAAAATAAAAGAGAGCTTAAGCTTTTATAAGCTGCATGCAGGAGGTGTTGAGGTGACGGCTGTGGAAGCGTGCTTTGCCCTGGCCAGGCTGGTGTAAAGTGGGCTGTTGAAAATGAGGTGGAATGGAGGGCAGTGGCAGTCACGCATGGGAACAAAGGCCGTGTGGCTCTGCAGCAAGCAACCAGGTTACAGAGTGTTTGATTTGTCTTCCTATGAATGTATTTAAACCTGCTTCTTCCCACCAGCATGTGTATGGGTGGGACTTCAGCAGACTGTGCCCTGGAATCCTATTCCCTTTGCTGCTCTTCACATAACCCTTCAGATTGTACAGATTTCCCACTGGTACGAACTCTGTTACTGAAGGTTGATCTTAAAATGGAAAGATGCACACATTTTCTTTTGATGAGAAAAATCTCAGGGAAGTTTCTGTTTTCAGGCAAGAACGGAGATACTCTTCCACTTTCTAAAAATGCAGACCATCTACTGCACCTCAAGACAAAGGTGAGGAAGGCTCTTGCTCCTGCTCCAAGGGCCAGAGCACATCTCCATTCTGAATCTGAGTGTCACTCAAGCTGTAATCTTAGAAGACTATGCCAGACTACGCCAGATATTGAGAATTTGATAAATAAATACAGGAAATTGGTTTTTTTCCTTTTGATACTATAAAAATAGCATGTGTTCTTTTAACAATTAAGATGGTACAAAGGTTCTGTAATCAAATTTGAACCTCATGCTGACCTATGTCTTCCTGTTCACTGTTCAGAGATAAGCACTTCCAATAGTTTCTTGCATATCCTCCCAGGAAATCAAAAGAACTTGTACTTATTTGTATGTGTGTGTTTCCTTTTTACATTAGCAACATACCATGTAAACTGCCTTATTCATTTTCTCTTTTAGAAAAATGTCTTTTAGCTGTTGGCAGTGATCCCACTTAAAATCTTAGTACTTGGGTGGTGACAGCAGGAAGTTTAGGAGTTCAAGGTTATCTTTGCCTATTAGGGTTCTTGAAACCACTCTGGGCTGCATTAAATCCTGTTTCCTATCCTGTCTTTGGTTATTTGTGGTCGCACATGCCTATAAAGCATTTAGAGGGTTTGAGAAGGAGGGTTGTACTGAGTCTGAAGTCAGCCATGGCCTGGCTGTCCCTCCCATCCCCCACCAAAAAATACATGTTTGCTATGTCATCAGTGTTAGCCTTAAAGTTACAGTCCTGCCTCAGTTTCCCTGATACTGGAATTACAGATATGTACCTCCACACGCAGATTGATTGATAATTCTATATAAATGTTGCATTTTTCTTTTTCTTAGAGGTGTTTTGGGGTGTGGAGTTTCAGGACAGAATTTCTCTCTGTGTAGCCCTGACTGTCCTATCACTTGATCTGTAGATGAAGCTTGCCTTGAATTTAGATCCACCCACCTCTACCTCCTGAGATTAAAGGTGTATGCCATCACATCCATCTCCTAGAGATTTTAAAGCAGTCATCATGGACAGAACAGAAAATCAGCACTCCTGATCATCTGTCCTCAGCTTTTGCATTGATGCCTTCCTGCTCCTGTTTCCCAGGTTGAGGCTTTCTAAGTTATCCAGGGACCTAAGATACTACACACTTATCTGCAGACCTGTGTTGGATTTGGAAATCAAAGTTGCATCAGTGAGGTGTTCTGCCTGGGATTTAGTCATAGTACACCCAACATGAGTGTTTTAAGACTATATGTAGGCAAACTGGGCAGTGACCATCACTGCCCAGTTTAGTCCCAGCACTCAGGAGGCAGAGGCAGGAGTGTCTCTTGAGTTTAAGTCAGCCTGGTCTACAGAGTGAATGCCAGGACAGCCAGGGCTACACAGAGAAACCATGTCTAGAAAACAAAAAGAGCTTGAAGATTTCCTGTCATTGTAAGCTTGTTATAAGAAGTTTTGCCAGGCTTGGTGGCTTACTCCTCTGACCCAACATTTGGTGTCTACTGTAAGGAGACTATGGTGAAACAGAGTGAGACTTTGTCTGAAAAAAAGTTGGTTTTTCTCACTCATGTCGCTTCCTCCAATTGCCAGGGCCCTGAGAACATTATCTGCAGCTGTGTTTCCCCATGTGGAAGTTGGATAGCCTATTCTACAGCTTCTCGGTTTTTTCTTTATCGATTGAAATATGAACGTGACAACATAAGCCTCCAAAGAGTAAGTGGGGCACACTGTGTTCCTGTACAAGAAGGAACTTCCTAAATGTGTAATTTTGTTTGAAGGGGAAATGAATAAGAATCCTTAGTGAAAAGTTGAGTGGTCATAGCCTTTGCAGAACAATCTTTAAGGACCTGCTGCTAAGTCTGACAAACTGAGTTCCATCTTCAAAACCTACATGATGGAAAGAGAGACTCCCACAAATTAAAACACATTTTTAAACATTTTATTTACTTAGTATACTGATGTTTTGCATGCATGCATGTATGTCTGTTCACTATGTGTGTGTCTGATGCTTGCAGAGACCAAAAGGGGAGGGTCTCTTTCTGGGACTGAAGTTATAGGTGGTTATGAGCTGCTAACTGGGTGCTATGAATCAAACCCCTGTCCTTTAGATGAGCAGCCACTGCTCTTAGCCACTGAGCCAACTCTACGTACCCTACACATAGTTTTTGTTATAGAAGGCTCTAGGTTGAGTCTTTAGCATTACCACTGGAATGCTAAACATTTGTTTGTCATTTCTTCCTCCATTCCCTCTCAGACCTCCTTCCTCTAATGCCTCTCACTCTCTTCACTCACAAGTAGATAGCCTTTTTCTTTGATTATTATTGGTGTGTGTGTGTGTGTGTGTGTGTGTGCATAAACATAAATCCAACCTGCCGATTTTAGGTCTATTAAGTACATTAAGAAGAAAAAGAAATAGAGAAACATTTTTAGCATGGTATTTTATTCCCATTGTAAGTTTTTTCAAGGTAGAAAATTGAGCAATTAGCATCCGCATGAAGAGAAGGCTAGATGGGCTACAGGACATGTGCCAGTGTTCCAGGCCTTTCACAGGTCCTTGCCTTGCTTGGAAACTCTAAGAGTTAATATAACTGAAGCCTGGCTGTTTCGGGCTTTGGAGTGCTGCTTTCTCTCATTGGCTTTCACGGTTGATTTACCCAAAGGTTTCCAAAATGCCAGCATTCCTTCGCTCTGCTCTTCATATTTTGTTTTCTGAAGATTCAACAAAGCTCTTTGTGGCATCAAATCAAGGGTCTCTCCACGTCATTCGTCTGTTGGAAGGAAGCTTCAAGCACTTGCACACTTTCCAGCCTCAATCAGGTGGGGATTTCTGATTGGACAAAGGGAATTCTCAGGGTCTCTGGTGACTTTTTTTCTTTAGATTCCAGTGTTGGGATGCTAGGGCTCTTCTCACCTTGGAAACATGCTCACTCACATGTTTGCAATTTGAAGTAGGAGGAGATCTCTGGCAGATGAAGACTGTCAATGAGATCTGAGTGCTCCTCACACCTACTCCTTTCTCACTGGGTTTTTGATTCCTTATTTGGAGCCAGAGAAGTTTCATCATCCTTAGTTTTGTTAGCAGAGTCAGGAAGAAAGTGAAAGTCATCTGCAGTCCTGACATCAAATAACCCCCTGAGTATTTTGGTATTTTACACATATGTCTGTAGAGTTTTTGTAGACATGCAAAGATGAAAATATTGTGGTGCATATAGTTTTATTTGGGTCATTTGTACTTGTGACTGTTTTTCGTATTCTGTGAGAACAGGGATTACATCAGTAGGTGACCATATATATCAGCTAATGCTTAGTTTACTGTTGACTTAAGATTCTCATCCACTTGGTTGGTAGTTGGATACATTCTACAATTGGTCCTAGCTGCTTTGTTGCCACTTAAACTCCTGTCATCCTGGATTGTCAACATTCAGCTCATTGAAAAGCTGCGTAAGGCCAGGTTGGTGACACACATCCTTGGTCTCAGCACATTTGAGGCAGAGGCACATCGGTCTCTGAGTTTTGAGGCCAAGCTGGTCTACATACTGAGTTCCATGATCGCCAGGTCCACATATAGAGACCCTATCTCACAGCTCCCTATCCTACCCATCCACCTCCACCACCACCACCACCCAAAAAAAAGAAAGAAAGAAAGAAAGAAAGAAAGAAAGAAAGAAAGAAAGAAAGAAAGAAAGAAAGAAAGAAAGAAAGAAAGAAAAGCTGCTTTAGAAGAGATGTATCATGTAGGAGTCAGGTGGATTAAACTAACAATATTTTTAATTATAAATCTTAATCTTGTCCTTAACCTTTTGTTGTCATTGTTAGTTTCATTTTGTTTCTGTGTATATCCCTGGCTGTCTAAGTACTTGCTCTGTAGACCAGCTTTCTCAAACTAAGAGGTCCACTTGCCTCTGACTCTCAAGTGCTGGGAATAAAGATATGCGCCACCAGCACCCAGCACCTTACATTTTTACCCATCCTTCAACAGGTGGGTTATAGCGTGTTGTAAAGCTTTTCTTGTTACTTGGGATTGTTAGATGTAACACATATTTTAGCATATAATGTTGATCTGATTTTGATCCCATGACTTCATGTTGCAAACTGATACAAGACCCTTTGACAGACAGAGGTGCTCTGTAGAGTTAAACAGACAGTAGGCACCCAGTAAGTTCAGTATGTGCTTCAAGTCTGTTAAACATACTGTGTCCATAACGAATTTTAAAACACTGAGTAGGAAAGGGTAGTCTGAAGTGACTGCTGAAGGTAAGACTTTCAGTGCTTCACTCAGGTCCTATAGTGTGATTCTCACAGCCTCTCTTCACAGGAGCGGCAAACTAGGTAAATTGATTTTACATTTATTAGTTTGTTTGCACCACATCTCACGATTGGCCTGAAAGTTTCTATGTAGACCAGGCTGGCCTTAAACTTAAAGTCTCTGCCTCCTGAGTCATAGGATTAAAAATTTGTGCCACCGTGCCTAGCAATATCTAATTAAATTTAAAAAGTGGGGAAGGCATGATTTGGGAGGCGGGAGCACATGAATCCCAAATTTAAGGCTGTCTTGGGCTACAAAAGTAATTTCCTGCCCCCCCCCCCAAAAAAAGTTTTAATTTAAAAATAAACTGGTTAACCTTTAGAACTAAACTCCAGTAAATTTTCCTGTAAATGATTTTCAGCCACGTGGGTCTTGTGGTTTCTGCATCATCTCCACCACAGGGTAAGCTGTGGGTGCCTGATTCAAGAGTTTGCTTCTTGTGTCTTCACAGGGACTGTAGAGGCCATGTGTCTTTTGGCAGTCAGTCCAGATGGAAATTGGCTAGCTGCATCGGGTACCAGCGCTGGAGTCCACATATACGATCTGAATCATCTGAAGGTGAACATCAAAATTTCACAGCAGCAGTTTGAGTCATAAGGAGGCTGCTAGTCGTGTTAAGATTCTAGGCAGATTGGAGTGACCTGGAAATTTACTAGACTTTTTCCTCCTTTATAGATTCCTGTTTTAGAATTCTTTCGAACCTTAAAACTGTACTCGTAATATTAAGATTAATGAGAACAGTGTAAGCTGTACTCAAAATTAGGATTATGTTAATAATCGATTTCCTGACTAGGGATATAATTCAATGGTAGAGTACTTGCCTAGTGTTCATGACACCCTAACGTTAGCACAAAATAGACAAATAACAAAGTGATAAAAAAGACAAAAATACCCAGTTATCTTTGCTTTGAGGAAGGAGGGAAAATTCTGATACAGAGTTGAAGATAGGAACAGGTTTCCTTTTATCATTTGCCTTGTAAATTCAGTGTGACTTACAATTAGATAGAACCATAAATTTAGGGAGTCAAAAAATCTTTGTGACAGATAGGTACTGATGCTGCCAGCTGTGCCTTGAGTCATGTACTGCAGCTCTACCCCAGCACCGCCACAGCCGGTGTGTCTGTGCGGTGCCCACATGCCTTGTAGTTGAAGCCATCCGTAGGCAAGAAGTTGGGTATTTTTTTTTTCATTTTGGAGTAGCTTGGTTTTTGGGGGTTTTGTTTGTTTTTATTTGGTGTTTTTTGGTTTTGAGTTTTTTGTTTTTTCAGGACAGGATTTCTCTGTGTAGCCCTGGCTGTCCTAGAACTCACTCTGTAGACCAGGCTAGCCTCAGACTCATCTGCCTGCCTCTGCCTCCCAAGTGCTGGGTTTAGGGCGTGCACCACCACTGCCCCGAGGCAGTAATGATTTTAAACCCACTATGGAGGTGTGTGTTCTCAGTTTTATATGTAAGCGATTGATATTGACACATTGTTACTCAAGATGAAACTGCTCTTGCATTCTCTGGAAATACTCCATTTTATAAGCAGTTAAGCATGATTTATTTGTTCATTTGTTTGAGAAAGGGTCTCAACAGGCAGTGGTGGCGCACACCTGCGATCCCAGGACTTGGGGAGGCAGAAGCAGGTGGATCTCAGTGAGTTTAAGGACAGCCAGAGCTACACAGAGAGATCCTGTCTCAAAGATGGACAGAGAGAGAGAGAAAGTAAGTAAAAAAGAGAAAAGGTGTCACTAGCCTGGAACTAACTCTAAACCAGGCTGATCTCAAAGTCAGAGATCTACCTGCCACTGCACCTAGCCACTTTTTTCTAATGAAATTAAAGTTCTTTATTGAAATGCCTGAATTTTCTTTGTTTTTTTAATATATATATTTATTTATTATATGTACATTTTTCTTCCTTCATGTACACCTGCGCACCAGATGTCATTATAGTTGGTTGTGAGCCACCATGTGGTTGCTGGGAATTGAACTCAGGACCTCTGGAAAAATGGTCAGTGCTTTTAACCTCTGAGCCATCTCTCCAGGCCACTGAATTTTCACAGAATGCTTGTGACTTTTGTTTGTGAGTTTCCAAGAACAATATTTCCAACAACTGACTTGGGGATTTAGGGTTTAGTGCAGTAGTAGAGTACTTGTTTAGTACATACAAAGCCCAGGATTTAAAAACTACCACCAGAAAACAACAAAAGTAATATATTACCAAAATTTCCTGGCATCTAGCTTTCTTTTGGAGGGTGTGTGTGGTGGGTTTTTTTTTTTTTCTTTTTTTTTCTTTTTTTGAGAAAGGGTCTCACTATATACACCTAGCTGGCCTAGAACTCACAGAGCTCCCTCTGTGTCTGGAGTGCAAGGATTAAAGTTGTGTGCCACCATGCCCAGCTCACTCTGCCTTTCTTGAAGGAAGATGACGTATACTGTTGTCCCTTGTCTTCTCTCTCCAGCTTCATTGCACAGTACCTGCTTACAATTTCCCAGTGACAGCTCTGGCCATTGCCCCCAACACCAACAACCTTGTCATCGCTCATTCTGACCAGCAGGTAAGAGGTTCAGGTGCTTTCTACCTTTTGTCTGCTAGACAAAACCTGGAAGCCAGCATGGACGGTTTAAAGAAACCTTCCCGTGAAGGATGTTGGAAGATATGTAGGCAGGTTTCTTTTGTGCAAGTGAAGTTTCTGTGTGTGGCCTGGGCTCATCTGTGACCAGCAGAATCCATTGTTTTGCTGGACCACAGATTACAATGCAGTTCTAGAGCCAGGAAGCACAAAAGGGATAGAAGAATTTTGAAGCACTTTGCTAATTTAAACTAGGGATGACCTGGACCCAGGTATTAAACTTGATATGTATTGTAATAAATTCTGAAAGTGACCTAAAAATGTATGGTTTACCTTCACAGCCAGAGTAAAAGCCTAAGTCTACAGCTTTTTTTTTTTAATGCTGAGTTGTGAAGAGGTAATCTTTAAAATACTTGAGCTTAGAACACATTAGAAGCTCATCAATGCTTGTGTATCTTCATCTGTAAGATGGAGATAATAGTATCAGCTACACTTTACTGAGGTTCAACATATTGGGAAGCACATTTGATTAGATTGCTAAGCAAATAATGCTTACTGTTTTGAACAGTTTTTACACCCTCATGCACACACACAGTATCCAAAAAAATGCTCTCTCTCATTTGACCAAGACTATTGAAAGATGGAACCTTAAGTTCCTTTGTCATCATAACTGGTGCCCTCTGAGTTTAGTGGCAGTGGCCCATCATGTGAGTAATTGAGGAAGCTCACAAGGTTCAGGCCAGCCAGAGCTTCGTTGCATGACTCTGTCTCAAACAAAGACTTCAGGGTGATTTATTGTCTGTAATTAACCTTTTAAAACATTTTTAAAAGTGGTGGCAAAATGTAACTGAATATTGTGCCATAAGGTTTGCTAATACTTCTGGTTAAGAAAGGATGAAACCCAGAAGGGACGGGAGCTTCTGAACTAGTGGATGCACGTTTGCGCTTATTTGGTGTTGTGTTCAGGTATTTGAGTTCAGCATCCCAGACAAGCAGTACACAGAGTGGAGCCGGGCTGTCCAGAAGCAGGGGTTTCACCAGCTGTGGCTCCAGAGGGACACTCCCATCACACACATCAGCTTTCATCCCAAGAGACCCATGCACATCCTCCTCCACGACGCCTACATGTTCTGCATCATTGACAAGTCCTTGGTGAGTTCTGACACATGTTTACGTGGGATCTTTAGTTTTGTATGAGTTTGTGCATGCATGTATGCAATGGAGGCCAGAAGAGTTTCAGATTCCCTGGAGCTGGAGGTTCAGGTGGCTGTGAGCACTCTGGCATGGGCTTGGGAATAGAACACAAATTGTTGTACAAGAGTAGCAAACGCCCTTAATTGCTGGGCCGTCTTTCCAGCACCCTGTATTGTTTTGGGTTTTGAGACATGGTGTTGCTTTGCAGCCTGAAGTTAAATTTGCAGCAGTCCTCCTGCCTCTGCTTCCTGAGTGCTGCAGTTCTGTGAGTCACCATGCCCACTCTACTTGATTGTACTTAGTTTTTAAGTGGAAATAATGACTGATTAGATAAAGGAAGGAGCTTCAGAAGAAAAATTGCTCTTACATTCTTTGGAGGATAGGTACTTTTATTTGGCACAACAAGGCTAGCCTTTATGGACTTGTTTTTGCTACTGTAATTTCTCTATGTGGCTATTCAACACATAAATTTAAGCAGAAAAGTGATTAAGTTGGGATTCAGAAGGTGACCTCGTCAGGGAACACCTTTGAGTTGGCTGACTCACTTAGCTTTCGTTCTTGGGTTACTGAGTTAAGCAGTTCCGTTAGAGACACCTGCTGGTGTTTTGGGCACCCTGACCCTTAGCCAAAGACACTTCAAAAGTTGATCTTTGTGTCTCAGAAGTTTAGAGCTGGAGTGTCAGTGACTGTAGTTTAGGTAGGGACACCAGTTTCTTTAGTTTGAGATTCTAGCTGCTGTTCTGGTTTTTCACAAATATATATATCTTTTCTGGGCAGGGGCTTTTTTCTCGGAGGCCTGTGGCCCACAGCCATGGCTGTGCTGCACTTCGGGTTTCAGTTATGCCCAACCCCAGCTGTTCCTGTGTCTGTGAAGGTGGGGTGGAACATGCGTGGGTAAGGCAGCAGATGGCTCTAAAGGAGGTGTGCACAGAGATGTGTCACTGAGGCTCATCTTATGAGCCCTGTGTCCAGGGATGTGGGAAGCAGAGCTGCCTGACAAGTGCCTTCTGTGAGGTAGTGGTACAGGAAGAGCCCCTCCCACTCACTCACTCATCCCCCTGTAACTCAGCCCAGAAGGCTTTCTCCCAAGTGCTGGTGATAAGTCCCTCATGCCATTGTACGAAGTGAGCTAGTTCCCAAGGAAGTCAGAGATGAAGTGAGTCATTTATCTGGCCATCTCTTGAAGTGTTGGTGACATCATTGTGGGTGGTTTATGTTATTTTTCCCCGGGGGATAACCTTAGCGACTTGGCCAGTGTATTGGACGTGGTTGGAGGGAGGTATAGAAAGTGCAGTGCTGCCTCTATGGGCTGAGATGCTGCACATGCCCATTTGGTCTTTCTGACAAGGTGTTACTGACAAGACTGGCCTAGGATCTGCTTGTTTTTAATCTTGCCTTAGAGTATGAAACTCTTTTAGCTTCAGTCTGCCCATCATATCCCTTCTTGACTTTTTTATATGACTGTGGGTATATTGATACTTAAGATAGGTATATAAATGAAGTATTACTGAAAGTAAATCCTTTTAAAATGTGTGTATGTGTGTATGTATTTGTGTGTGTGTGTGCCTTCTTGAGTTTATATACACAATGTGAATGTAGTGCTCATAGAGGCCAGAAGAGAATATCAGATTTCCTGGAGTTACAGGCAGTTGGGAACCACCTAATGTGCTGGGAACTGAACTTGGGTCCTATGCAAGAGTATTAACTATTCCTAAGCACTGAGCCATCTTTCCAACACCCACATCTGTTTAAGACAAACCTTTGGGCTGAGGGTGCAGCTTAGTTGGAATGCTTGACTACCATGCATGAAACCCTGGGTTTGAGTCCCAGCACATGTAAACCAGGTGTGGGAGAATATACTTTGGAAATAGAAATAGGATTGGAAGTTCAAAGTCATTCCTGCTTCCATCATCACTTTGAGTTTAGCATGGATAGTCTAAGAAACATCTCTCAAAAAAATGGTTTTCTGGGCATGCCTGGGGTGATAGCTCAGTGGTGAAGAGCACATACAGAGAGTAATTTAAAATGTGTTAAGTCTTTATACATAGACTTTTCATTTATTAAAGACTAAAGTGGAAGGGCTAAAGAGAGACCACAGGTTGAGAGACGCTGGCCTCTGGCGTGCATAGGTGTGCAGGCCTGTGATTCTAGCACTGAGGAGGTGGGGCCAGAGCAAGCAGGAGGAGCACAGTGAGACTTTGTCTTAAAAACAAAACAAAAAAGGAGAACTAGCTGGGTGTGCGACAGCCATGAAATAACTTTACTGTTTTTGTGGTGCTGGAGATTAAACCCAGGGCCTTACACAAGCTGGGATACAAGTTCAAGTAGTGTATCTTGTTGGGCCTTGTGGATCAAGCCCGTAATACCAGTTATACCAGAGACTGGGGCAGCAACATCACAAACTCAAGGGCTAAGAGTGAATTCACGGCCAGCCTGAGCAACTTAGTGAAACTGTCACAGTACTAACAAGTAGCCAAGTGGTCGTGTTACGTGCCCTTAATCACGTGCTCAGGAGGCAGAGGCCAGCCTGCTTATATGGCCAGCCCCTGTAGTGGTACAACTACAGAATGAGTTCCAGGACTGCCAGGGATACATAGTGAGAACCTGTCTCAAAAAAAACAGGAGAGAAAAAAAAGAAGTACTAAAAACTCAAAACGTGGGGATATCATTCAGGGTGCTCTTATGTGTGTGAGTCGCTTTATACTGCCTTTTATGTGTGCAGCCCCTTATACTGCCTTAGTCAATAACTAATATATCTTTGTCTTTTTAGCCACTTCCAAATGACAAAACTGTGCTCTATAACCCACTTCCTCCAAAAAATGAATCAGATGTCTTCCTGAGGCGCACGGCCCATGCATTTAAAATGTCTAAAATATACAAGGTAAAAACATCTTGTTGTGCCCTGGATGGTTGCTTTCCTTTGATGTTACCAATTGTGATAACTGACAATTAGAAGACAAGACAATCAATCCTTTTGATTGTAGAGACCCTGACTTGGAGACAAGTGACCTTGAAGGTGTCTGTAACTATGCTTCATTCTTGACTCAGTATGTTAGAGCAGACAAACCATACTTCCGTGTGTGAGAGAAGTTTGTAGTGCGCAATAATCTTGGTGCTCATGTGGGGTCTTTGTTAGAATGAATAGTCTTCTCAGGGGGACTTCTGATGAGAGAACGTTTCAAGGAATACAGGGAATGTCTGTTGAGCCTACGGTACTACAGCTGTCTGGCCCAACTCAGGCTCCCCAGTCGTCAGACTCCTTATGCACAAAGTACACTGAAGTGCAGGCCTTTCCCCTCATGTTGATCTAAGAGTTTCTGTCCCTTGAGTCTTGAATGGAGCTGGTGACGTTGCTGTCCTCTCTTGCAGCCCCTGCTCTTCATGGAGCTTTTGGATGAAAGGACGCTTGTGGCCGTGGAGCGGCCCCTGGACGACATTGTTGCTCAGCTCCCTCCGCCCATCAAAAAGAAGAAATTCGGAACTTAAAACAGGGCACCATTGGTGTCTTTTCTTGAACTGTCTACCCTATTTTTGTTGTTATTTGTTTGTCTGTCTATTTTTTCCCATATCATGATAATAAAACAAAGTTATTCTTTAGGACTAGTCATTTTAAAAGTTATTTTCTAAAATAATGGGCAGGGTTTCCCTTAAAGTGGAGTGGAAGGTCACTGTAAATGTCAGTACATCCGTCAGGATGTCTCTGGGTACAAGCACTCGCCCCTCAATCCTTACAACTCGCTCGATGCCTAGAGCCCATGGCTAAAGGAGAGCGCGTCTCTGGAATGTCCTCACTTCCCATTGCCCTGTGCTTGAGCACAGTAACTAATGGAACTAAACTCCAGGGCATTTGTAGCTGCTGTAATGCTCTGAACAGCTATAAGCTCCTACTGCTTGTTTTGAGTTTTGTCTGGTTTTGGACCATAGTCTCAGGAAAGAAGGTAGTGCAGGCTCTCTATTCTCTTGTCTGCGCTGTGATGTCAAAAAGCTGTGGTGTCACTACTGGCCTGCAGCCTGTTCACAGGCACAGGAACCTCCCAGAGCCGCCCTGGAGGGTGCTACTGTTAGCCGTGATCTGCTTCATAGTTCAAGGAAGAATTTCAGCTGCAGCATCATAAGGAAGTGCTCCATCCAAACATTAGATGCCTTTGGCAATTATTAAGGAGAAGATAGGGATATGGGGATATATGTGGACTGCATGTCTGGCATGTACAAGGCCGGGTTAATCCTCAGTGCCACGTCATGCGAAAAGCTATTACCGGCCCTTCTGTCTTCCATATGCCAGCTGCAGACGGTAAGAAAGCGTTGGGCAGGGATTTTGCTGGAGGGTAGGAAAGGGTTGGGGACCTGAGAGGCAGTGGCGTGTGTATGTCAGCCTCCCTGTTCCAGCTGCTTTGACAGTTACTCCCAGGGCTGCTCTCAACTGACTAGTTTTGAATGTGATCCTTGAGTTAGAAGGTGAAGAGCAGTAGTTAACCTGAACCAAGCAGATAGGTTTCCTTAGCATCTCACTGGTCACATTCTGTTGCATGCTGTGGAAAACCAGTGTGTAGAGTTTTGTGTGGCTAGGGATGGAGGGCTGAGGATGTGGGTTCTGAGGGCATCATGTCAAGTGCTGGGGAAAAGCATTTTGCTGCAATGAACCTCACTCTCTAAAAGTGAGATTTTAAGGTAGATCTACGGGCTACAGTTTAACAGAGGTTAGAAGAGAGTGATTCCAGTGGGCAGTATGCGTCTGGTTCAGTGCAGCAAGGTTTATAATCATTGCCAGGGTCTGCTCTGCCTGTTCAGCTCTGGCAGTGACAGTAGTTTAAGCACACGTGCAACTTGTGAGTCATCTGTGACCCACCACTCTCTTCCTTTTTGAATGAGTTTCCTTTTGTTAAAATTTTTTTAAAAAGGCATTTGCCCAGTGTGTGTCAGACTAGTGAGCAAACTAATCCTGGTCTCCCTAGAAACATGTTTCTGAGTCTGCAAATGATGAGACTTGCCTATGAATCCTGGCACTTGAGAGGCAGAGGTTAAGAGTACAAGTTCAAGGCCATTCCAGGCTGCAGTGAGCTCCTGTCTCACAAAGCAAAAGAGCCAGCCAGGGCTATGTAGTGAGACACCAGAACCCCCTCCCCACAAAAATGTGAACCGGAAGTTCAAAGCTGGGTGTAGTGATTCGTGTCTTTAATAGGAGGCAGGGGCAGGCAGATCTCTGATTTTGAGGCCACCCTGGTCTACACAGGACTACCGTGTCTTAAGCAAAACAAAAGTTCAAGTTACTAGTCTGCATTGAAAACATGAACAGAGTAAATCTAGGATACCACAAGGACTAACCTCTCGGTTCTCACTGGCTGTACAGCTGTAAACTCAAGGAGTCCTGTTAAGTGAGGGCTGGTTTATGGCTTGACTGATTTAACCTTTCTTGTGCTGGGGGTGGAAGCTGGAGCCTCCATCAGCCTTGAATGTATAGTAAGTGCCCACCTGACCATGACTTGAAACCTCTTGGATTGTGAAGGATGTTTCTGACAGAGAGGGCTCAGAGTGAAGTAATACTTCTGAAAGCGGCAAACATTCCTTTGCAAGATTTCCAGCCAGTGATTTGGACTTCCATAAATGGTGTGGGAAGTAAGAGCTTTGGGGCTTGAAAGTTCCTGAGTAGAAAACTGGAGACAAACAAATGGAGCCCAAACGAATTGGGGCAAGTCAGAAATTGGGGGAAGGGAAGACAAACCCGTGTTAAAGAACATTTCGGTGCGTATTTCCCGCATTTTGAGGATTTGTGTGTGTATCGGCTGGAGCAGTTTCCCCTTTGGCATCGTTTGCAGCTTGCTCCTTTTACTTGAGTTGTGCAGAGAAGTTCTGACCAGAAACTGGCCTAGACATGGTCTTTCTTGCCAACGTTATTCAAATGGCTTAATAACACATTTCTCCCATATGCTGGCAGGTAATCTGATCTCTTCACCATGGAAATAACAAAACTTAGACTAGGAAGAGCTAAAACCTTGGAATACTGAAGGTTAGAAACCATCCAGTTCTGGGGTTTTAGAAAGCTTATTTTTTTTTTAGCATCAAAATTGTTCAGAGGTGGGGGCTGGAGAGATGGCTCAGAGGTTAAGAACACTTGCTGCTCTTCCAAAGGGTCCTGAGTTCAATTCCCAGCAACCACATGGTAGCTCATAACCATCTATAGTAAGATATGGTATATAAATAATAAATAAATATTAAAAAAAAAAAGAGCTCTTGCTGCTTTAAAAAAAAAATTGTTCAGAGGTGTGATGGTGTGCCTGGAAGGCAGAAACAGGAAGATCAGGAGTTCCAGGCCAGCTTCTGCTACACACTCAGTTTGAGAGCTGCCTGGCCACATACAAAACTTTTGTTGAAGGCCTGGGAGTGTGGCTGGGTAATGGAGTACTTTTTTGATATGCAGGAAGCCCTAAATTCAATCCCTAACACCAGCAAATAAATAAGTAAGAAATAAACCCACAAAACAAACAAAAACCTCAAATGGAATCTTGTTTTGTTTTGGGGGCACAAAGTTTCTCTGTTTAGCCCTGGCTGCCCTGTCCAGCTGCCCTGTAACTCACATAGACCAGGCTGGCCTCACACTCACAGAGATCTGCCTTCCTCTGCCTCTCCAGTGCTAGGACCCTGCCCAGCTTTTCAAATGGACTTTTATTCTAAACCACAGGGTAGAGCTTTTCTGATTAGGGAATAAGAAGCAAGCAGGAGCCTTTGCATAATGGAGAACAAAGAAAAATAAAGTGAATATCACTCCTGTTGTTCTTAGAGTGGAAGGCAGCACTCCTAGGATCTTCTCTACTTTGTCTCTTAGTTGTAGGGTCAGTATGATGACTAGCAGGCAGAGTACTGACAGGATTTTTGTGGGCGGCAGGAATGGTTTTCAAGCAATCTTGCTCTGGCTGAGCATGAATCTCTCTTTAATACTGAGTCACATGGGCAGGCTTTTGATGTAATCATCTGGACGACCGGAAAGAAGGGGCTGGTAGTACATTGTCTCCTATTGCTCACACTGGGGAGGTTGGGGTAATTCCTGGGTGTGGAGATTCTCTTGAAGACAAAAGTTCAGGGTCATCTCAGCATTGTGGCAAGTTCAAGGCCAGCCAGGACTATTGAGAACCCTGTTTTAAAAGGCTGGCAAGATGGCCCAGTGGGTACGGGTGCTGGTTGACAAGCTTAATAACATGAGTTCAACCCTGAGTACACACGTGGTGGAAAGAGGGACCGACTCCCATGAGGTGTCCTCCGACCTCCACACTTGTACTCTGCTATGCACATGGGCCCCAAAGAAGGGGACGGTGTGGGGGGGAGCCAGGAGAGTGGCTCACACAGGTGATCCCAGCGCCCAGAAAACAGGTAATTATCACTCCAAGTTCAAGGCCAGGAGGGGCTACATAGTGAGTGCCAAATACAAAGCTAGATTCTGGGGGGGGTTTTGGGTTTTGGTTTGTTGTGAGATAGGAGCTCACTATGTAGACGAGGCTGGCCTCAAAATGATAGGTCAGGAGGTAAAATAAAAAAGCATCCACTTTGACTCAGGAGCTCCTGGAGGAGCTTGGGGGCTCAGGAAGCCCTATAGGCTGCAGAATTGTGAGGCACTGAAAACTGTTAGAACTGAGGAGGGGAAAGTGGACATTTATTTTTAGATCTTATTTGAATTTCATGGCAAATTATGTAATTTTCATAATTGTCAATAAAAAGCACTGGTGATTTTCCATAACTAAGTGGATTCAAGGAAACTCAATTGCTTAGCATGTCCTTGCTAATACTTTCCTATAAAGAAAGTCACACAGTTACAAAACTGTCCCCAGCTGCTTCCCATTAGGAATGTGGTTAGCAGATGTGGGGTTTCAAAGTCCTAATGCAAGAGATAGTTAATCCATTTTTGTGGGTTTTGGATGGGTAGTGATTTATCTTGGTAGGATGAATTAAAAAAAAAAAAGTGCCCACATCAATTTAAACGTATCTTTCCTTCTCTTAGTATCTGTTTGTCTTGGAGAAGAAATACATTGTAGAATATTTCTAGCAAAGGGCAAAGTAAAACTACCTTAAAAGGGATGACTTCTGAGGAAGAGTTACATGTGGATGTTGAACCAATAATTTTACAAGTACATTTCTTCCTTGGCCTCTTCCTAGGTAACTTTTGTGCAGCTTTTGCTTCTGTTCCTCTGGAATTAGGGAAGTGACCTTCAGGCTTGCTAAAAAAGCTGCGATTTAGCCTGAGGCCCTCCTTCCTGATGAAATTACGCAATGCTCAAGCCTTGGAAGCAGCAGCCCAAGATTCACTAATTCTTTTCTTTGACGGCTCTTGGCAGTGTCTGTTTCCTTCCAACCGAAGTGTACCTTTTATACAGATCTGTTTTTCACCAGAATTAATTTGACCATTTTTCCTTATGCCTAGAATCAAACCATGTGGCAGACTCATTCCTAAAGAAAATGGGGACTAAAGCCAGGCATGGTGGCAAATACCTGTAATCCCAGCACTCTGGGAGGCAGAGGCAGACATATCTCTGTGTGTTCGAGGCCAGCCTGGTCTACAAGGCTACACAGAGAAACCCTTTCTCAGAAAAAAAAAAAAGAAAGAAAGAAAGAAAAGAAAATGGGGACTTTCAGAAAGTTTCAACCTCGCTCGGATTTTAGTGTTTGCCACTGCTGAAGGCCAATAATAACAGCTGATGCTTTTTTAAAAATAACTTAATTTTTATGTGCATTGGTGTTCTGCCTGCCATGTATGCCAGTATGAGGGTGTCAGATCTTGGAGTTACAGACAGTTGTGAGTTGTCATGTGGGTGCTGGGAATTGAACCTGGGTCCCTCTGGAAGAACAATCAGTGCGCTTAACGACTGAGCCATCTCTCCAGCCCCCAGCTGATAGTTTTTAATGTTCTGTACTTCACATTTACATACACCACTCAACCCTCACAGTGCCTAACTTAAAGGCAGAAGCTATCTGAATTTTTTTTTTTTTTTTTAAAAGATACTAAGGTTTCTAACCTGAGCCCACTATAGAGTTAGTAAGTGGCCAAACTGGGCTTTGGTTTTTGTTTGTTTTTTGAGACCAACTCTCACCATGTAGTCCTGGCTAGCCAGAGACTTGTAAACCAAACTGGCCTTGAACTCACAGAGATCTGTCCATCTTTGCATCTCAGTGCTGGCTGAGCCTAGAGGAGTATGTCATCACACAGTATGTCCAAACAGGCATTTGAACCTCAAGTTCTTAATTCTCAAGCTCTGCTTTACAATGAAAGAAAAGAGAGGACCCGCACAGCTATTAGGTTTTGAAGGTGTGATGTTGCGCAGGCAATTCAACTGTCCTGCCTTTAGGGTCCTGACAACATCCTGTCAGTAGCTGTGTCCTATGACATCATCTGGGCCAGGTACTTAGGTGTAACCTGTCTGCCATTCCCTCCCTCCCTCTGCTGTCTCCCTTCTCTCTGTCAGGGCATCTCCCTGCCCCCACCTTGTCTCTCTCTCTTTCCCTCTCTCCATCTCTATCCAATAAATAGCTTTCCTATCAAATATGTCATATGCATGGCATAGTTTTAAATAAATCCCAACAGAAGGAGCATAGAATCAGAGCCTGACTCAGAATTTTAGGATGAAATTACAGAACTCAAGGAGCTACTGACACCCCCTCGTCTTGAGATAGTGTGAGCTTGACCTGTTCTGAGAACTAGTGAGACAAGTTGATAGAGGAGAAGAGCTATTGACAAGTGACAGGAATGAAAGGTTATAGGAATTGCCTCAGCCATTTCATTTCCTCTTTTAGGGTAGATAAAATAATATGCTTGCTGCAGGAATTCTCTAAGCTTGTCTCCCTGTCCTTAGGAACCCATGGAAACAGATGTGTACCCTATTTCAATTCCATTACCCACAGTAAGTAGATTTCAACAACTAGAGATTTCCTAGACGGTAATCTTTCGGTTTTGTTTTTTTTCGAGACGGGGTTTCTTTGTGAAGCCTTGACTGTCCTGGACTTGCTTTGTAGACCTGCTGGCCTTGAACTCACATTGATCTGCCTGCCTCTGCCTCTGCCTCCCAGAGTGCTGAGATCAAAGGCATGTGCTACCACGCCCCAGCTCCAAGATGGTAATTTTTACCCTGCAGGGAAGCAATAACTTTCCTAGGGATTATCTGAGAAAACAGAAGCACTGGAAGCAGGGATTCCAACCAGCCACAAGTTTAATGAGTTTGCTCTCTGCGAGGCAGTATTTTTCAAATAGTGGGGAGCAAAAATAATCGGTATGTGGTCTTTGCCTTCCTGGAATATATAACTTAGTTGGACATTTCCAGCCTAGGCATAGAATTACATTGTTCAAAGGAAAAGTCCCAAAGAATTAAAGAGTCGCAGAAAGCTGGAATGAGGTCTTGTCAGGTGGGGAAGAAGTGAAAGGTCCCAGAGGTATTCTGAAGGACTTGAGTGTGAGTGTGTGAGGCATCACTGGAAGATACTGGCTGAGCGTCTGAGCTAAAAGTAACGGTGAAAGAATGTGGAAATGCAGCTGTGAGGACGGACTTCTTACGTTGGAAGCAGGAAGATGAGTCTGAGGTCATTCTTGGCTACACAGCAAATTCTCAGCTGGCCTGGGTTACATTGTGTGGGGAATGGGGAGTAAGGGCTGGGGAGTTGGCCCAGTGGCGGAAGTTCTTGCTGCATAACTATGAGAACCTGAGTTTGAATCTCCAGAACTGAGACATGAGCTGAGCGTGGTAGTTCATATCCGTAATGCCAGGGCTCCTACAGCAAGGTGGGGGTACAGAGAACCCCTGGAAGGTCATTGGCCAGCTAATCTGCTGTATGCAGCAGCAAAGAAACCTGTCCCAAACCATGGAGGAAGGAGAGGCTGACACCTGAGGTTGTTTTGACTGCCTTATGTGTGCATGGCTTCTGTGTACCTGACACACACACAGATAGCGGCAAAAGGGTAGAGGGTTCAGTGCTAACCAGGCTTATGAGGTGAGGTCTAGGCCAAAATCACTGCTTCAAAATAACCTTTTAAAAGAAATACTCCCAAGTAATCTCTATTATCTTCCCCGTGGGTTTAAATATTTTGCTTAAATATTTTGTTATATAACTTGCTACTTTACATAAGTGTCCTCACCATTAAATTTGTGACTTCCTCCAACTCTAATGACAAAAAGTCCTTCATACTCTTGGAAAGAATTCCTAGCACTTCCCTTTTGTTAATAAAGGTGTCCTCTTTAGCCCAACCCCCTGATGGCACATGTGCAAGTGTTAGAATTAGTGCTCAGACAGGGAGGAATCAGCTGCCGAATGCTCTCTAACAAGCAGAAATTTCACATAACTCAGGCCTCTGGGGGCTCTGGCTCAGCTGGAGGAAAGCCAGAAATGCCTGTGACTGCAGGTGCACTTGGGCACACTGGGACCTGCAGGAACAACAAGCCTGCTTTACTGCAGTTGATTTAGGAGAGGGCTAGAGGGCTGAGCTTTCACTGACATCTGCAGCTTGGAAAACCGTGCCCCACTCATTGCAAAGATCTGTTGTAATGATCTTTTTCTTTTGGTGAAAAGATACATTTCTCATTTTTAATTCTTTACTCATTCAGGCTCTGAATGCTTAACCCCTGTTCAAAGGACTCATTGGAAGTTTCTGTCTGCACAAGAATGCACTTTGCTAGCGCGGAGCATGGCTAGAGTTCAGGCTCTTCCGTGTGCATTTCCAGAGGAATCCTTTGAACTTCCCCTTTTCCAGGAATTGAAGCATACTCCCTGTTTGTTCCCTGTCTCTGCCCAAATGACAGCATGGGAATTTTACTTCTACTGCTAATGATTTTGCTGAAAACTCACCTTCTTAGTGTGGTTTCTGGATTTTTTTTATTTTTTAAAGACAGGGTCTTACTGTGCTGGCCTGGCTGACCTGGAAATCACTTATGGAGATACAACTTCTGTCTTAGCATCCTGGGATTTCAGGTGTGAGCCACAATTCCTGGGCAAGACACCCCTTTTTTTTTGAGGTGTGAGGTGCTAGTAAACAGCATTAAACCAGGAAGCTGGAGAAACGAATTTGGCTTGTTTTCTTATTGTGGATGTTAAGTCAGAGACTTTAAGCAGTGGATTATAGTGTCCCAGGCAAGAAGATAGATTCTCACAGTTGTGTAGTTAGTATAACGAAAGTCGTATTTTATTATGCTGAGGGTCATCACACACGATTCACAACTACAGTCCTAAGCCTATCTCCCCAAGGCTGGTGAGGGAACAGTGAGACACAGGGTTTGTTCACTCTGTGTGAAAACTGGGACATCTCTCTTCTGCCACACTTCAGTGCTCCTGGTTTTTCATGGGCTGGGCCAGCTTTTCTGTAGTAGCTTTCCACCTTCATTCCCTCCTCAGGCCTCCAGCCCTGATATCTTAAAAACTTGTACCATTGGCTCTTCTGGTATCCAGAGCATATCAACCAACTTTCCTGGGGCTGCAGATGGCAGATTATAGACTTCAGGCCCATGATCTTGTGGCTAATCTCGCACAATCTTTTTTAACTATGTACCCATTGGTCTGTTTCTCTGGGGAACAATAAAACATCACCGTGCTGCAAATGTCTTTGACCCTGCACACTGTGGCTTCCCAGTGCTTAAGAAGACATGGTCCCTTCTAATTACAGGCAGGTAAACAGGTGATTTAAAGAAGTACTGACAAAGCCTTTGGACCTGTTTTCACTTACGCTGTGTCCTTTCTCTCCACTGTCATCTTTGACTCACCCTCAAGACTAACCAAATGTTTTTTATCCTCTCCTCGGGACGTTTGTACAGTCTTTTAACCACAGAGAATCACACCTCGTTGCTTGCCTCAGTTTATTTCCCCAATTAGACCACAAGCTCTCTCGGGTTGCAGTGCATTTTATTCGGCTTGTCTCCAGGGCCTTAAAAGGAGCCCCCGGCACCCCTCTGAGCGCTTAGCGCTTTTGCAATGAACTAGTCAATCCAAGAACGAATGCGCCACCCGGCCCTGCAGGAACGCAAAGTGCCTCTCCCTGCTGACTCTGCCCTCCCTGCCCGGGCTGCCCTCGTAGAAGAGGTCGGGAGTTCGAGGAGGTCACGGGGGACCAAAGCGAAGGACGGCGAGGAGCCTCGCTGCGCTAGCCGCTGCCCACCTACCGAGAGCTTTGGCGAACCGGGACAACTTCAACTCCCGGAAGCGGCCTCGCCGGCCTTCCCCCGCCCCTCCGGAAAGTGGGCGTGGCCCTCATGAATAATAAATCGCCGGGGGGAGGGGAGGGGAGGGGAGGGGCCGCCCCCCTCGGGCGGGAAGGGGGAAGCGCCGAGGCTGCCTGACTGGAATCGGGGGAGCTGCAGCGACGGCGGCCGCGGGAGCAGGGCCGGCCATGGCGGTGTGGACACGGGCCACCAAAGCGGGGCTGGTGGAGCTGCTGCTGAGGGAGCGCTGGGTGCGGGTGGTGGCCGAACTCAGCGGCGAGAGCCTGAGCCTGACGGGCGACGCCGCGGCGGTCGAGCCTGAGCCGCCGGCCGTCGCCTTCAACGGTCTCCCGAACGGCGGCGGCGGCGGCGGCGACTCGCTACCCGGGAGCCCGAACCGCGGCCTGGGGCCGCCCAGCCCGCCCGCGCCGCCCCGGGGCCCCGCGGGGGAGGCGGGCGCGTCGCCGCCGGTGCGCCGAGTGCGAGTGGTGAAGCAGGAGGCGGGCGGCCTGGGCATCAGCATCAAGGGCGGCCGCGAGAACCGGATGCCGATCCTCATCTCCAAGATCTTCCCGGGGCTGGCGGCCGACCAGAGCCGGGCGCTGCGGCTGGGCGACGCCATCCTGTCGGTGAACGGCACAGACCTGCGCCAGGCCACCCACGACCAGGCCGTGCAGGCGCTGAAGCGAGCGGGCAAGGAGGTGCTGCTGGAGGGTGAGCGGGGCCGGGCGGGAGGCGGCGCGGGGCGGCCTGAGCTCGCTCGCCAGCGCGCACTTTGTTTCTGCCACCCCGCCGCCTGTGCGGGGCGAGCCGGCTCTCTCCGCCTCGGTCACCAGACCTCCTCCTCTGGGGCTCTGGAGTGTGGAAAAACTGACGCGTCCGGCGAGGAGAAAGTTGGGCAGCCACCGAAGTGTTGCTCTGCTGCCCCTCAGCGAGGCGAGGCTGAGATGTAGGGGGGTGTGGGGAGCAGCAGCCGCGTGAGAAGCTCACCCCTCTCCGGCACGGCAAGCTGACACTAAGCACCAACTACCGGGCGAGCGACCGGCTCGAGTTCCGTGGTCTCCTTTTTGCCTGCGGGGAAGCGTTGGCTGGGCGCTTTCTTTAGTCACCTCGGGCTCCCCGGGCGGGCGGGTCTTAGTAAATCCATCCACACCGATGCCAGCAGTTTGCTTGGGCAAACCACCAAAGCACTGGCTAATTTATGGGAATTTAACCCATCATTGGCTCTCAACAATAGCCAGAGGAGATCATAGCACTTCGTGGAAGGCAGAGAGCTGATACAGCAAGTTTGTGTGCTTAATGAGCCTTGTTTAACAGCGGAGGCTCACGTGTTTGAGCATTTTACTGCCAACTAGAGTTTCGCCCCTTTTGCAAGAGACTGGTGCCAGCTTCCCACCGCTTGCAGGCGTGCTGCTTCAAGACCAGTAGCATTTTATAAGACTCTCTAAACCTTACCATCACACGATATGTGCGAATAGCCTTCTTTACCTTAAATGTACATGCGATCTAGGTGCTATGAAGTTTCATATGAATTGATGCAAATGGGGTAGAGCTAAATATCATCCCCAAGGACTCGTGCATGCTGAAGGTGATGGGGTATTGTAAAATGAAAAGCCAGCTGCTTGCTCTAGAAATAATTGCACAACCAGCTTCATTTCCGCTGTTGAGTCAGTCATTCCAGGAGCATTTACTGCTGCTAGATGTATAATAGAGAATGTGAAAGGTGCTGTCCCTATTTTATCTCTACGTGGGGGAAATGACAGAAAATGCAAAACAATTTCTAGGTAGGAAAAACATTTAATACTTGATTCTGTAGTACAAACTACAAGATGCTAAGGGATTACAAATTTAAGAAGTATTTGATGCTACTTAGCGGTTGAGGTGGTTCACACTCGACACTGAAGAGGCAGAGGCAGGCAGATCTGAGTTTAAGAGCCTTGTCTAGGCCTACACAGTGGGACTCTTGTCTCAAAAAAAGAAAAAGATAAAAGTATTTGATGGAAATAGGCTTTAGTCCAAGAGGGCTTTCCAAGGAGCAAAATTTTGAGCTAGATCTTCAAGGAAGCGGTACAGGCAAATGTGCAGAGATGAGTCAGGAAGGATTACTGGCAGGGGCACTGAATGGAAGGGTTGGGGAGAAAATCATCAAACTAAGAGGCCAGAAAAAAAACCTAGTAAAAATAATTTCTATCTTGTTTGTTTGTTGTTGGCCTGAGATTTCACAGAGATTGGATTTGCTAAGTGCTAGGATTAAAGGCATGTTCCACCATGCTCAGCTTGTGTGTGTGTGTGAGTGAGTGTATGTATATAAGTGTGTGTTTGTGTGATCATGTACACATTCAGGCCAGGAATGTACATATTCAGATGGCCTCAAAGTGGTCATCTCACGAATGCTGGGATTTACAGGCATGTACCTCCATATCCAGTTTTCACTTAAAAATTTTTAAAATTATTTTATGCATTTGAGTGGGGTTTTTTGCCCACATGTATAGCTGTGACCCACATGCATACAAGGTGCCCTGAGAGGTCACAAGAGAGTGTCAGATCCACTGAGATCCAAGTTACAGGTGATGTGGGAATCAAGCCGAGGGAGGTCCGCTAAGAGCAGCCGGTGTACTTACCAGCTGAGCTGCTGAACTCTCTCTCCAGCCCCAGTCTTCACCTTTCTATAAATCTGTGATACTTGGGGAAAAAATAGTTTATAAAGAAATAGCATTGGACTGGGTGGTAGTGCTAGTGCATGCCTGGACTCCCAGCACTTGGGGAGATAGAGGCAGGTGGATCTCTGAGTTCGAGGCCAACCTCGTCTATGAAGCAAGTTCCAGGACAGCCAGGGCAGAGAAACTGTGTCTCTGAAAAACCAAAAGGAAAGAAAGAAAGGAAGAACATGGGTTGGTGAGGTGGCTGAGTGGCTTAGACCCTGTGCTGCTTTGTCAGGGGGGCCAGGTCAGTTTTCAGTGTGCACATCACGTGGTCCACAGCCACCTGGAACCCAAATTTCAATACATCTGACACTTTCTGGCCACCCAAGGGCACCTGCACAGACATGTACACATAATTAAAGAGTGTTAAAATTTTACTTTTTTAAAGTGCTGTAATTGTGAAATTGCAATGCCTCACTTTTAGAATGTCTTACTTAGGAGTCTTGGTTCTATCCCAATTTTAGACAGAACCAGATACTGCCCAGAAATTAGTGTTAGTAAAAGGAGTAAAAATACAACTAAATTGGCATAGGTTTGTAAAAATAACTATTATTTTAAGTAAGTAATTTGACATTGGTCTAGGTAAGTATTTGAGTATAAATTCTTAGAGCCAGAATATTGAATTTCATTCAGTTTTGTGGTATGCAGTAGTGCTGGATAGAGAGTTCAACCTTTTATGCCATATTAAAATGCAAAACAGGAGGTTTTTGTTTATTAGTGGTTTGAACCTGGTATTTGTAGCTATAAAATGACAACCATCTAGGGAATGCTTCCCAGTATTCATTAGTTTACTCATAGGCCTTGTGTGCTTTTAGAAACAAGATTGCAAATGGTGGCATAGTAACACTTATTGGAAGCCTTTTTACCTAGCCTGTGGACTTTGTTTTCCCTTTTGTGTAAGACAAGCAGTTTGTGTCTATATAGGTGTGGCTAAGTCAGTATGGTGAGTTTGTGGTGTTCCATTTCTAAGCCAAAGGATGTAAAAATAAAATTGCTCAAGTACAATCTGGAGCTGGAGAGACTGACGCCTTTACACTAACGCACATGAAATAAAATTAAATAAAATTTAAAAAGAGTCGTTAATGAGGCAGGAAAACGATCTAAAATTGAGAACTGTTGTTTTCTTTTTCTTTCTTTTTCCCCTTAAGCCAGAGTTTCATGTAGTCATGCTCTCCTCCTGTTCTGAGTCTAGTCTTGAACTCCTGGTCCTCTGCCTCTGTTTCCAATGGGCATGGTTATAGGCCTATGCTATCAAGCTTGGCTCAGTAGGCCATTTGTAAAAGATGAGCATTTAAAGTATGGTGGCATGAATGTTTAAGTTCAGCGCTTGGGAGACAGGCAGGAGGATCTCTTGAGTTAAACGTGAGCCTAGTGAGTTCAGTATAGACGGTTATGCAAGAAACCCTGCCTCAAAATCAACAAAAAACCTACATGGGAGATTAATGCAGGAAAAGGGGTTGTTTTAAAAGCGCCATTGGCTTCCTGAGGAGACCCTGCTATCAGGTCCCTGAGGAAACCCAGCGCTTGAGGGGTGGAGCCAGGAGGATTGACAGCTGTTGGAGGACAGCAGAGGTTACAAAATGGGAGTAAGGGGGAGGTTTGGAGGGAACATTATTCCTTAAGTAAGGAATAACACTAAGTAATAGTGTTAGATGCCCGAAACCTTGCCTTGACATAACGTACTAATATTCTTTTGATGGTGTGGGCAGAGAATTTCAGGCATGTTCTTGCCACCCACATGTCAACAGCAGCCTTAGTGTCTGGTTGCCTGAGGTTAGGAACTAGAGCTAAAGGATTCTTTTTTTTTTTTTAATCTTGGAAAGGTGAAGGGATTGTTCTTACATTCTCTTGTTAAACATTTACTCAATTTCTTTTTTCTTAACCTCACTGTCCTCATCCCCAAGGAGAAAAGCCTGTTAGTGATTTTGGTTTGGTTTGTGTTTTGAAGACAGGCTGGCCTGGAACTCCCTGTGTAGACCAGGCTGGCCGTGGACTCAGAGTTCTGCCTGTGCTGCCATGCCCAGCTTCATAATCTCTTAGAGAACAACCAAATTGTTAAGCTATGTGTTTTTGTGCTTGTTTGTTTTTGTCTTAGCCTCTCTTTATTTTACTTAAATATGTGGGAAGCTATCTCTGTAGCTTTTTGAGTCGGTGTCTCTTGTAGCTTAGCCTGGTCTTGAATTTGATATGTAGCTGAGGATGACCTTGAACTCCTCCTGATTCTTCTTCCACTTTGTAAGACATTTCTTAGAAGCTCGTTCATGCCTGATATACACTCTAGATTATTACCATGACATGGGAAAGTAATTAATGCTGATAGAACAGTCATGAAACTTCTAAGAATATTTTCTAGGAACATAACCAAACTATAATTTAGGTCTTAATTGACAACTTCAGCTGTTATCTTCCTACCATGTAGCACTTTCTGGGTGAAGGTTACTAGATTTTGCAACAAATGTGTATTTTTGATCATGAATGTGAGGTCTAGCTGATGGCTAAGTAAATATTCTATAGTGTGGAGCTGACTCAAATGCACCAGTTCAGTGTTCTTGTCCTGAACAACACATTGACCAACTAAACAAACAAAAAAATAATGTTCCTATCTGTGAAGTGGTTTTTGTTTTTTTGAGACGGAGTGTCTCTGTGTAGCCCTGGCTGTCCTGAAACACACTCTGAAGACCAGGCTGGCCTCTAACCTGCCTCTGCCTTCTGAGTGCTGGGATTAAAGGTCCTTGCAGCTGCCCCTACTCGGCCATCAGTTCTAACTTGTTTTCCATTTGTTCTCTATATGGCCCCTTTAAAAGATTTATTTATTTTGAGTGTGTGTTTACATGCAGTGTGGCATATGTGTAGAGGTTAGAAGGTGTCTTGTGAGAGTCTGTTTTCTCCTTCCATCGTGTAGGTCAGGGGTTGGACTTAGATTGTCAGGGTTGGTGGCAAGCACTGTTACCTGCTGAGCTGTCTCACTGGCCTTTCCCAGGAATTTAACAAGCTCTATCAAAAGAGGAACAACCAACCAATGAGGTTAAGTGAGATGGTTGAGGTTATCTAACAGACTAGTGTTGGAAAGGTACTAAAACCTATTCCAGAGCCTTCTCTTTTCTATAGTCCACTACAGAACAGGCTCCTGTGTCTTCTTGTGTTACATTGTACTGAGAGGTTTGTGTGGAGAGAAACCTGAAGATGGTTCTTGGCATCAAGGAATGTCATGCAGTTGAGGAGAGAGAGCTAGGTGTGTTGGCACATGCCTAATCTGAGCAATCAGGAAGCTGAGGCTGTGGAATTGCAAGATGTAAGACCTGCCTAGACCACATAAGCAAGGTCCTGTCTTTAAAACATTAAAATAAACGTAAGTAAATTGGGGAAAGAGAAGACTGTCAGCTAGAGAATAATTGTTGAAATGTGTAATCTGATCAGATTTCTCTGAAGGGAGTAATCAGCTGGGGGATCGAATAGTTGAATGTGACTTCTAGAGGGAAGGGAATTTGATCCCAGGGTTGAAGGACAGGCAGCTTCGCTGTAGATGGAAGCCAATCCAAGTTGAGAGGGTAGTTTGAACAAAAGCCAAATGAGCATGATATATAGTAGGAAATGGAGTGGAGAGCTAATTGGTACAGACCCAAGGGAAGAAAGGGAAATCAATTAGGTTTATGCAAGACTTTGAAAGCCAGAGGAATTTGGATCTTTTTCATTCTGTCATTCAGCATTTAACAGGTATCCACAGCAAACAAGGTATGTTGTAGATGCTGGGAATTCCAAACTGGAAGTGATCCCTGCAGTATACCCTTTAGGCTAATAAGGGACAATTATAGCCTATTTTGGTAAATACTTTCATAGGGGTGAGACTGCCATGGAAACTGGTAAATGCTTAAAGGACACAGTATGGCGATGGTAAGAAAGCTGCTGCTATGTTCATATGTGTAGACACACATTCCTTCACAAAGCATAATCAGATGAGTGTCATTTTGAGACAAGATCTTGTATATCCAGCTGGCCTCCTATTCTTGATTCTTCCACTTCAGTCTCCTGACCGGGGTGTTAGCTTCGACTTAGCACAAGGGAAGGAGTAGGACATTATATCTAGGAGAGAACATAAGGCAGAGGGCAGATCATCAGGGCTGTGTATACAGTGCTAAGTGGTGGTCTCTAACATTAAAAAAAGAAAAAGAAAACTGAGTTTTATGAATATTTAATCTACAGATGACATCAGTTCTCTCAGTCTCAAGATGGTGGCAATACACACTAAGTACACAAGGTAATGTGCCAAGGGAAGAGAAGGGGCTTCCCAAAGGAACAGGGGGATAGTTATGGTGACTTTCTTCATCTGCCTGCTGTCATCAGGTTGGGACATGCAGTGCCTGACTTTACAGTTTACTTGACTTTAGATTCATCTTACATCTGCTTTGAACTAATCTTCACAACATGAACATATGGCTTAGAGGTTTACACAAAGGAGCTATAGATTGAAGGTTTTTGTTTGGTTGGTTTTCTTGAGACAAGGTTTCTCAGTGTAGCCCTGGCTGTCCTGAAGGTTTTTGTTTGGTTGGTTTTTTTTTTGAGATAAGGTTTCTCTGTGTAGCCCTGGCTGTCCTGGAAAACTCTCTCTCTCTGTAGACCAGGCTGGCCTTGAACTCAGAGATCCACTTGCCTCCACCTTTGGAGCATAAGATTAAAGGTGCACCACTACACCCAGCTTCAGGTTTTTATTCTTATTTATCATGTATTTGTATTTTACCCTGTATGTATACCTGTGTACCAAGTATGTGCAGTGCCGATGGAGGCCAGAAGAAAACATCACGTCCTCTGGAACTGAAGTTACAGACAATTGTGAGCCATCATGTGGGTGCTGGAAACTGAACAGCCAGTTCTCTTAACTGCTGAGCTATCCCCCTATCCCTATAGCTCTCTCCTTTTTCTTTTTCTTTTTTTTTGGGGGGGGGGTCTAGACTGGGTCTCTCTTGTCTACTGGAACTCCCTGTGTAGACCAAGCTGGCTAATACAGAGATCCTTCTACCTCTCAAGTACTGGGATTAAAAGTATGAACCACTACACCCAGCTCCAATATTTCCCTCTTAATGTGAGCTCTTAGCCACATAGTGAGGTTATTGTATCTGTCAGGAAGTCTGTCTGGAAAATGAAAATGTCATGGAGACCATTTGAAAGACAGATATGCCTACATTATCATCAATAATGAACCCTAATATATATTCACCCTAATATATATTACACTTTGAGTCACTTAGCTGCTGATGCTGGAATGACTTCATGTTTATTTCCTCACTCTTTCTTGATTTCTATATTTTATTTATTTTACATGATAGGTATTTTGCCTGAATGTGTGCCTGTATGCCACATGTGTGCCTGGTGTCCACAGAAGGTGTTAGATTTCCCTGGGACTAGAGTTACAGATGCTTGTGGGCCACCAAATGGGTGCTAGGAACTAGGCCGGGTCCCCTGTAAGAACAGCCTGTGCTCTTCACTACTGAGCCCTATTTCTGTATGTTTTATATGCCATATAACATACAACATTAATAGATACTCACTCGGGGCTGAAAAGATGGCTCAGAAGTTAAGAGCCATCTTAACTTGTTGTTCTTCCAAAGGTCTTGTTCATTCCCAGCAACCACATGGTGGCTCACAACCATCTAAAATGAGATGTGGTGTCTTCTTGGTGTGCACATATACATGCAAGCAGAACATTGTATACATAATAAATAAATATTTATATATATATATATATATATACTCACTCTTGAGAGTCTACTCAAATTGTTACTGATTAGAACTGTACTGTCAAAAAGGATTAGGCCTGGGAAGCTGCACATGTGCTTAAGATGAGGAAGGTCTGTGGAAGGGTGAGGGCAATAGATAGAGTTGAGAGGCTCAAATTCTGAGGCTTTCCCATAACATAGAGACTGGATGGGATAGTGTGAAATGGCAGTGTTGATATTGGTCAGGATGGTAGAATAGCATGGAAGTCTCAGCTATCTGGGAGGCTTACAAGGGAGAATCACAAGTTCAAGGCCTTGCTAGAGCTGCAAAAGGAACCTGGGGTTGGCCTTGACCACTGCAAGGCGCCGTTTAAAAAGAAAAAGTGAGCCAGTTGTGGTGGTGCACACCTTTGATCCCAGCACTTGGGAGACAGGCCGTGAACTTTGAGTTCAAGGCCATCCTGGTCTACAAAACGAGTTCCAGGGCTATACAGAGAAACCCTGCCTGCCTGGGGTCAGGAGTAGGGGCAGGAGAGGCCAAGCCAGACCAAAAAAGTTCGAAATAGGAGAGAAAGAAATAGAGCATAAGTCATGGATTTCTGGCTTGGGAAACTGGATAGTTGTGAAGCCAGAAAGGACAGGGAGCATGCCTCATGTGCTGTAATCCTTGGGATCAAAAGTAGGAAGACTGAGACTTCGGGACCCTATCTTAAATAACAAAAGAAGGCATTAAAGAGGGTGGGGAACCCCATAAAATGGACATGAAAGAACTAGTTTGAGGTAAAGATTAAGAGCTTCATTTCAGGCACATTGCATTTGAGTTACCTCTGTGATAACCTGGTGGAAAAGTTCAGAAGCTGGTTGGAAGTACAAGTCTGTACTCAAGAGAAATGTCAGAACAGTGATGAATATTTATGAGACCTCAGCGTAGAGGTGGTAATTGTGGATGAAGTCATCGAGAGTAATGCAAATGAAAAAGTAGAACCAGGGTGGAATCCAATAGAAACTCTGCTTTAAAGCCAGGGTAGAGGAAGAGTCTGGAAAATGGGAGCCGAATTTGCAGAAAATGGCACAGTGGCATTTTGACAGGCAGGCACATTTACAGAGGGGAAAACTGTGAAATAAAAAGTTCACTGGGCTGATAAAGAATTATTGGTGTCCCTGAGAGCTACTTTATCAGGGCATAAGGAGCAGAGGGCAGTGAGTGGACCATAATTTTAAGAAGCTCAGCAAATTGAAAGAAACAAAGGTGGTGACAGAATTGAATGGTATATACAGTTTCACTTTTGTGGTTGTTTCTTATATTGTTTTAAGTAGGGAAGAATTGGGCATATGTGTTCACAAGAAGGAAAGGACAGCAGAGGGAGGGAAAGGTTGCAGAGATGCAAGGGGTGGTGCAGTTTGTTTGTGAGCCAGGAAGTGACATGATGGGAACAGAATTCTAGGTTGGCAGCAGTGGATGCGCTGAATGCTGTGCAAAGAGGAAAGACCAGAGGTAGGAGAAACTACAGCTGGTGCAGTAAAAGAATCCAAACCAGAGGTAACAGCCGTGGGATGGGACCGAGGGGAACTCTTGCCAGAGGACGTAGCAGAACACACCAGGGACCTTCTGTCTAGATATCCTCTTCCTGGCTGTCCCACAGACTTGATACTTGGGACTATTCTTTCTGCAGCACACTAAGTACAGGTGCTTTGATCCCAGAAATGTTGAGGTAGAAAAATAAAGTCATTATTTCAGAGGAAGAGATGACAGGATACAGTGACAAGCGGATGACAGAGAATTTAGCTGTGAGGTTTCCATCTGGGGACAGAGAGGAATGATTCCCAGTGCAGAAATGGAATAGCATGGGGCACATGGCACTCATACTGGTCAATTTTGTTACAAGGCAGTCAGACAGTGTAAATCTACTGTGTGCATTTGAGGGGGGAATTAAGAACCCTGCGGCTCTTTCAAAGGACCAAGGTTCAATTCCCAGGACCCACATGGCAGCTCACACTCTGTAATTCTAGATCCAGGGGATCCTTGATGCCCTCCAGAGAGCACTAGGCATGCATGTATTGAACAGACGTATGCAGGCAAAATGCCTGTCTCTCTTATAGAGTATAAAATAAGTTTTAAACTAGACTAAGGAGATGAGAACATTGGTTTTATTATTGACAGCATCTCAGCATATGGTCAAAGCTGCCTCTAACTTTCTGTGTAGCCAGACTGACCTTTTTTTGTGTGGTGGTTTTTAGTTTCTTTAGAAACAGGGTCTCCTATAGCCCTGGCTGGCTCAAACTCACTGTGTTGCTGAGAATGACCTTCGTCTCTGATCCCCCTGCTTCTGTCACCTGAGTGCTGGGATTACAGTTTTCTGCCACCATGTCAATTTTTTCAGTTTTGTTTGTTTGCAGGGACTTTTTCTTCACCTCAGACTTTCCTGTCTTTTTGAGAGCACTCCCTTTGCAGCAGCTTCTTCCAGTCTTTTAATGGGACTGACACACTGCCAGTTACATTAAGGAGGCTCTATGTTCTAGTCTCCTAAAAAGAGAGAGAGAGAAAGAAAAAGAAAAAAAATTTAAATTTTATTTTATTTTTGAGTTTTCAAGACAGGGTTTCTCTGTGTGTAGTCTTGGCTGCCCTGGACTTGCTTTATAGACCAGGCTGACCTGGAACTCACACAGACCCGCCTACCTCTGCCTCCCAAGTGCTGGGATTAAAGATGTGCACCACCACCGTCTGGCTTTCTAAACTTGTTTTTAAATTTACCTGTTTTTGTTTCCTAAAGATTTATAAGCTATACACTGTTCTGTCTGCATGTATACCTGCAGGCCAGAAAAGGGCCTACATCTCGGTATAGATGATTGTGAGTCACCATGTGGTTCCTGGGAATTGAACTCAGGACCTCTGGAAGAGTAGCCAGTGCCCTTAACCTCTGAGCCATCTCTTCGCCCCCCTTTTTTTGTTGTTTGTTTTTCGAAACAGGGTTTCTCTGTGTGTAGCCTTTGCTGTCCTGGACTCACTTTGTAGATCAGGCAGGCCTGGAACTCAAAGAGATCTACCTGCCTCTGCCTCCCAGAGTGCTGGGAGTATAGATATGCACCACAGCTAAATTTACATTTATTTACTAGAAAATAAATAAATTTTGTTGTTGATTTGTTTTGTTGTTGTTGTTGTTTGTGTTGTGTCTGTGTGTATATGGACAGATGTGTGCCATGGGAGTTACTTGTAAGAGCTGGTTCTCTTCTACAGTGCAGGTCTCATATATTATCAAACTCAAGTTTATCATTTGGTGGCCAGGGCCATTCTGCCAGCCCTGGATTTCTTTTCTTTTTCTTGTTTCTTTTTTCATATTTTAACTTTAACAAAAATTGTATTGGTGGAGAGAGGTGGAGGCCAATGGAAACTTTTTAAATCAGTTTTCTCCTTCTCCCTTTACACAGGTTCTTAGGGATCCAAACCAGGTCACCAGGCTTGTGAGGCAAGACCTTACCAGTTGAGCCCTGTTTAAAACTTTTTATATACACTTCATTTTGGTATAAAGTATGTGGTAGAGTGAAAAACTGAAAAAAACTTCATTTTTTTTTTTTTCAAAGAGTCAATTGGTTGTTTCAACATTATTTGTCAGTCCTTTTGTACTCTAAGTTTGATAATTGATTTTGGCTGTCCTCAGTGCCATATGGAGAAAGACAGATCAAAGCCACATCTGGATTCAGCTAGAGTGACTGGTATGCTTAATTAGTGCTGTCTGCTATTCTAGGAATGACCTGTCCTTTTCTCATTGTTTTGACATGCATCTTTTATTTAACTTTGTTATCATCATTATTATTTTGAAATAGGGTCTCACTATGTAGCCCTGGATGGCCTAGAAATCTCTGTAAACCAGGCTGGCTTTAAACTCTAGAGACTGTCCTTCCTCTCCCGGGGATTAAAGGTATGCACCACTGAGCCCAGCTAAAGTGCACCTTTTTAAAAAAAATTTATTTTATGTGCATTGGTTTGAGGATGTCAGGCCACCTGGAACTAGAGTTACAGACAGTTTGCCATGTGAGTACTGGGACTTGAACTCAGGTCCTTAGGAAAAGCAAACAGTGCTGAGCCATCTTTCTAGTGCCCTGAAGTGCATCTTTTTTTGTTTTTTAAGATTTATTTATTATTTATGCAACATTCTTCCTGTACACCAGATCTTATTGTAGATGCTTATGAGCCACCGTATGGTTGCTGGGAATTGAACTCAGGACTTTTGGATGAACAAGCGAGTGTTCTTAACCTCTGAGCTGTCTCTCCAGCCCCAGAAGTGCATCTTTTTATACACTTCTGTATGTGTGGTCTAATACTGGATTTTCTGTTCCTTTCTTTCTTTCTTTCTTTTTTTTTTTTTTTTGGTGTTTTTGTGTGTAGTTTGTTTGTTTGATTGGTTTTTTTTTTTTATTTTGTTTTGTTTTTTCTAGACATGGTTTTTCTGTATAACCCTGGCTGTCATGGAACTCACTCTGTAGACCAGGTTGCCCTTGAACTCAGAGATCCACCTGCCTCTGCCTCCTCAGTGCTGGGATTAAAAGAGTGTGCCATCCAGCTTTAAAAAAAAAAAAAAAACATATTGTACTGTATGTTGTAGTGTAACATTTAATATTTAGTGATTAAAGTACATTATAACAACCAAAATATAGAAAAATAATAAATTTTTATAATTGTTGACAGTGTTCCAAGTAGCCTAGGTTGTCTTTGAACTCAAAGAAGTAGCTAAATCCATTATCTACTTGGAGAAAACAAATAGTTTTATGATAAACGTTCATTCATATCAACTGATAGTTTGTAATATTCCTTTTCAATAAAAAAACAGTAGGCCTTACTCTTCCATCCTTGATCAAATGGCCAATGAATTCCTCATATGATGATTGGCAAGTCGGGTACTGACCTTGCACCTGGAAATACAAAGGATAGGTGCAATTTCCTCAAAGGGTAATAAAGCTGGTGTGAATAACATTGAATGGGTGGTTGCAGCGATGAACAAAAAGCCACTATATTGGACTAGAAACATCAGAAGATGATATTAGAGATTAAACTAGAAAGTATGGTTTTAGTGTGGTGATGATATGGTTCCAGCAAGGAGAAAAAGTGGTGATATGAAAAAGAAATAGGGAGCTGATCTGTTATCTGTAGTTTCTGTTACTTAGAATGCTGAGGCAGGAGGATCACAGTTTTAGGGCCTCCAGAGTAAGTTCCAGGTAAGGCTGGGAAATTTAATGAGATCCTGGGTCAAAACAAAGAGGACTGGAAATACAACTGAGCGGTTAAAGTCCTAACTAGTGTGTGCCAACTACTAGGCTCAAGCTCCTGTAGTGCAATAAGTAGTGACCAAAGAGTTATGGACATGAAAATCCTTTAATAGTGTTTAGTAAAGTATTAATTTGTAAGATAGATTTTTTTATTGTTTTTCATTATGTGTGTGTATGTGCAAGTGAGGTTCCCCTCCTCCAAAGGCCTGAGGTACCAGATCCCCTTGGAGCTGCGGTTGTAAGCTACCCATCGTGGCATCGTGGGTGCTGGAAACTGGACACAGGTCCTTTGTAGGCCCTATTAAACCCTGAGTCATCTTTTCTGACCTAAAGTATTAATTTCATCCATTTGGTGGGGGGAAAAAAACCCTAAAGTTCTTTATGAAGGAAGGCATTTTTCATCTTGGGACGGGAAAGGTAATTATTGCTAAATCACTGGACATTATCCAGGTTTAGATAGAGTATGAACTGAAAGGAATGTTAATCCATTCACATTGTACTTACTGCCAAAAACAATGAACTTCAACATCCTGAGCAAACAGAAGAAAACCAAAAACACCTGAGAAATTGTTCTTGGATTGTCAGAAAGAAAAGTTTGAACATTATTTTTACTTATCTGGAAAGTAATGCTTGAGTTTAAATAAAACATCTATGAGCAGTCTTCTCATTTATTTAAAATTCTGCAGATCATTTCTCTGAAATATGTTATCTTAGGCTTCTCTTGGCCTGTGGTTCTGGGTAGAAGATGAGTTACACAAGCTGTGAGGACAAGTGAGGGTATGGGGTTCTATGTGATGAGAGGGAAATAAGGTTTAAGATCACGTCATTAACCAAGCCATGATGAAAATGACAATGTACATACAATTCCTACCATGTAGATCTTTAAAATACAAATTTCCTTCTCCTTTTACACTTCATCCCCAGATGGAAAGTGGCTTTAGAATGTCAGTCCTCCTGACTGCAGAAACTGAAATTAGCTGATTTAGTACTGTGTCATTGTAGTGACACAGGCTAATAGGGCCATGATTCAAAACCATCATGTGTACCTGGTATTTAAGTCCTGCTCCTTTTAACTTCAGGACTGACCTGAATATTGATATTTCACTGTATCTTGTTTCTTTGTTGTTTTTGTTTTGAGGCAGGGTTTCTCTGTGTAGCATGGCTGTCCTAGACTCACTCTGTAGATCAGGTTGACCTTTAATTCAGAGATCTGCCTGCCTGTGCCTTTCAAGCGCTGGGACTAAAGGTGTACACCTCCACTGCCCAACTTTCACTGTATTTTTTTGTCCCTTGTCCCAGTGACATTCCTGACCAGCATGTCAGACTGAACCATGCATGACCTGGCAGATCTCTTTGTAGTGTAATTGTGTAAAGGGATGTAGTTTTTGGCCCCATTTCTGTTCTGATAGGGAGTTTTTGTTTTTGTTTTTTCACTTACCCTTATCAACTTCCATGTCAAAGCATGAGGAATGTCTCACATCTCTTCATTATTTTGAACACCGATTCCAACTGTGCTGATTAGTTTTTGTCAACCTTACACAAACTAGAGTCACCTGGAAAGCGGGAACCTCAATTGAGAAATTTCTTCCATTAAACTGACTTTTGGACACATCTGTGGGCATTTTTTTCATTGCTAACTCATGTAGGAGTGTCTAGCCCACTATGGCAATACAATCCCTAGACTGGTAGGCCTGGACTGTATAAGAAAAGTAGCTGAACAAGCCAGTAAGCAGCATTTTTCTGTGGTTTTTCTACTTGAAGCTCTTAAGTTGCTGCTGTGGCTTTCCTGGATGCTGAACTGTTATGTAGAAGTATAAGCCTTTTCCTCTCTCAGGTTGCTTTTGGTCATCGTTTTATTACAGCAACAGAAAACAAAGTAGGACACCTGTCTTTTATGAGCTTATAAGGCAAGATGTTGTGATGGCTACTACTCAAATTAAATACAGGTCACTAATGTTATACACTGTTGGGGTGTCTAGGAATAGTATTAACTTGATTTTTTTCCCCCTTTCTCATTTAAAACTGTTTCTGTAACTAGTCAACCCTATCCATTTTATTTAATTGCAGTAAGAATCTATTTTTGTTTGGTTGGTTGGTTTTTAGTTTTTTGAGACAAGGCTTCTCTGTGTAGCCCTGGCTGTCCTGGAACTCACTCTGTAGATCAGGCTGGTCTTGAACTAACAGAGATCCACCTGCCTCTGCCTCTCCAAATGCCGTGATTACAGATGTGTGTGTCACTACCGCCTGTTAAGTCTGTTATTTAGTCCCTTAATATTATTTGTTTTGTTTTGTTTTTTTTCAACAGTGTCTCACTATGTATCTCTGGCTGTCCTGGAACTCACTATGTAGATCAGGCTGCCCTCAAACTCATTCAGGTTTTCTTATTATTATAGTCTTAATATTTTCATATCCAAGAGACTTTGCTTTGAAATATGAAGAAGCAGATGTGAATAGCATTGCTGCTCAGCTGTCATTGCAGTGGTTCACCAGGAATCTCCAGATTCACTCTGTTATGTATCATCAGGTTTTCCATATATGGACCTTCATTTCTTGTCAGATGGAAAAACATGCTTGAAACAATAGTTTCAAACATCAGATTTTGCCACTGTCCCCTTTACAAAGCAGCAGCACCTCAGGCCTTGCCTAGAATGGGCTTAAAAACCTAGAACCCCTGCTTGTATGTAGCAAATGGTAGCTCAATACTCAAGTGGGTACACTAGTAAGGGGAACAGGGACTATTTTGGACATGAACTCAATGGCTGGCTCTTCAACCTCCCTGCCCCCCCGAGGGAGGAGCAGCCTTGTTAGGCCACAGAAGAGGACATTGCAGCCATTCCTGAAGAGACCTGATAAGCTAGAGTTAGATGGAAGGGGAAGAGATCTCCCCTATCAGTGGACTTGGAAAGGGGCAGGGAGGAGATGAGGGAGGGAAGGGAGGGATAGGGAGGGAATTCGGGAGGGGGCTATGGCTGGGATACAAAGAACATAACCTGTCATTAATATAAAATAAAAATGAAAAAAAAATCAGAGACACAAAGTCTTCACCAGAGTGAAGCTTTATAGATCTCATTTTGTGGAAACAAAGAACCTCAGGGCCATTAGCCTAAATAAGCCTCTTTGGGTTTAAGTTGGGGAAACCTAGAACATATTTGAGAATGGTTTCAAACTGAAGGAAGGTTTTTCAGATGACCCGCCAACATGTGGAAGTTTGCAGATCGACCCCTCTAGTAATCATCTCAATTATGTGCTCTGTGGCCTAGGCAAGTATTTTCCACTGTCCAGCTGACCACACTATTTCTTGGCATTCTGTATCTTTCTACATAATTTAAATGGAGTTTGTTCTCTTAAATCCAGCGGTGGTGGTGACTGTATTTTCCATAGGAGATCATTTTGAAACAAGGTCTCATGTATCCTGTGGTCTAGGCTAGCTTTGATACTCCTTGCCTTTACCTTTACCTCCTACTCAGGTCTTATTATTCTTTGCTGATGGTCTTGCTTTGATTCCCTAAATTTTAAGTTGGCTAGGAACACAGTGTAGAAGACTTTAGTAAAAAGGAGATTCTTCCTATGCACAGCACCGTTGGCTTCCCCAGAGTTTAAGGGAGAAGTATTAAGTACTTTCTTCACAGTCCACTCTCAGTTCCACCCTGTCCAGAGACCATTTACTAGAATTTCTATTTGACAGATATGTCTTCTGGCCCCTTTTTTGTTTTTTGGTTTTTTGTTGTTGTTGTTGTTTGTTTTGGGGGATAGGATTTTTCTGTATAGCTCTGGCTGTCCTGGAACTCACTTGGTAGACCAGGCTGCCCTTGAACTCAGAAATCCACCTGCCTCTACCTCCCAAGTGCTGGATTAAAGGTGGAAGCCATCACTGCCTCGCTCTTCTGGCCCCTTCTAACACTGGGAAAGGATCTCCTGTTGTATCCTTTTTCATTTTTGTTTGTTTGTTGGGGTTTTTTTGTTTGTTTTTTCTCTCCTTCCCTGTCAAGTCCACTAATCCTTGGATGTTCGGTCTGGCATCTTGTTTGATGAAATGACATCACAGCCTTTTGTTTATATTAGTCTTTCCATTTCCTCTTTCCTGCATCTGAAACAACACATTTCACACTATGGCCCCTACTGATCCAAACAAAGAATGTTAAAACCGGGTAACAAGAGATGTATTTATTTGAAAGAGGAAAAGATGAAATACGTAACTTTTACTAAAAACTAAGCTTTCTAAGGATGCTTCCTAAAAGCGCTTTAATGCAGTCCATGTGTTGCTAAACACAACTTGTTATAGATCGTAAAATCCTTTTCATATCCTGTACACAACTGTATTTTTGTTTATTTTGGTTTTGCTGTAGCTCAGGTTGGCATGAACCCACAGCAATCATTCTGGCTTAGTTTTCAGAGTGCTGGAATTATAAGCATGCACCACCATAGTTCTCGACTATGTTTGTTAAAAGGTGATGAGAAGCTGGGTGGTGGTGTACGCCTTTAATCCCAGCAGAGAAGGCAGAGGCAGATGGAGCTCTGTGAGTTCAAGACAAGCCTGGTCTACAAAGAGTCCAGGACGGCCAAGGCTACACAAAGAAACCCTGTCTCAAAAGAACTCCAGGTATGGTGGTACAAGAGGCAGAGGCAGGCGGATCTCTGTTCGATACCAGCCTGGTCTACAAGCGGAGTCCAGGACTGACAGAACTATACAGAGAAACCCTGTCTCAAAAAAAGAAAACAAAACAAATGAAATATCCACTGTCTTGCTTTCAGTACCATAGGTTAATTCTGCTGTCTTTAGAACATCATATAAAGTGGGAAACTATAGTATACACTCTGTGTTTGGCTCCTTTCCTTTATCTCGTAAGGCAGTTTCATCTTTGGACTTGTAGCTGACTCATTCTCATTGTTGCATTCCATAAGAGTGTGCCACAGTTTACTCATTCTACTAGAACAGAGGTCTAGAGATATGAAATTAAGAAAGAAAAGATCTTTAATAAAGGAAAGAAAAATGTAATTATCTTATGAGTATTATTTTGTCGTTTTGCCTGCATGTATGTCCATGTACCACATGCATGAGTTACATATGGTTGTGAGCCCAGCCTGTGGGTACTGGGAATTGAACCTGGATTCTCTGTGATTGATTAAATAAAATGGAATGAGCTAATGGGTAGATGAAGCTATATTATATAAATGTAGCTTTATTGGAGAGGGGAGGGAGAGCACGAAGTGGAAGAGGCGAGCGAGGAGAGGGCCATCAGAACCAAAATGTCTGGATTATATAGTGAAGGGCCCCTGGGAGAGTGGAAGCCCCACCTCTCAGTCGGGCAGGGTATGCCAGCCAAGCCTGCAGCAGGTAGAGACCTGACATCCTAGCCTTTTGTCGATAATAAATGGATAATGGCAAAGAATCTTTTCTGATTACTTTG
>CM053744.1:42715340-42826473 GCA_028658305.1 Pachyuromys duprasi
AATATTTTGAAAAAACCTTGCCCACTTTACTAGATAATAAACATCTGGGCTATAAGAACACAAACACATTTTCTCCTGTGCTTAGGTTGATACTTTGCACTGGTATTTGTTAGTTGCATGAAAAAGAGGCGCTAAGGAAACTAAGTGCCCTTTTATTATTATTTTTCAGGGAAGGATTCAACTTTTAGAATTACATTTGTAGCCAAATGTGGTGGCTCATGCCTTTATCAGCACTAGGGAGGCAGAGGGATTTCTGGGTTCAAGTCCAGCCTGGTCTTCATAGTAAGTTCCAGATCAGCCAGGGCTACACAGAGAAACCTTGTCTCAAAAAACCTAAATAAACATGAATAAATAAATAATAACATTTGTATACTAATGCTGTGTGTGCGCATGCACCCGTGGCCTACGTGTGGAAATCAGAAGACAACTTGAGCTAGTTTGTTTTTTCCCAAGCACATGAAGGTTCTAAGTTTCAAACTTGGGTCATTAGGCCTGGCAGCAAGTACTCTTACTCACTGAGCCACCTTACTAGAGACAGGGTCTCATGTAATCCAGGCTGGCCTCAAACTTGTTATGTACTTAGTGCTTGTTAGGTACTTGGTGCTGGGATGTAGCTCAGTCAATGGTGTGCTAGGGGCAAGCACACTGAGCCTAGTTGAGATCCTGGCACCTCATAAACTGCATATGGTGTCACATACCTGTAACCCCAGCCCTGAAGAGATGTGGGTCAATTCGGGGAAAGGGATCATAAATTCAAGATCATCCTCAGGTGCTTAGGTATATAGGGACTTTACAGTCAGCCTGGGCTAGAGGTCCTCTCTCAAACAAAAAAGGAAAAACAACAAAAAAAACCCTGTGTCTTTGTTATGGTCACTATTACTATAGGGAAACACCATGACTAAAGCAATGTGGGAAAGAAAGGGTTTATTTGGCTTACACTTCACAACTCATCATCAAAGGAAGTCAAAACAGGAACTAAAGCAGGCAGGAACCTGGAGACAGGACCTGATTAGGAGGCCATGGAGGGGTACTGGTTACCAGCTGCACCTCATGGCTTGCTCTGCCTGCTTTCTTAAAGTACCCAGGATCATCAGCCCAGGGGTGGCAGCATTCAAAATGGCCTGGGCCCTCCCCCATCAATTACTAGTTAAGAAAATGCCCTACAGGCTTGCCCATAGCCCAGTCTTATATAGTCATTTTCTCAACTGAGGCTCCCTCCTTTCTGATGACTCTAGCTTGTGTCTGGTTGACAATAAAACTAGCCAGCACACCCTGAATAACCTGCATTTAACAGTACAGTGTGATTAAAAATGATTGAGTATTAATAGTGCTCTTAAAGAGATTAAACTTTCGGTTTAGAGCTTTCCTCAATGACTAGTTTTTCTTTGTTCGTTTTAGCTTACAATGCTGGTAGTCTTTCCTCAACCACATGCTTTTTGGGGGCAGTGTACAGAATTTTTTTTTCACTTTTTTTAAATTTGTATTTTTATAAATTACAGTTTATTCACTTTGTATCCCAGCTGTAGCCCCCTCCCTCCCAATTCCACTCTCCCTCCCTCATCTCTACCCATGCCCCTCCCCAAGCCCACAGATAGGGGGGGTCCTCCTCCCCTTCCATCTGACCCCAGCCCATCAGGTCTCATCAGAACTAGCTGCATTGTTTTCTTCTGTGGCCTAGTAAGGCTGCTAGGCTCCCCCCATTAGGGGGAGGTGATCAAAGAGCCAGACCCTGAGTTCATGTCAGAGACAGTCCCTGTTCCCATTACTAAGGAACCCACTTGGAGACTAAGCTGCCATGGGCTACATCTGTGCAGGGGTTCTACATTAAGTGTACAGAATATTAACACCTACCACCTATTATCCTTAAACTTGTAGCAGTTGTCTTGTCTCAGACTGATGAATACTGGGATTACAGGTGTGTGTCACCATGCCATAATTTGTTTCTTGGTTGCTTCTTTTTGTTTGATTAGGGTTTGTTTGTTTTTGTTACTTGAGTGTACATTAGAGACTATATGGAGGTCAGAGAACAACTTGCACTTGGTTCTCTACTTCTGCTATGTGGAGTTAGGGATTTAACTTAGGTCCTTAGGCTTGGTAGTGTCTTTATTCACTGAGCCACCAGCCCTGTGTTTTTTGGGGGGTGGGGGGTGGGGGGGTGGGTTGTGGTTTTGTTTGAGACCAGATAACCAGATTTTGTATTGCTCAGGTCATCCTTGATCTGGAGATCCCCTCTCCTTAGTGTTCCAGGCATCAGGTCACAGGTACATGATTGTTTGTTGGCAGTATTGCTCTGCGTGTGTGTGTGTGTGTGTGTGTGTGTGTGTGTGTGTGTGTGTTTTGCTAGGGATAATTATACATATTAAGTTCCTAGCCTTTCTAAAACTGTCTCTGTTTCCATTGTGACATTGTGTTATTGTGTCATGTAAACCAGGGAGTTAGGAAGCAAATTCAGCTCTAACCAGTTTTGACATGTTTTGAGATGAAATCTCATCTTGGTGGAGTGAAAATGTAAGATCCTACAGGGTTACACAGTAGAGGTAGCATGTTGCGCCCTAGCAAAGCTGAGGTCAATTCCAAGCCTTCCTTAGAAATCAAATACTGTGACAAGTCTAGAAATACTTACCAAGGTTCATTTTTGTTTTTTAAAAAGTATTTATCCCCAGACAGTGGTGGCACACATTTTTAATTTCAGCGCTTGCGGGTAGCCTGGTCTAGTTTCAGGACAGCCAAGGCTACACAGAGAAATCCTATCTTGAAAGATTTTTTAAAAATTATCCTTAATTTTTATGAGATTGTGACTGTGTGTGTATCTGTGTGAGCATATGTGTCCTGTATACATGCAGGACCCTGTGATATAGAAAAGGCATCAAATCCCCTAGAACTGAATATGGACAGTTGTGAGCTACCAGGTGGGTTCTAGGAATTGAACCCTGATCCTCTGGAAGAGCAGCCAGCCCTGAGCCATCTTTCTAGGCCTGGTTTATTTGCTATACAACTGAAGTAAAGTCAGGAACTCTGAGGGACAGTTACAAGGTCTGTATTGTTTACATGTCTTTGGATGGAAGACCATTGGATGAAAGAAGAGAAAAGACATAAAAAGTCACTAGGAAGTTAAGGGTATATTTACCAAAATGAGAGGGGATAAAAAGACTACATTGCCTGGTTTTATTTTGCTACAGAGAATCTAGTTTTATTTTGCTACAGAGGATCTAATTTACTTAGACAAAGCCCCAGAGATACTTTTTGAACCTTAGTTTTATTTTTCAGACCCTAAATATCTTATCATATTTCAGGAGAATACTGCTATGGGTAGTGATTAAAATAGCTAACATTTATTAAGCATGGAAAGCTTGCTAGGCCCTCTTCCAAGTGCTTCACAGCGGATGCTCCTAACTCCAAAAGAGAGATTCTTGTTTCCCATAAGTAACCTGAGGCATTGGGATCTGCCCAAGAAGGCTGCCTGGCCCCAGTGTTTACTGTGTTAGCGATGAAAAGGATTTATCCCAAATATTGTTGATGCTGTGATAGTCACGTAAGTAGGTATCTGTGTAACTTTGAAGAACAAAAATATGCAGTGTGTGACAAAAGAGGGCACAGTGATAAGAGAGAGTATTATTTCACCCTTCTGAGATGTATCTGCAGTACGTGATATTTTGTCACGGCGGTAGCTATAGGAGAGCATCCTGTATATTTTCATACTGTTCTCAGAGATTGTTTAGGTAAGTTCACAAAGCTCTTTCATCTATTATGTTATATGCTGCTGCAATATTACTGTGGTCACTGAATGCCCAGTTCTTTTTACCATAAAAAGAATAAAATTATTTAAACGTGATAAAATAAAAAAAATGTTACAGTTTATTGAATTAAACCTTAAGATAATCTTCTAGGACACTTTAGAGAAACAATGTTTCTTTTAAAGAGTATGTGAGCATGTGTTTGTGTATGCATTTGTATGCCTGTGTGGTTTATGTGTTTGTGTATATATGTAGGTGTGTGTGTATTTGTCTGATATGCATGTGTATTTGTGTGTTTTTGTGTATGATAAGGTTTGGGGGGGTTGTTTGTTTTTGCTTACTTGCTTCATTTTTTTGTTTTCTCTTGTTTGAGACAGTGTCTCACTATGTAGGCCAGGTTGGCCTGTATCTTACTGATATAAATTTGAGACCTGGCTGGCCTCATTTGCATTGATCCTCCTCACCATGCCTCTTTTGTGCTGGGATTATAGGCATGAGCCACCACATTCAGTTTTCAAGGTGTTTTATCAGCCATTTCAAACATAAAAATCTTTGTTAATTAGCTATTACTGTAAGAAATGCTTTAGACAAATATGTGTATTGAATAGAAAAGTTTATTTTGTTCAGTGTTTCAGAGAATTCTGTCCTTGAAAAATTGGCCTTGTTGCTTTACGCCCCATGGGGCCAAACATACAGTGGGAGCATGTGGTAGCACAAAGCTGCTCCCTTGTTCTGCGGGAAGCAGAGTGAGAACTGGCCAAAGACCCCAACTTTTCTTTGAGAACACATGCCTAGTGACCTGACTTCTGCCACGGTAACATCTTCTAAGGATTCCGCCATCTGTCTATTTTAGAGTCTAGGGACTAAGCCTCAGCACATGGGCCTTTGAAGTACGTTTATGGTCCAAACTATAAACCAGGCATAGTGGCACACACCTTTTATCCCAGCACTTGGGAGGTGGCAGCAGGCAGATCTGAGTTTGAGGCCAACCTCTAACAGAGATCTACAGAGTAAGTTTTAAGACAGCCTCAGCTACATAAAAACCCTGTCTCAAAAAAAACTCATCCAATCTGTAGCAAGATCATAAAGCTGTTTAATCATTCTTCAACATAAACTTGAGATTTAGAAAACAAAACTGTGGGGCTGCGGTAGCACATACCTTTGATCCCAGCACTCAGGGAGGCAGAGGCAGGTGGATCTCTGCAAGTTCGAGGCCAGCCTGATCTACTGAGTGAGTTCAGGACAGCCAGAGCTACTTAGAGAAACCCTGTCTCAAAAACAGAAAACAACAACAATAATAATAGAAAATGCTGAACAGAAAAATATTTTCTGTGTAGCTTCTGTGTTTGGTTGGTTTTACTTAAATTTATGGATTAAGGCTAAACTGCAGGTGTTTTTAGAATGCATGGAGAACTGAACTCTTCATGTTATTGAGCACGTAGTCTCTTACTCCTGTATCCCTTCAGCCAGGCTGTGATGTGTGTGATGAATGACTAAACTCTTGAGACAGGGAACTCACTGTATAGGCCTGGAACTCAAGAGATCCACCTGACTCTGTCAAGTACTAGGATTAAAGGCCTGTGCCGTCCAACCCAGCTGTTGCTTATCTTCTAATGTTGATGAAGTCTGTGTTTAGAGGTGATTTCAAACTCCGCTCCAAGGGAACTGCCTTTTGTTGTTTGGGGGAATACTTGATTATTTTTATCTTTGTTTCACCTCCCTCCCCAAGGGTTTCTCTGTGTAACCTTGGCTATCTTGGACTCACTCTGTAGACCAGGCTAGCCTCAAACTCACAGGAATCCTCCTGCCTCTGCTTCCCAAGTGCTGAGACTAAAGGCATGTATCACCACAGCCTGGCATCTTTATTTCTTCTTAAAGTGGAAAGACCCATAACAGCCAAACCTACCTTGCTGATATCTGATGACTCGTCATCTGATGACTCAGCAAATGACTTCTTTTGACCCTGAACCTACATCTTGAACTTCCTAGCTTCTTAGGTGTCTGTGACTCTTACTTCCTCCTTGCCTGTACCTCTGCTTTTATACTGTAAGCCCAGGTAAGCTTGTTCTGTCTTTCTGTCTGGGCACTTGTATTGTCTTTCTGTGACCAAGGTTGATATGAAGATTTCATTCATTCGTTCATTTTAACATAATGTGTTTGGGTGTTTTGCCTGCATATATGTAAGTGCCCATCAAAGCAAGAAAAGTGCTTTAGATCCCCTGAAACTGGGGCTAAAGAAAGTGAGTGCCATCTCTCCAGTCTCAGTGTTTTGTTGGTTTTGTTTTCTGTAGCTTTATTTTTAATTATGCATATGGAGGGGTACCTATGAGTGGAGGTGCCCAGGAAGGCCAGGAAAGGATATTGAATCCCCTGGAGCTAGATTTACAGGCATTTGTGAACCACCTTATGTGATGCTGGGAATGAACCTGGATGCCATAACTGTTTGGCCATCTCTTTGGCCCAATAATACTTCTTGGTGTTCCCAACTTGGTGCACAGATTCATACAACACACACTTAATGAGGACATTTCTTTGCTATGCTCGGTTCTAGTTTCTGAAGCATGTAAAATGTCAAGCTTGCTGTATTAGGTAAAAATAATGATATCCCAAATCTGTATGGCTTACAATTTCTAAAAATCCCTCTGCACACATTAATTTATTTAATCCTTGTAATGATTATCTAAAGATAGCTATCATAATGTTACACACAGAGAAACTGAAACCCAAAGAAACTGGATGATACATAAGCTGCATAATCTCTTCTATAAAGTGATAACCTTTTGAAAAGTCTCTGTTTATGTCTTGAGTTGTCAGGGCCCAGCCACTGTCTCCCTGTGCCATTGCCCTGATGTCTTTGATAAGAAATAGGTGCCATTGACTATTCAGGCTCCTTGGTGCTGCTTTTGGTGACTCAGAGGCAATTTGTTGCTGCTATAGTGGACAGCCTGGTAAATTAAATATTGAGCCTGGTTTTAACTCTTATGTCTGATATTCAAAAAATGAATTGCCATAGGATGAAAAAGCTCTGGCCCCAGGGGTTTCTGTTTATAGTAAAGTAACAGTTTAAAGGGTGAGTCTGTTGATAAGCCTGGTGGTAGTATGTGAGAGAGGCTGAGGCAGGATTATGCATTTGAGGCCAGCCTAGACTCCCACATAGCACAACTGAAAGGAAAACAACAACAAAAATGTAGCCTTCTATCAGATCATTATCCTATGTTCTCTTATTTGTTGTTTGTATATATTGTGAGATCAGAGGACGGTTTGCTGCTGGAGATCATTCTCTGTCTCATGGGCTCTGAAGATTGAACTCAGGTCATTAGCCTTGGCACCAAAGCCCCCTTGTCTGCTAGCCATATCACTGATCCCTTTTCTTGTCTTTGCAATTATTATTATTATTGTGTGTGTGTGTGTGTGTTCATGATGTGGTGGTGGTAGTAGATGCTTGTGTCCCTGGGCATGAATGTGTGGATATCAGAGAACAACTTTGTGGGGTCTATCTTTTCCTTCCAACTTTTTGTGGATTCCAGAGATTGTGCTCAGATTTCCAGTATTGCTGTGCAAGCATTTATGCTCCCTTGACTCATCTTCATGGCTTTTTTTAAAAATAGGTTATTGCTATGTATTTCAAGGTAGCCTCAAACTCACTACATAGCCCAGGCTGGCCTTGAACTCTTGATCTACATGCCTTAGCCCTCCAGGTACTATGATTACAGATATGTGACACAATGCCTGGTTTATAGTCAGACAGATGCTTTTTTTGTCTAACTTGTTTATTAATTGGTTGATTTGTGTGTGTGTGTGTGTGTGTGTGTCATAGGCTACTATCAAACATTTAACAATTCTCTTGTGAGCTGAGCGTGGGGGCACATGCCTTTAATTCCAGCACTAAGAGAGGCCGAAGCAGGCAGATCTCTGTGAGTTTGAGGCTAGCCTGGTCTACAAAATGAGTCCAGGACAGCCAAGGCTACATAGAGAAAACCTGTCTCAAAAAACAGAAACAATCCTTTTGCTTCAACTTTCTGGGTGCTAAAATTATAGCTGTGGCCTCCCATTCCTAGCTGTTCGGTGTTTATTTTTTCAGACATGGTCTCCTATACAACCCAGGCTAGCCCAACTTGCCATCCTCCTGCCTTAACCAGCTTTTACATCACATTCCCAAACAGGAGTTAGATGAAATGCTCACTTGCTGTCATACTAGTAAGAGTATTAAGTTAATCTTGGATAAGACCTTACTGCTTCTGTTTTTAGTTATAAAACAGGAACGAATTTCTGAGTACTGACTCATTGGTACTGGCTATTGAACACGTTCATATGGTAACTGTGTGCTATGTTAAAGTCTAGACACAAAGGCATGGTTGCACACATCTGCCATCCCAGGCAAAGGCGGGTAGATCTCTGTGAGTTTGAGGCCAGCCTGGTCTACAAAATGAGTCCAGGACTGCCAAGGCTACACAGAGAAATCCTGTCTCGAAAGAAACAAACAAACGAAAAGATTGGACACAAGGCAAAAAAAAAAAAAAAGAGAGAGAGAGAGAATGAGATTGGAGGCTGAGCTGTGTGTGCATGTGTGTGTGACTACACAACAGAATACCCTGCTTTGTACTGGGCATGGATGGAACCAGGGCCTTGCATATGCCAGAAAAGTCCACTACCACTACATCTTCAACTCCACGATGTACTATGAGAACTATTTTATTAATTTACTGATCTTATCAAATGTGATCATTTATAAGGCTATATGAAGTTTAGATCTATAATTCTGACATACTGAAGTGCAGTGGTGAATCTTTCTCCTTTCCTGGAATAATCTCCAGGAAGCAGAGGAGGATTTGCCATGCACAGAGATAAATATAATCTCTGGATAAGCACTCTTACTGATTCTAAGATGCTGTTATTAATACAAATGGGCTGTCACTTCCAAGGACAAACCCCACACACACCCAGAGCTGGGCATGATGATGTATGCCTGTAGTCCTAACACTTGGGAAACCGGGGCAGGAAGATAGAAAATTGAAGACCAGGCTTTATTACTTTCCATAGTGAATTTAAGGTCATTGCAACGTATTTCAAAACGATGAAGTAGGGACTGGGAGAGATGGCGCAGCTATTGGGAGTGCTTAGTGTTCTCTCTCTTCCGTGCTCGCTTGTGCTCGCTCGCCCTCCCTCCCTCCCTCCCTCCCTCCCTCCCTCCCTCCCTCCCTCCCTCCCTCTCTCTCTCTCTCTCTCTCTCTCTCTCTCTCTCTCTCTCTCTCTCTCCCAGGCTGAGTTTGGTGGGAGTTTTTTTATTCAATGAAGATATTTGAATGACAAATCCTTTGGTTTTGTTAAAACATTGTTGACTCTGGCCCAGTGAGTTGCTGGGTAAAGGCACTTGCCACCACATGTGGTGACCTGAGCCAAACCTGATGACCTGAGTGAGTTCAATCCCCAAGATACACATGGTAGAAGGAGAGAACTGATTTCTACAAGTTGTTCTCCCCCTTCCACAGAGACACTGTGGCATGTAAGTATGTAGACAGATAAATACATGACAAATGCCATTGCCTAGTCATCATTCTGTCACCTCAAATTTACCCTGGCTCTATAAGAATGAGGCAAAAGGCGCTGGAAAGAAGTTGTAAATGCTTGAAACCCTACTATTCTGAAGGTGGAAGCAGGAGGATTTCAAGTAAAAAACTAGACACAAATAGCATAAGGAGACTTTGGTTCAAAGAAAAAAGCAGCCAGTTGTGGTGGTACAGCCCTTAATCCCAGCACCCAGGGGGGAGAAGACCTGGGTTTGGTTCTCAGAACCAAAGGTTAGCTCACAACTGTTTGTCACTCCAGTTCTAGGGGTTCCAATGCTCTCTCTGACCTGTGGGTGCACACATAGTACATAGACATACATATAGGCAAAATGTGTATTTAAAAGAGAAAAGAGATGTTTTCTGTCTCCCTTTTTTTTAAATAAGGTTTTAGAGATTATAATTTTTAATTGTGTGTGTGACTATGTATTTGTGTGTGAGGTGCCTGCAGAGACCAGAAGACATTGTCTATCCTTTGAAGCTGGAGTTAACAGGAAGTTTTAAGGCACCTGACATGGGTGCTGGGAACTCAACTTTGGTTCTCTGGGAGAGAAGCAAATCTCTTAACTTCTGATCCCCGGGCCCTTCCTTTCTTTGGGCAGGGTCTTATATATGCCATGCTGGTGTCCAACTTTCTGTATAGCTGAGGATGATCTTGAACTTCTGATTCTTCTTCCTCCACCTCTGGAAGTAAAGTTAAGTGCCACTACACCCAGCTTTAAAAAAAATATATGTAGATGTGTGTGTCTGCCACATGTGTATACACCAGAAGAGGGCATCAGATGCGCTTGGAGTTCCAGGAAATTGTAAGCTTCCCAACATGGGTGCCAGGAACCAAACTCTGTACCTCTGGAAGAACAGTTCATACTCTTAGCTGCTGAGCAGTCCTTCCAGCCCTAGAGCAAACATTCTAAAAAAATACTTGGTGACTATTGATGATCTGCTGCCTGTGAGTTTATATTTGAAGAATTGGTATAGACCAAAGCTAAAGGTGACATTGGGTTTCTAATTTGGGCAACTGGTGATACCATCAACTCTGTCAAGTAATTTAAACATTTAAGGTATGATGTTGGAGAGCAAAGTTGAGTTTGGAAATCATGTTGGTTAGGAGTGAATTTGGCTACAAGCAAAAGAAAACCCAACCAAGAATGACTTAAACATCAAAGAATGTTTTAAGAGGCCTGAAGTAAGTTCTTGAAGGACTGAAGCAACACCCCCATGATGTCATGTTTGTTATGTTATTTGTGGTGAGTTTATTTATGTTATAGTTGTAGATTCCTACACATCTAAAGCTGCCTTGAGACATAAGTTCAAGGTGGTGGGTGGGGAGAAGCCTCTCCAGATGAGTGTGGTGACTCACCCTGTAACCCATCATTTGGGAGATGGAGGCGAGAGGGGGACCTCAAGCGCAAGGTCGGCTCTGTCTGCACAGTGAGAGGCCAGTCTGGGCTACAGGGTGGGGCCTGTCCTAGAACAAAGGAAGGAAAGAATGGAAAGAGGGCATTTTTAAATGCAGCATGTTTCAGCTATGAAATCTCTTATTGACCAACAAGTGAGCCTGTAGCAAAGATTGGAGAAGTACATGATTAATTTTAGCAGAAAGAGATAAGCAATAGAAATAGTTGCTGTGTTAGACAGTCAAGTGTCTGCAATGAACTAAAATTTTCAGTATCTGTAAAACCTCAGATAAGAATGAAAAACTCTCTGTGAGTTTGAGGACAACCAAAGCCACACAGAGAAGCCCTGTCTGGAAAAAAGAAGAACGAGAAACTCTGCAGAAGCAGCACAGTCTTTCAACCTCAGGAGGCAGGGCAGGCAGATCTCAGTCTGCTGCATTCCAGGACAGCCAGAAACCCTGTCTCAAAAAACAAATAAGCCCCTCCTCCCCCAAAAAAGAATTACTTGGCTTTGAGTCCCATACAGAACTATAGTTGGTTGATAGTATGAAGAATTAATCGGCAAAAATTATTTTAGCACCTGCAAGGACCAGCATGAAGGAGCTAGTGTGCAGGGATATGTTTTGTTTAGTGTCTAGATTTCTGTAGATGTCAACTCAAGGAGTATTCTTATATACCTCTGGAATTATAAGGTCTCCCCAAAGGCTGAATGAGTAATGATACTGCAGTGTGTGGTGATTTATATTTAGCTGAGACTTTTGAGAGCATGTAATGCAGTATAATAGTCATTACACAAATGATTATAATACAAACCTAGAAATTAAGTAATTTGTTTATGGTTGAATAGTGAGTCAGTAATAGAGCTGGGTCAGGGAAGGGAGGATCTCATATCTCTGAGATAGTGATACATATGTTCTAGATATATTGGAAAGAGCCCTCTCATTTAGCTGCATCTCTTTAAGGTGTGGTATACACTCTTATCCCCAGCACTTGGGAGGTAAAACAGGCAGATCTTTGAGTTTGAGGCCAGCCTGGTCTACAGAGGGGGTTCCTGGACAGTGAGGGCAAAACAGAGAAATCTTGTCTAGAAAAGAAAAAAAAAGTTTGTACCAACCATAATTCTAAGAAACCTGGTTATTTATTTAAGCTTCTTGATGGTTTTATGTTAACAAATATATATTCTTATACAAGAAAGATGGTTGGTTGATTTTTGTTTGTTTGTCTTTGTTTGCTTCCTGTATTATCACTGTCATTGTTTTTATTTTATTTGGGAAGTCTCATGCAACCCAGACTGGCACTGAATTCACTGGGTAGCCAAGAATGATCTTGAAGTTCTATTCCTTCTGCTTCTGCTGAGTTCTGGGATTACAGGCGTGTACTGGGGTTGGACCAGTTTCATGTATACTACACAGTCTTTCTACCAGTGCAGCTATTTCCCCAGCACCCATGCTGGTATTTTTTAATTGGAATTTTTCTGTAAGAAAGAGCTGATTCTTTCCTGTTTATTTACTCAGTTGTTTGTTTATCAGTATAGACTCATGGTTTTTATATTATGTACTATAATCCCTAACCATTCCACTAAAAATTTTGGTGTTGAAATTGTCCTACTTTTTGTTTTTTATTATAATTTAATCAAGGAAGTTAATAAAACATTGTCACTGAATAATTATTTGATCTGAATTGACCAAAATGTTACACTGTAGCTCCACATTCAGTGTTGGTCTCAGTGGAAGGAGAGAACATGATCACATCTTTGTCTTTTCTCCTCTTCCTGAACTTGGTTATTCTGCCAAATTGGTCAGAAAATCCCTAATGACAATAAAAGCCTGGCAGTTACAAATAGCAGTCCTTTTGTACAATTTAAAAAGTTGCAAAGTGATTGCAGATATGGAAACTTGGATGGCATTCTTATTCCCAGTGGTGGCTCTCACTGGATGTTCAGGATGGAGTGCTCGGTGACCCCATGAAGGCAGCTATTGTGCTGCGTTAATACTGTGTTTCCGTCTATAGTGTATCACTCAGTGTGCTGATCTAAAACAAACCATCCGGTTTATCCAGCTAGTCCAAGATACATCACTTAGCAACAAAGAAAGAGGTGGATTTCCTTGCACTTAACGGACTAGAGCTTTTTGTTTAATGAAGAACATTTTGCTTAGTATTTTCATAAGTATTTCCCATTGTTTCTTTTTGTTTTGCTAATGTTTACATTCAATTATGTATAACATTTCATTTTTATCTCTATAGTATTCATTATGTTTTACATCCCAATTTCTACTTTATCTCCTGGCCTGGAATTGGGGGGAGGGACATAGCGTTCTTTCTGTTTATCTTTTTGTAGTTAAGTTTATGTGAGACAGGGCCTCATATAGCCCAGGCTGGCCTTAGGTTCCTCATCCTGCTTCCTCTATTTGCTAAGTCCTGGGGTAGTAGACATCTGTCACATCTGGCTGAATCTCATGTTACTTTAATCCTGTGGATGTGCCATTGGGCAAGTAGAGTAGATGACAAAACTGTGACACGGCAAGTGCCAGGATGGTGATACATGAAGTTTTGGGGGATTAGAAGAAAGGCTGTGTGCTGTCAGAATTTGCTCTTTTTGTGAACAGGAAGGCAAAGAACAGTTAGCTTTCTTTGGGTAGATGTCTGAATTCTCATCTCCAGCTATTATCAGTCTTAAATAATAATCTCATTCTATAGACAATTTACATTCAATGCCTGCTGTCTTCCACAACCATTTTCATGTATGTGTGTGTATACATACATACTGGATAAGCTTCTTTAACTCTCGGTTATTTAGTTGGTATTTGGGGTTAATATTCCATTTTTAATATTCTTGATGGGCTATAAAAAAATAAAGAAAAATTATTGAGGTGACTCAGCAAGAAAGGTGTGTTTTGACAAGTAAGTTGAATTCCTGAATCCCATATGATAGAAACATGACCTCTACACATGAGCCATGTGTGCACCCAGTCACCTACATACATACAAACATACATAATAAATAAATGTAATTTTTTAAAAGAAGAGAGTAGAGGGCTGGAGAGATGGCTTAGTGGTTAAAGCACTGGTTCGCTCTAGCAGAGGACCAGGCTTCAATTCCCAGCACCTGCATGGTGGCTCATAGCCATATGTAGCTCCAGATCCAGACAATCCAACACTTTCTTCTGGCCTATGTAGGCATTACTTGCATATGGCATGCAGATGTGCATAGATGCAAAGCACCATACATATAATATAAATAAAAGATCTTTAAAGTTGAGGATATGAATGTGGGAGAGGATACCTGAGAGAGGCTCTTCCTGGGGTAAGGTGGAGAGAGTGGAAAGGCGATATTAAAGTGAAATTAAATTAGGAGCTGGGAATATAGCTCAGTTGGTAGAATGCTTGCCTAGCAAGCGTGAAAGTCTGGGTTTGATTTCCAGCACTGTTATAAACCAGGCATGGTAATACGTGCCTGTAGTTTCAGAACTAGAGAGTTGAAAGCAAGAAAATCAGAAATCCAAAATCATTCTGATATATAGTGAGATCAAACCTGGCTTTAGGGTATGAAACCCTGTCTCAAAAAAGAGTGTGTTCTGCATGCATGTGTATGTGTATGTGTGTAGTTATTTTCCCAAATTACAAAGTTTGTAATTAGTAGAACTAGTTTACACCTGTGTCTAAGTTCAGATCTTAGATTCTGGGCTTGAAGGTGTTGTTTATTGGTAGAACAGTTGCCTGACGTATGCAAGGTCCTGGATTATCTCTCTAGGACTGTACAAGGAATGTTAGATTCTGTGCGCTATACTGTAATCCAGTGGTTCTCAACCTTCCTAATGCTGTGACCTATTAATACAGTTCCTCGTGTTGTGGTGACCCCCAACCATTAATAATAATAATGTTTAATAATAATAATCATTATTTTATTATCATTATTTTGGGGGTTTTGAGACAGGGTTTCTCTGTGTAGCCTTGGCTGTCCTGGACTTTGTAGACCAGGCTGGTCTCAAACTCAGAGATCCACCTGCCTCTGCCTCCGTCAGTGCTGGGATTACAGGCATGTGCCACCACACCTGGCTCATAAAATTATTATTTTTTGCTACTTTTTATAACTTTAATTTTCTAACTGTTGTCTGTGTTTTCAGATGGTCGTAGGTGACCCTTGTGAAAGGGCCATTTGCCCACCTCCCACCCCTCAGGGGCTGCGACCCACAAGTTGAGAAACACTGCTGTGGCCCTTTGGAAGTTTGCTCTCATGCCAGGTTTGATAGTTCATACCTGAAAGCTCTAGTCTGAGCTGTGGTGTGACACCCAATCTTTTCAGGAGTTGGGAGAAAGAAGATGCTTGGTACTCAAAAAGCTGAGGTGGGAGGATCAACACAAATTTGAGGCCAGGCTAGTCTATAAAATAAGATTTTTGTCTCAAAAGAAATAGGGGACTGGAACAATGATTCAGTGGTTAAGAAAAATCCTTGCACTTTCAGAGGGCCTGGGTTCAAGTCTCATCACTATAAGATGGCTCATGACCATATATAACTCCAGTTGCAGGAGACTTGATGCTCTCCTCTGATCTCTGTAGGCACCAGGCATGAAAATGTGGCATAGATATACATGTAGGCAAAACACAAATAAAATGAAAATTAAAGAATACATTGTATTTTTAAAAGAAAATATTTAACCCACACAGTAGTGGCATGCACCTTTAATCCCAGCATTCCACAGAGGCACAGGCAGGTCAATCTCTGAATTCGAAGTCAGCTTGGTCTGTAGAACAAGTTCCAGGACAGCCAGGGATACCCTTCTCCCCCCAAAACAGAAAACATTGATTGTTTCATGTGAGTGTTTTGCCTATGGGAATGTATATGCATCCTGTGCAGCACCCACAGAGGCCAGAAGAGGGCACTGGGTTCCCCCTACAGAAGTTTGTAAGTCACCTTGTTGGTTCTGGGCACACCCCACGCATGGTCCTATAAAAGGGCAGTAAGTACTCTTGACCAGTTACCTATTGGGAGGTCTAAGGATTTCCTATAATTCTCAGTTTTCCTTGTTGTATAAGTTTTAACCTGAAAGAGCTGTTCATGGGAACTAAATGAGATAATATGTGAAATGTTGTAGGCTCTGAGTACTTATCAATGTAAGTGGAGATATAAACAATTAAAAGAATGTACCCTGGGGACTGGGGAGATGGCTCAGTGGTTGAGAGTACTGCCAGGCTGCTCTTCCAGAGGCTCCTGGTTCTATTTCCAGCATCCCCATGGTGGCTTGCAGCTATCTGTAACTCCAGACACCCCCTTCGGAATTCTGTAGGTATCAGGTACACACACAGTCAGAGATAAAATAAATAATCTTAAAAAAAAAAAAAAAACGGTTCAGGTGGCTGGAGAGATGGCTCAGAGGTTAAGAGCACGGGTTCTCTTCCAGAGGTCCCGAGTTCAATTCCCAGCAACCACGTGGTGACTCATGAATATCTATAATGAGATCTGGTGCCCTCTTATGGCCTGCAGGCACACATGCAGGCAGAAAACACCACTGTATACATAATAAATAAATCTTTAGTTAAAAAAACAAAAAAACAAACAAACAAAAAAAAACAGTCCAGTGCCAGGTGTTTTGTTGTTGTTGTTTTATTTGTTTTGTTTGTCAAATCCCAATACAAGGGAAGCAGGTAGATCTTTGTGAGTTCAAGGCCTGTCTGATTTATGTAAGAGTTCACCCAAGGCTACACATTGAGACCCTGTTTAAAAGTAATAAAACAAGCCCGGTACTGTGGTGCACACCTTAATCCCAGGGTGTAAAAAGCCAGAGGCAGGCGGATCTCTGTAATTTGAGGCCAGCCTGGTCTGCACAGTGAGTACAGGACAGCCAAAGCCACACCGAGAAATAAACTAATACTCAAACATCTTTGAAACATTTTATCTCTAAAGTTCCCTGTAATTATGCTTACAACTATACCCACTATATCAAAATTGCCATATTTTCTTAAGCTCGTTATGAACATCTATATATATAGTTTGTTTTTTGGTTTTTTTTTTCCCCTTTTCTTTCTTTTTTTTTTTTTTTTGTTTTTGTTTTTAAGACAGAGTTTCTTTGTGTAGCCTTGGCTGTTCTGGACTGGTCTCAAACTCACAGCCTGCCTCTGCCTCCCTGAGTGCTGGGATTAAAGGCATGCACCACCACACCTGGCTTACATATAGTTTTTAAATGCAAAATTAGAGCTTGCTTGTGTCTTTAGCAGTACCTCTGAATACCTTTAGTTTTATAGTGTTTGAGTAAATTTTTTTTTACATTTTCCTTTCTTTTCTTTTTCTTTCAAGACTGGGCTTCTGTGTATAGCCTTGGCTATCCTGGACTCACTTTATAGACCAGGCTGACCTCCAACAACTCACAGTGATCTGCCTGCCTCTGCTTCCGTGAGTGCGAGGATTACAGGCGTTCACCACTGTGCCTGGCTGGCTTCATATTTTTCAAAACATAATCTGTACTCCAATAGCTCAGGAAGAACTGTTTAGGCAGTCCAGAGGCTCTGCTGGCAAGGTGCTTGCTGATGTGCAGGAGGGCCTGGGCTCTGTCCCTAGCGTGTGAAGCCAGGTGTGGGGCTGCAGTTCCAGCCTGAGAGAGCAGTATTATTCCAGCCAAACTTTCAACACTCTCCCTTCCTGTTGACTCTGCTTTAAGGAAGAGGGAAAAGAGTCTGCAGGACTCTCAGTTTTGAGGTCAGCCATAGCAAGACCCTGAAGAGAAATTTAAAAGAAAAGTTTTTTTTTTCTAATCTTTTACAGGGTCAAAACGGTTCAGTAGGTGTAGTAGCACGCACCTATAATTCCCACTACTGAGAAGATTGAGACAGGAGGATGGCTAATTTAAGACCAATATAGCTAAATAATATGGAATTCTGTCCCCTCAAAAGGCAAATGAAAAAGAAACAACACATTGTTTCAAATGATGCAGTACTTCTTTAGGAAGGAAGGAAAGAAGGAAGGAAGGAAAGATGCTTAACTAAAAAAATCCAGGAAGGCCGAAGAAAATAAGTATAAATGGAAGCCGGTGTGGTGGCAGAACTTAACAGGCAGAGGCAGGAAGATCACTGCAAGTTCAAGGGCAGCCTGGGACCTCTCGACAAAAGCAAAAAAGCTCTAGAGAAGAGGAAGCCAGGAAGATCTGCCCTGCTGAGAAGAACAGCAGATCTTGTGGCCCTCTTCTGCCCCTTCCCACCTTCAACCCCCTGAATAGAATGACTTAACTAGAAAGAAAGGAGGAAAGGTAACGACTGAATATAAATCAGTATAAAAGAAAAGCAATCTCCCGGTTTGTTTTTTTGTTTTTGTTTTTTTTACTTATGTAAGGGTCTTAAACAATCATGCTTACTGTGTAGCAGTTTTCAAAGGCAGATTTACTAATGGCTGTCTCCTCACAAAAACACCTAAAAATGCAAACCCAGGATGTTTAAAATAAACTCACGTATTCTGTTACAGTTTGAGGGAACTATTGGGAAGAAAAACATTTTAAAAATCTATTTAAGAAGTATTTACTTTATGAATAACCCACAACTACTTGACCATATTAAATTAGTAGTTGAAAGTCTTCTACCAAGGGGAAATTATCCAGTAAACAGACCAAAGCCCGAAATTATTTAAATATAGTTGAGGTTTCTATGTTTATATATGTGAAGGTGTGAAAGCTGATACTTCTGTGTTAATGTAACAGATATCCGTGCAGAATCCAATGAGGACAGAAATATATTTATGTATTGGCCAGTTTGCAAAAACGCCTAAAAACAAAACAAAAGGCCATATTTTCTTTTGAGCCAAGAGTCTCACTATGTGTCTCTGGCTGGCCTGGAACTTCCTTTGTAGACCACCTACCTCTGCCACCCCAGCGGTGTTGGGGTTAAAGGCATTTGCCATCATGCCTGGCTAAAAGGCCATGTTGTTGTTTGTTTTTTTTTGTTGTTGTTGGCTTTTGAGACAGGGTTTCTTTGTGTAGCCCTGGCTGTCCTGGAACTCATTGTAAATCAAACTGAACTCAGATCAGCTTACCTCTGCCTCCTGAGTGCTGGGATTACTACACCTGGCAAGGGCATGATTTTAAAATCCTGAGGTTTTAATTGCTGGGGACAAATTTCTAAGCCGACTTCTGGTTTATTTGGACTTATTCTACCACAGCATACACATTAAAAACAAACAAACAAACCTAAATTCTTTGTCTTCTCAGTAGTAATTTGAGCTCTTCAAAGAGAATAGTTGTGGGAATCATATCACTTGGGAGGCAGAGGCAGGAGGATCTCTGTGAGTTTGACACCAATCTGGTCTGTCTATAGTGAGTTTAGGGCCAGCCAGACTGTCTTAGAGAGAGGGAGTGGTGGGGAAGCAGAGAGTAAGAGTAGTTCTGCTGCTTCCATTGGCTTGGACACGGCTTTGATTGTACTAGAAAGGAAGCATGCATAATAAACTAAATGGAAAATTCTAGGACCCACATAGACTGCATTTGTTTTCCCCATCCCCTGAGCTACAGCCACATACCATACCAGAAAATGTTGAGCTCCTGTCTTAGAAGGGTAAGCACACATTCTGTTTCTGAAGACAGGCCACTTTTTCTCATTCAGCCCTTCCCCTTCTGGATGCCTGGCATGAACAAGCTTTCTTCCCAGTGCATTAGTTACTTTCCTCATCGCTAGGACAAAATATCTGGCTACAGCTACATTAGGAGGAAGGGTTTATTCTGGATGATAGTTCTAGGGAAAGTACATCAGGGTGCATCATGGCAGCGGGAATCTGAGGCAGCGGGTCACGTTACAGCCATCCTCAGGAGGCCAAAGGAGATGAATGTTAGTGTTCAGCCCACTTTGTCCTTTTTTTTCATGGGACCCTAGCTGGTGGAACGGTACTGCCTACACTTAAGGTGGGTCTCCTTATCTCAGTTAACCTAAACTCCATAACCCCTCACAGGCATGCCCAGAAGCTGTTTACCCTGTCATGGTGGCAGTATTGACTATCCCACCAGACTTATGATAAAGTGAGGGATTCTAAGGAGGGAAGGAGAATGAGGGAGAGTGGAGTTTAGAGACAATATCACATTTTCTCTCATAGAGGTTAAGAGCATTGTCTGCTCTTCCAGAGGTCCCGGGTTCGATTCCCAGCAACCACATGATATACTGGGATCTGATGCACTCCCTTGGCATGTAGCTGTACATGCAATTGGAGCACTCATATGCATAAATAAATAAGTCTTTTTAAAAATAGTAAATGTATGTCACAGGTCTGGAGAGATGGCTCAATGGGTAAGAACACTTGCTTTTGCAGAGGACCTAACTTTGATTCCATGCACCCATAGAGTGCCTCACAACCATCAGTAACCCCAGATCCAAGGCATCCAACAGGCAGCGCCTTATGTGGTATGCTTAGATGCCTGCAGGCAAAACATTCATGCATGGAAAATAAAATCTAAAAACATTTTATTTATTTAATCACTTTACAGCCTGATCCCAGCTAAAAACATTTTTTTTAAAAAGGGTTTGTAAGTCAGGAATTTTGCTCACACCTATAATCACAGTATTGGGAGGTGGAGCATAAGCTCAGCATAAGCTCAAGGCTAGCCTGGGCAAGAGCTTGTCTCAGAGAGGACGTGGGGATTTTGTGTGTGTGGTGAAATGAGGGGGACAATTTGAGGAAAGGAAGGGGGCTAATGGGAAGGAGAGGAGGAGGGAGTGTAATAAAGGGTGAGTGAGGAAGATACAATGATAAAGGTAAAATAGGACTCACGTTATATTCTAAGATAAAGCATAACTCAAATTTATATTAAATACTGCCAGTAATGTCTTCATGCTCTAATATTGAAAAGCACTTCTACCTCTTGAGACCAAAAAGAAAAAAAAAAGTAAATTTTCTGTTTTTAAGAAGAAAATAACATCCCATATTTGTTGAGATTCAGTGGACACATACACAATTTATCATCTATTAAAACAGTAAAGGTTTTTTTCTTTCTTTGGTTTCATGAGACAGGGCCTAGAGCTTATGGCAGTCCTTCTACTTCAGTCTCCCCGCTGCTGGGATTACAGGTGTGCGCCACCACTCTTGCTGGCTGCAAGGATTGTTTGAAATGATACTATGCATTAGTTAGTCAGGGTTCTCTAGAGAACAAAACTGATAGAATGAGTGTATGTTACAAAGGAGATTTATCAGACGGGCTTACATGATATGGACTGGATAGTCCAACAATGGCTTGTCTGCACGCCAGAGAAGCTAGGAACCCAGTAACTGATCAGTCCACAAGCCTGGCTCCTCAGCATTCCCAATCTGGCACTTAAGGCCTGGAGGTTCCTAGAGAATCCCTGGTCTTCAGTCCTCGGGGAAGGCTGAAGAAGATGGGTTGTAGTGACAGCTGAGGACGGTGACAGAAGCAGCAACATGGTAAATACAGACAGCGGCAAGGAGCAAAGGTCAGCAAAGAGCTAAAAGCTTTCCTCTCATACCTCCTATCTGGGCATGGAGAAGGAGCTCCTCTCAGCCAATCCTTCCAAGAATATTCTCAAGTACCCACTCAGAGGTATGTCTTTTAATTGATTCCACATCCAACCAAGTTGAAGTCCAGATTAAGCATCATAAATACTTGGACATGCTTTTGAAAATATAAAATAACATCTGGCTTTGGGGAAACAATTTATCCATGTTTTTTAGGAGTGTTGAATATTTCTCGCTGAAAAAGATGTTCATTGTAGATCATTAAAACTAAGTGCCAAGGCCAGGAACTGTGGCAAACGCCTGTAATCCCAGCACTTAGGGTAAGTTCAAGGCTGGCCTGATCTACAGGTGAGTCCAGGACAGACAGGGCTATACAGAGAAACCCTATCTCAAAAAAAAAAAAAAAAGTCAGCGTAAATACAAGCACTATAATATTTTGATAAAAATCTTTCCTCATATCTTTATGGATAAATATACAGGACAGATATTTGTTAATTACACTTATTTACTCTGTGTTTGTGCATATGTGCACGCAGAGGTCAGAGGACAACTTGCTGGTGTCCTTTCTCTCCTTCCAGTGTGTGGGACCCTGGAACTGAATTCTGGTCCTCAGGCTTGGCAGCAAGCCCCTTTACCAGCTGAACCATCTCAGCCAGCCATGATTTTGTCACTTGAAAAAGGAGAAGGGTTATATCGATACTTTTCCGGATATACAGGAGCTCCTTTCACGTAGTTTTTCTTGCATTTTTTCGGATGGAACCTCAGGTCCTAGGCAAGAAGTCTATGGCTGCCTCGGCCTTCTACTCCCTTTAGTAAGACTGATGGCTGCAGGTAAGACAAAACAGTAGCTCCAGCCTCTTAAGCCCTTGGAGCAATTACAAGCATCTGTGTAGTTACTCTGAGGGGATACTTTAACTATGAGGGAAAGTGAACTGAAAGCCAGTGGGTTGGTTGTTAAGGTGTTTCTTTTCAGGTCATTGTCCAAGTTGGTTTTGTGGCAGCTGGGGGGGTCTTAGAGGACACAAATGTCAATTTACAGGCATTAAACATTATGGATAGCTAATTAGCTGGGTGTACAGGCAGCAACACCATTATCTCAAGTGTAATTTAACAGAAAAAATGCACACATACCCAAGTATCTGTCCTACATAAAAATGCTAACATTGGAATTATATTAACTACTGTTTTGCTTGATTTTGGTAGATATTGGCATGCTGGTTTTGTTTGTTTGTTTGATTTGTTTGTTTGAGACAGGGTCTCACTTTGTAGCCCTGGCTAAGCCTGGAACTAAATAGACTTAGCTGGCCTGGAACTCACAGAGATCTACCTGTTTCTGCCTCCCATGTAGCACAGTCAGCTTGAACTTGGTATTTGAACTTCTAATCCTCCTGAGTCCACTACTTGCGTGCTGGGACTACAGGCATATACCACCACCATGCTTGGTTTGTGAGATGCTGAATATCAAACCAAAGGCTCTGTGCATGCTAGGAAAGCAGTCTGCCAGCTGAGCTGTCCCCAGCCCGTATCTATTGCTCTTCTAATACAGTGGCCCTTAGGTTGTGTGTCTGCTTTGCATTTGTTTTAGCATGTTTGTAGTAATCAGATTAGAGATGCTAATTCTAAGTAGATCATTAAGGACTCTTCTAATCACTGTACTTTTCAAGAGTGCTCATTGAAGATGCCATTGTTTCCCCCAGTTGGTAGCCCACTAGCTGGCATGGCTCCTTAAGTGTTGAAAAGCATTTCTCAGCCATTGGCATTGATTGAAAACCTTAGGAATTTCTGCCAAGTCCTCGTGATCTAATCCTCTCCTGCAAGTACAAAGCTCAAGTATGTATTGAAATGCCTGAGTCAGCTGCTTGAGGGGTATACTGGCTACACTCCTGCTCATTCTTCCAGGATGAAAAATCTCCTTAGTGACCTAAGACAGCTAGCTTTTACTCTGTCCACCCGGAAATGCATTTATAATAAAACATATAGGAAAAATATGCACACATACCCAAGTATCTGTCCTACATATAAATGCTACCATTAGAATTATATTTCCTACTATTATGCTTGATTCAGTAGATATTAGTGTGCTTTGTTTGTTTGTTTGTTTGTTTGTTTGTTTGTTTGAGATAGAGTCTCACTTTATAACTGTGGCTAGCCTGGAACTCTATATAGACTTAGCTGGCCTTGAGCTTACAGATATCTACCTGTTTCTGCTTCCCAAGGGCTTAGGTTAATTTAATGACGTAAGACATGGGTTTAGAGAGATGGCTCAATGGTTAAACTCACAGGCTACTTTTCCTGAGGACCTGGGTTCAGTCCCAGGACCCACATGGGAGCTCACAATTTTATGTAACTCCAGTTCTGAGGAGACCTGATACCTTCCCTCTACATGCTGGCAAAATGACCATACATATAAAATTAAAATAAATCTTAAAACAAATTTTAGCCAGGCACAGTGCATGTAATCCCAGCACTCAGGGAGGCAGAGGTAGGCTGATCTGTATCAAAAAAAAATTTTTTTTTAAATGCTTGTAGTATGTTTTATTACACGAGTGAGAGCATGAAGGTGGGTCCTCTTGGTGCTGGCTCAGGAAATGTGGAAGAAGGCTCAAGGACATTAATAGCATTTGAATTATGTTTTTTACTTGCTCGACGTTGCATTTATGTAATTGTTTTGTTTTATTTTTCGAGACAGGGTTTCTCTGTGTAGCCCTGGCTGTCCTGAAACTCATTCTGTAGACCAGGCTGGACTCAAACTCAGAGATCTGCCTGCCTCTGCTTCCTAAGTGCTGGGATTGAAGGCGTGTGCCACCACCACCTGGTATATGTATGTGAATATTTTGGTTTTCATTTGATCAGAAACAAGAATACTAATCTCTTTTGATTTTTTTTTTTTCATAGTCAAGTTCATCCGAGAAGTAACACCATATATCAAGAAGCCATCTTTAGTATCAGATCTGCCATGGGAAGGCGCCGCTCCCCAGTCACCAAGCTTTAGTGGCAGTGAAGACTCTGGTTCTCCAAAACATCAGAACAGCACCAAGGACAGGAAGGTCATCCCTCTTAAAATGTGCTTCGCTGCTAGAAACCTAAGCATGCCAGACCTGGAGAACAGGTGAGCCATGTCTGTCACGGTCACCATGTCTTGACCTGTAAACTCGGGGAAGCACTGCAACATCAGCACCTTCTGTCCAGTGAATTACTGGGACAGAGACGGCATTCTGAGATCAGAGATTTGTCTTTATTTTTGGAGTCCCTAGATGGCCTTAAACCAACCATCTCCTTGCCTACTCTCCCATGTCTCTTTATAAGGAAATTTCTTAATTGTGAATAATGTTACAATTCAGGGGCCACATTATAGATCTGGGACATCAACTGACAAAAACTGACAAGTTCACTTGTCTGACCTCCCTGTCTTCTACAAAATGCAAGTGATGAATCGAATACTTTATAATCTATCTTCTTATTCTATATATAGCTATTTGTATTTTGTGATGACTTTGATTTGATTAATTTTGTGGAAAGTAGGGATAGACTCAGTGTAAGGCCAAAGATTTGCCAAAGTGGGGGTGACTTTAAAAAAATAATTGTTCAAAGACTTAAAGAAAGGCCTTGTATACTGGGCGTGGTGTCATACACCTATAATCTCAGCACGCAGGGAGGCAGAGGCAGGTGAATCTCTGTGACTGTGATGCCAGCCTGGTCTACAAAGCGAGTCCAGGACAGCCAAGGCTACACAGAAAAACCCTGCCTTGAAAAACCAAAAACACGATCGGCCTTGGGCTTTATAGAATATGCTTTCATTCTTGTGGTCTTCTCTGGTCTAAATGTACACAGGTGCCTAAGCAGAGTAGGATAGAACATGGAACACTGCAAGAAACCAAAGCCAGGCTTTTCTTGTCAGGCACAGTAGCACACGCCATTAATTCCATGACCAGGGAGGGCGAAGGAGGCAGATATCTGAGGTCAAGACTGGTCTACCTAGTGAGTTCCAGACCAACCAAAGCTATACTGTGAGACACTCTTTTTGGGGGTTGGGGAGGATTGCAGACAAAAACTGAATGACCTTGCATATAAGGCCTAAATGTGAGTAAATGCTTGGAGCATTTTATGTAGTATCTCAAGAAAGTGTAGCTTATTTTAAAGACTTAAATTTTTTCTTATTCATGTATATGTGTTTATGTGAATGTATGCTATGTGTGGGGGTATCTGCAGAGGCCAAAACTGGAGTTAGAGGCAATTCTAAGCTGCCCAACATGAGTGCTGGGAACCAAACTCAGGTCCTTTGCAAGAACAGCAGGTGCTCTTAACCTTGAGCCATGTCTTCATTCCAAGAAATTGTAGCATAAAGTATCATAAGTGAGACAGATGCGGTAGCTCTTAACTATAATCTCAGCCCTTGGGAGGCTAAGACAGGAGAATCTCTGTGAATTTAAGGCCAGCTTGGGCCACATAGTAGTTCCAGATTAGTCTGGGTTATAAAACTTAGTAAACTGGTTATAAAACCAGTTTCAGAAAAAAAAACCACAAAGGGGCAAAAAGCCTTAATTCATCTAGTGGTAAGACACAAACACACACGCAGCACACACAGCCTCAGGTCAAGGAGGGTAGAAATGCTAAGCCCTTTTATTATAAATAACTTCGGAGAATAGATGCCTATGTTGTTGCTGATGCAGCTAGAAGGTGGAGAAAAGAGCAAAGCATAAAAAACTTCTGGATGTCAGGCAGTGGTGGTGCACACCTTTAATCCCAGCACTCGGGAAGCAGAAGCAAGTGATCTGAGTTCGAGGCCAGCCTTGTCTACCGAGTTCCAGGAAAGCCAGGGCTACACAGAGAAACTCTGTCTTCAAAAGAAACAAAACAAAACAAAAACAACAATAACAAATTTTACTTATTTTATGCATGTGAGTGTTTTGCCTGTATGTATGTTTTTGTACCATATAGACATTTAGTACTCATAGAAGTCTTAAGAGGGCATCAGGACCTCCTAGAATTTGAGTTAGAAACATTTGTGGGCAACCATGTGGGTAATGGGAATTGAGCCTCTACAAAAGTAACAAGTGCTCTAAACCACTGAGCCTCCTACCTCTCTGGCCCCGTATTCTGGAAACATTTGATATAATGGTCAGGTTTTGAAAGAGGTTCTTAGAACCAAGTGTAGAGAGTAATTTGTAACTGCTAAAATTATAGCAGACTATCTGTATGCCTGCTTGTAGCTCAGGAAATTAGGACAGGGATTATGAGAGGGAGCAAGTGATCTCAAGGGAGATATGAAATGGTAATGACTTACATGTAAAGGGAGAGCAGAAAAGGAACCAGCTGGAGGAGGAGGGTAGTTGGGGAAGGGAGCAATTGAGAACAAAGTATGAATATAATGATAAACGTGCGAAGATGCTATGAGGAAACCCAGAACTTTCAGCTTAGCAAAAGTCAAAACACTGCGTAATATTGGGGGTAGGCACACCCTTCATTCCAGTCAGGTGATCCTCATACTTGGTCAGGACATGCTGTACAAGGCTGGGTCTCAGGTGGTTGAGACTAGGGTAAAGATTCTGTCTTACCACCGAAAAGGAATTAGTTCCTACTTTTGGTTGAAAATACCACATTTGAAAATGACCATCGTTTTGTAAGACGCAAATGAAAAGAGACTGGAGGTTATTCTATGAGGGTAGTGCTTGCATTGCAGTGTGCTTTAGAAAAGCAAGCAGCAAAATTACAAGTGGCTGTTGGGGGACTGGAGAGATGACTAAGAGCACTGGCTGCTCTTCTAGAGGTCCTGAGCTCAATGCCCTGCAAGCACACATGCAAATAGAGTAACTTTGCTTATTTACCCAAGGTGGACAAATATCCTGTGTGTCTTGGCAGAAAACAACATACAAAACTATCACCTAAGCAAACTTGCATGTAAGACTTAGAAGACAGAGCTAGGAACATGGGCTGTGGCACATTGGCCAAGCCATTTTTTCCTATATGTCTCTAGTTTTCTCTTGAACAAAATAAAACTCCTGTGAGAACTAAATAAGAAAATTATTATAAAATTGGTGTAGTAAGCTCTTCCTAGAACCCATGTGAAAACCCAAGTTTGGTGACCTATACCTGGAATTCAGTCCTTAAAGACAGGAGGATCCTAGGGTTAGGTGACCAGTGAGTCTAACCAGTTGTTGAGCTACAGGACAAGTGAGAATAAGATAGAGAATGCTAGAAAAGAACAGCCAGCATTGACCTCTACCCTCCATGCACGTGCATAGCATGCACAAGTACACATATATGTATACACCATACACACACGCATACATATATCAAGGATATAGCAGATAATATCTGTAAAAATTATTTGGAGCTCTTTTGTCTTTAAACTTATATAAGCCCTACCAAAACACATGTCAATTTATTTATCTGTGATTTTTTTTAATGGATGTTTTACCTACATGTATGCCTATGTACCACGTACACGTCTGAGGTCAATATAAGAGGTCAATGTTTCCTCTGAACTAGAATTACATATGGTTGTGGACCTTCATGTGGGTTCTGAGAATTAAATCCAGGTCTTCTGGAAGAGCAGAAGTGCTCTTAATCGCTGAGCCAATCCTCCAGTCCTGTCTGTCCCTTCTTGATGGTCACCTGAGTGATTTTCGGTTTGGAGCTAGTTGTCATGACTTTTTTATACAGCAGTTTTAGTCATGCATTTTCATTGCACTTAAGTAAATTTGGAGGACTGTAATTGCTTTGTCAAATGGTAGATGTGGCAGGGCATGGTGGCATATGCCTTTAATTCCAACACTTTAGTCTCAACATTCTAGAAGCAGGGGCTTTCTGGAAACAGGTGACTTTCTGTGAGTTCCAGGCCAGCTAAGGCTATAGAGTGAGACCTTGCCTCAAACAAAACAAAACAAAACAAAACAAAACAAAAAACTGCTGGTGTTGTATCCTTTAGTCCCAGCACTCGGGAGGCAGAAGCAGCCTCTGAACTCTGTGAGTTCAAGGACAGCCTGGGCTACACACAGAAACCCTGCCTTGAAAAACAAAAGAAACAAACAAATGGCAAGTGTGTGTTTCATTTTAAAAGGAATGTCCAAGGCAGGAGGGAGCTCAGCAGTTAGGAACATAGTCTGTTCTTCCAGAGGCCTGTTCATTCCAATACCCGTGGACACCAGGCATACACATGGTATACACACATATGGTGGCAAAACACTTACACATTAAGTAAATAAAATAAAATTAGAAAGAAAGAAAAGAAATTTCTAGGTCGTCATCCAAAGTGACTGCCATTTTATGCTAAAACCAACAGTTTGAGAGTCTCCATTTCTCCATATTCTTGCCAGCATTGTTGGTGTTTTCCATTCTGGTGGATATGCAGCAGAATCTCATGGTTCATATTTCATAAAGTCTTCTTGTCACTGAAACCAAAAGGGAAGCAGCTTGTTTTTATTCTCACTGTTTTACCACTTTGATTTGGTTCTGTAGTTATAAAGCTGGTGGGTGTTTAACTACAAAATGAGTGAATAAATGAAGGTTATTGCCTCAAGTTTCTACCGCCTCACTAGATGCTTCTGCTAATTATGTGTTGTGTCATGAAATGTAAAAACTAATTAATAAATGATGAAGTTCAGGGAGAGAACATGAGCCCACTCCTTAGCAAGCAGTACACTGTCCTGTAGAAATGTAGCAATCTTACATTTGCCCTTTGCATTGGCTCACAGTACCTCATCTTCATTCTGACTATTTTTCTAGCAAAAGGTAAACTTGAGATTTGTAACATATATAAATTTAACTCATACTTTATGTCAAAGACATAACCAAGCAAATGCATTAATATAGTCTGAGATCACAGTCCCATGCTTCTGTCTACCTAAATATTGATTTGACTTGTCTGATCAAACTGGAATTAAATTTCCTAGGAAATCCTTAGTGGTTTGACTGGAGTCCAAAACCTTTAACCTTGCAGCTGTCTCCTCGTCTCTTTGTGGGCTCAGTTACTGGCAGACTGCCTCCATGTTTGCTATATTAGCAGGGCTTTCATTTTAATTTTTCCTTTAAAGTAGCTCATCTCAAGCATTACTGTGTTGCCTTTGTTAGTTTTGAGGACTGCTACAAGACAGACTCCTCTGGATCCTAAACTCAGTTCTGCTTGCCAGTTTATTGTTTTCTTTTTTCTTTCCCTTTTTTTTTTTTTTTTTTTTTTTTAATGCCGGGTTTCTCTGTGTAGCCCTGGCTATCCTGCAACTTGCTTTGTAGACCAGGCTGGACTCAAACCAGAGATCTGCCTGCCTCTGCCTCCCAAGTGCTGCAATTAAACTTTATGCCATCAGCACTGGCCAAAGATACCTCATCTATTTAAATATTTTTTTTTACAAGTCAGTATTTCTTTTTATAATTTATTTTTATTTTATGAGCATTAGTATTTTGTCTGCATGTATGTCTGTGTGAGGGTGTCAAATCTTAAGCTACAGACAGTTGTGAGCTACCATGTGGGTGTTTGCCATTGAACCCAGGGCCTTTGGAAGAGCAGTCAGTGTTCTTAACTACCGAACCATCTCTCCAGCCTTGTTTTTTTTGTTTTATTTTATTTTGGTTTTGGTTTTTGGTTTTTTGAGAGAGGGTTGCTCTGTTTTTGTCCTGGAACTAGCTCTGTAGACCAGGCTGGACTTGTACTCACAGAGTTCTGCCTCCGAGTGCCAGGATCGAAGACATATGCCACCACTACCCAGCTTCCCAGCCTTTTTTTATTGTTTTTTAAATACCTTTTCCACAATCCCTTTCCAAGAAGCTACAAGATTTTGCTTTTTATAAATTCTGATGATCCTGCTACAAAACAACTTTCTGCCTGTTTCATTATTTGAGCCCTTTAGTCCTAGTGTCCATGTCTGAGTAATCAGGCTTAGTTTGATTTTATAGCAGATTTTGTTTTAATTCTTCCAGTTATTTATAACTAGGGCCCAGTACTAGGATTTTTAGAGGCTGTTGTACATTAAGGACCTGTCTGAGAGACTGTCTCAGGGCTGTGTTTAGTGTGAAGGGCTTGTGTTGTTGTCGTCATTTCCCCCTCCAAAAGTAAGTGTTTTGTGCCTAGAGAAGGATGAACTGATTTTTCTTTCTAGTGCTAAGTAGGTCAGTAGGAGGAGTGAAGGAAATTTCTTGTCTAGTTCTTGCCAGTGAACTTCAACATATGTCTAAAGAATGTTTTGCTGGCCTCAGTGACAGAGCAATGGGGTGGAAATAAATAAACCCTTCTAAAAAATAATCAGCCTAAAGACATGCAGTCTGAGCTAAAGATTGCTTCTTCCAATCAGTTTGCTGGGAGTGAGAACGGCTCTAACTCTCTGGCTAGGATGAGGTCGTGGCAGTCATTGGCCACTTAGTATGAGGAATGCTTTTTGTTTGTTTGTTTTGTTTGTTTGAGACAGAGTCTCACACTATGTCCTGAGCTGTCCTAGAATTTACTATGTAGCACAAACTGGCCTCACATTTCTTGAGATTTTGCCTTAGCTGCCCGAGCACAGGAACCACCATGCCCATCTAGATACTTTTTGGTTTGGGAGTCGTTTTTTGTTTGCAGTGGTGAGAATTGAGCCTTACGGTCACACATTCAATTGCAGTATATCCCCATTTTTGTTTCTGTTGTTTGAGATATAACTCACCAAGTAGCCCAGGCGGACATGGAATTCATAGTCACCCTGCTTTTTTCTGTAGTGTGTGCTTTAGCCTCACACTCAGGGATAACCTTGCTACCAATTCCCTCCCCATTTAGGGATTATATAGTAGACTGGTTGGAATTTGGCTCTCCCCACTTATTTTAGTTAGGATTTCTATTGTGATAAAACACCATGACCAAAAACAACTTGGGAAAGGGTTTATGCCATCTTAGAACTCTCAGGTCATACTCATCACTGAGGTGAGTTAGGGCAGGAACTGAAGCAGGTGCCATGGAGGAATGCAGTTTATTGCAGCTCCTGATGGCTGACTTAGCCTGCTTCCTTATACAACTCAGGACCACCTGCTTGGATGTGGCACCGCCTACAGCAGGCTGGACCCTCCCACATCAGTCATCAGTCAAGAAAATGCCACCTAGACTTGCCTATGGAGAGCCTGGAGACATTTTCTCATAAGGCTCCTTCTTAGCAGATGACCCTAGCTTGTGTCCAGATGACAAAACCAGCCAAGAAGTCCCATGACTATTTTCCAGCCTCCCAATTTTTATTGTAGTAAGCTTTCTGAGCTCATAGAATTATTCTTTAAGTTTTTTATTAATTTATTATGTGAGTTTGAGCATGCCATAGTATATGTATAGAAGACAGAGAACAACTTCTCTGTTCTCTCCTTCCAGGGTTTTTTTGGTGTTTGTTTGTTTGTTTGTTTGTTTGTTTGTTTGTTTTGGATCATATCAGACCATTAGGCTTGGCAGCAAATGCCCTTACCTGCTAAACTACCTCACTAACTGTAGAATTCACTTTTGAAAAGCTTCCTTAGGGAAGCTACCAGGTATATAAATGATCTCACCATATGAAACCAGTTTGGTAGGTGTGCCCAGAAATCTAAAAGTTTCCACTGCACCCCTGCTTTGCCCCTACGACCACAGAAGTGTCTTTTAAGGCATGGTCTTCATGGCACCTTTTGTGACCTATACTGTGTTTCATCGATTGTTCATTTTCTACCTTTCCTGTTAGAATGTAGGCTCAACTGTTTTGTGGATTTTGTTTTGTTTTGTTTGTTTTGATCTGTGTTTATATCACTTTAACAGTAGCACAGTATCTGCCATTTAGTATGTGCCATTTAGTAGCACAGTATCTGCCTCAATTAATCATGTATTAAAGGAAGGATAGACTGGGAGGCAGAGTGGTTTGAGAGTGATTGTTACTCTCCCAGAGGACCCAAGTTCAGTTCCCAGCAAGCACCTATAACTTCAGTTCCAGAGTATCTCGTGTCCTCTTCTGGCATCTGTGGGTACTCACAAATACCATAAATATAAATACAAATAAAACAAATCTTAGAAGAAAGGATAGGCTATCAGAATTTGATGAGAATAAACATTTACCATGTATAATAACAACTTAAAGTATTTGGAGCTTGACTTGGTAGTCCAGACCGTCCTCCTAGCATTTAGGAGGATTGTGTGAACTTGAGGCCAGCCAGGGTTACATAGTGAGACCATCTCTTAAAAAAATAAAAATGAGGACCAGCAAGATGGCTCCAAGCTGCCTATCACCAAGCCTGGCAACCTCAGTTTGATCCTGGGACTCACATAGTGAAAGGAGAAAAATGATTCCCACAGATTATCCTCCAACCTCCACCCTCAGCACTGTGGCACACTTGTATACCCATGCACACACACACAATAATTAAACAATAAAAATATCTCCCAAAATTTTATTACAAGATGAAAAAGTAAAAACAAAGATAGATACAAATAGATTAGAAGATGACTGAGCTTGTACAAGTACTTGATGCATAAACCTAACGACCTGAGTTTGAGTTCCCAGTCCCACTGTGGATGCCTAGTGTGCAACTGTTGGTAGCCTGGAGCCAGCTCTAAAGTTAGCCTAAATGAAGTGTAATAGTAATAGTGCACATGTCCTTAATCCAGCACTTGGGAGTTAGAGGCAGGTGAGTCTCTGTGAATTTGAGGCCAGCTGGGTCTACACAATGAGTTTCAGACTAGCCAGGACTACATAGAGAGACTCTGTCTCAAATAAATAAATAACATTCCAATTTTTTATATAGAATAACATTCATAAAGAAAAGTAATATTCTTTTGCTAATAACCTTTTTGTTGTTGTTATTTTTGTTTTTGTCTGTGTTTTTTCGAGAAGGGTTTCTCTGTGAAGCTTTGGCTATCTTGGACTCGCTTTGTAGACCAGTCTGGCCTCAAACTCACTGTCATATGCCTGCCTCTACCTCTCCAAGTGCCGGGATTACAGGTGTGCACCACCACACCTAGCTAATATCCCTTTATTTCAAATAATAATGCATTTCCATCCATTGTCAGGCTTATTAAGGCTTATGTCAGAATTATCTAATATTTAAAAGAAATTATGTGGGCTGGAGAGATGGCTCAGAGGTTAAGAGCACTAGAGGCTTTTCCAGAGGTCCTGAGTTCAATTCCCAGCAACCACATGGTGGCTCATAACCATCTATAGTGAGATCTGGTACCCTGTTCTGGAATATAGGTACACATGCAGACAGACACTATAAATAATAAATCTTTTTTTAAAAAAATAAAAATAAGAGAAATTATGTATGTTTCTGTTTGTGTGTGTGTGTGTGTGTCTGTCCATGTAAGTGTAAGTAACCACAGAGACATCCGATCTCCTGGAGCTGAAGTTATTGGCAGTTTATGTTATTATTTGAACCACATCATTTGAGTACTGAGATTCAAACTACTAGAAGAACAACAAGTGTTCTTTTTTTTTTTTTTGTATGTTTGTTTTGTTTTGTTGTTGTTTTTTTCCAGAGCTGAGGACCAAACCCAGGGCCTTGTGCTTGCTAGGCAAGTGCTCTACCACTGAGCTAAATCCCCAACCCCAACAAGTGCTCTTTTTAAAATATTTATCTTTTTAAAATGTTTATGTGCATTGATGTTTTGCCTATACGTATATCTGTGTGAGGGTGTCAGATCTTGGAGTTACAGATAGTTGTGAGCTGCCCTGTGGGTGCTGGGAGTTGAACCTGGGCCCTCTGGAAGAGTAGTCAGTGCTCTTAACCACTGAGCTATCCCTCCAGCCCCATAGCAAGTGCTCTTAGCCACTGAGCAATTTCTCTACATCATCATCATTACTGTTTTTTCAAGACAGGGCTTCAGTTTGTAGTCCTGTCTGTCCTGGAACTCACTCTGTAGACCAGGCTGGTCTCAAACTCACAGAAATCTGCCTGCCTCTGCCTCCCTAGTGCTGGGATTAAAGGAGTGTAAAGGAGTGTACGACCACAGCCCAGCATCCCTAATTATTTTTAAAATATCAGTTCTTTTAGCTATGTATGGGAACATTCATCTGTAATCCCAACACTTGGTAGATTAAGGCCAGATCGAGGTCATCCTCAGCTATACAGCAAGTTGATGCCAGTCTAGAATACATGCGACCCTGTCTTTTACATCTCATGTACATATGGGTATGTGGGTGTGGGTGGGTGTATGTGTATGCATGCGTACACATTGTGTGCATGTTTGTGTTCCTTATTAACATCTTGCCTACAGCGTTCAGCAGACACTGGTTCTATTTCTTTAACATGGAAGTTAAGACAGAGTGAAGTGCCCTACTATTGACCATCCCAGTACAACAGCCTATCCAGCTGTTAGTCCCAGTGGTTTTTCTCTGGAATTAGACTCTGGGGAATTAAATTATCTCTGTTTGAAAAACACAATATTAGACTAGATTTGCAGTTAATATGTTAACTCTGGTTGGTGTGACAACTTTGAACCCAGCTCATTTTTCTCTTTTTCTCTCTCCATACAGATTGATAGAGCTACATTCTCCTGATAGCAGAAACACCTTGATCCTACGCTGCAAGGATACGGCCACAGCACACTCCTGGTTCGTAGCTATCCACACCAACATAATGGCTCTCCTCCCACAGGTACTGGCTGAACTCAATGCCATGCTTGGTGCAACCAGTACAGCCGGAGGCAGCAAGGAAGTCAAGCATATTGCCTGGCTGGCAGAACAGGTAGGTGGGAGGCAGAGCAAGGGTTTATATTCGTCCCTCAGAGATAGAGTGCTTCCCTACCTTTAATATGGCATGTATTTAGATTATTTATATCTGTCTACGTATTCAATCTCTTTGTAAGATAGTGTGAGTTAGAGAGAGTGTGTGTGTGGGTGTGCATGGGTTGTATGAAAGAGACAGTGTCTCATTATGAAGACTGGGCTGGCCTTGAACTCACAGAAATCTCTTCTGTAAGCCTACTGCTTCTCCGGGGCTGGGATTAAAGGTGTGCGCCACCGTGACTACCATCTCTTTTTCTTAACAGCTTGTCCTGTGCTTTTTGTGATTTAGGACTAGGGCCAAGGGACTAGAGAGATGTCTCAGTGGTGAAGAGTGTTTTCTGTACAATCATGAAAACCAGATTCAGATACCAGCACTGGCATAACAAGCTAGGCAAAACAAATGCCTGTAACTACTTCCAAGAAATCTAACATCTTTCCTGGCCTCCATGCACCACCTACACACACATACACACAAATTAATACAATAAATAAATCTTTAAATTAGAGTCTGGGTCTGTGTTAATAACACATAGTAACATGCTTTGACTGCTGTAATATCAAGCAAGCAGTCTCAGACATCATGAGAATAAATGGACATGACTACATTTTAGTAAAATTTGAAGGATGGATTTCACTTAGAGGTCATAGTTTTCCCACTCTTTCTGTAGACTATTGGCAGTGTTCCTAGGGACAACATTGTCTCTAGTTTATCTCCCTGCGTTAAAACTTAAAATATACAAAATATAGGGTTGGAGGTAAAACTTCATGGTAGAGAACATGTCTGATTCATACAAGATCCCAGGTTTAGTCCCCAGTACCAGAGGAAGAAAAATATACAAAATATTTTACAAGCCATTAAAGAAGATTCAGTTTAGTCCATAACTGAAAGATTAAAGGAACCAAGAAAGCCTAAGTGGATCCTGAATGGGGGTAAGGGAGCACTGTTTAGATCCCAGGTTTAACACAATAGGGGAAAAGTTCACACAAAACATCAAATTCTATCCCTCACTGTCGTCTGGGACAGGAGTTGAAAAAATTGAGCTTGGGTGTTCACAGGTGAGTGGTCAAGTGCTGCCCGTCTTTCCCTGGAGGATTTGGATCTTTTAAAACTTTTTATCTCTGAATCCTAGATCACCTATGCATGCAAACGGTTAAGGAAGAATTTGTGCAGGAAAGCATCTCTAGGTATCTCTTCTTTTGTTTCTGTTTTGATCTAAGTTTTCTAGGTCTAGTTTTCTATCCTCTGCTCCAGCAGAGTTCTAATTATTTTCTCAAGTTTGTTCCCAATAAAGTTCTGATTTGATAGATCTCTGGTTAGGCTTAGCAATCTTGCTTGGTAGTTCCCCAGGGAATTATGCCACAGGACCAATTTTAGGAGGAGGAAGAAGAGGAGGGGTAGAAATATAATTAGCATCTAAAATTGGTCCTGTGGCATAAGTCCCTTTGTTGGGAATAATCAACATCATTTTTAGACAACTTTAGAAAATAATTAGAACTCTGCTTGGTGTGTGAATAAGTAGTAGGTGACTGTGTAGTAATATTATTTGGGGGGATCTGCTAAACCCCCTCTTGCTTCTAAATATCTATTTAGGGTTTCTACCCCAGTTTGGACCATTTAGTTTCCAAAGAAAAGACCCAAGGACCTCTTAAATTTATAATAAGCTGTAAAGCACAATAACTGGGCAGATATCAACCCTCTAAGCTATTTTGCTATTTCCCAGCTATACACCCCAAGTTACTTGCCATAATTGTTCCTGCCTGAGCTGCTTCTGTTCCATCAGGCCAGTCCTCATAGCCATGTGCTCATGGTCCATACTGCCCCATGACCACTTCCTTCTCTCTGGCTTCCTCTCCTGCCTCTTTTCTTTTCTGCCTAGTTACAGGCTTCTAGATAGTTTTATTAACCAATCAACTTTAAGTTGGGGAGCAAGGTTTATACTTGGTGTATATGAGAATTTACTGGGCTGAAACCAGATCTTAGGGGCTAGCATACAGCATTTAAATACATGACTCCAGACCAACCCTCAACATGGCTGTTTTACTAGATAACTGAGCTTCATGTAGACAAACATGTAAATTTGAAGCAAAAACATATACTTCCCAAATATAATGGAGAACTCTTGTATTTGTATTCTCCAAAATACAGTATAAGGCTGGGAGCGTAGTTCAACATTATAGCTATTCCCTAGAATGAGGCCCTGTGTTCAGAATATCAGAAAGACAAACTGCATCCTAGTTAACATTTACTTACTATTGCACATATGTTTGATGTATGTGTAAGCAGTCTTGTGCATTTCACTGTAAAGATGTGGAGGGATCAGAGGAAAACTTTTGAGAGTCAGGTTTTTTTCTGTCTACCATGGGCCCCAAGGGTCAAACTCAGGTTGTCGGCTTATATGGTAAGCACTATTTTTTTCTTTTTTTGCACTTTTTAAGTGATGAGCCATCTTATTGATCCATGGTCAGCATTGTAAAAAATAGGCTATAATTTACTATACCATATAGAGTGTGTTATTTTGGAATGTATTATTATAAAATTTTTACAGTGCTAATTAATACACAGTTTGTGTTTCAGATAGCAATGCACAATGTCTTTAACTGATTTTTTTGTTTTATTTTTTGTTTCTTGAGGCAAGGCCTCACTATATAGCTTAGGCCTGACTTTTGAATTCTTAGAGATCTGCCTGCCTTTGCCTCCTAAGTGCAGAGATTATAGGCATGTACCACATAACTCCTGCCTTCCTTATTGCAGATTTTAATCAGAACTTTTTTATAGTAGAAGGCATGAGTTTCCATCCTGTTCTTAAAATATATCATATATTTGACATATGGAAACTTTTACCATTTTGAGCATAACAGTGTATATTAATTAGAACTGGTGATGCTCTATGTTATGGAATGGAGTACAATTGTCATGTCACTAGATAATGCCAATGGCATGTTAGGAGTGAGCTTTTCAGATACACCCCACTTCACATCTGCTGACCTATGGAAATAACCTCGTGGGGATGACCCTGTATCTCAAGTCTGTTGGTGGGAAAGCAAAATGGTGACTCCTCGGTGTTAGTTAGGCCAGTGCCCAACTCACTTCTGCAAACAACTCATCAATTTGTTGTTGTTATTGTTTTTGGTTTTTGGTTTTTCGAGACAGGGTTTCTCTGTGTAGCCCTGGCTGTCCTGGAACCCACTCTGTAGACCAGGCTGGCCTCAAACTCAGAGATCTACCTGTCTCTGCCTCCCAAGTGCTGAGATTAAATGCATGTGCCGTCACTGCCGGGTGCTCATCATTTGGATCTCACCATTTTAACAGGCAAAACTCGATGGTGGAAGACAGCAATGGAGGCCCGTTCTCATGGCTGTAACAGAGAAGGATTTGCTGCTCTATGATTGTATGCCATGGACAAGGGATGCCTGGGCATCGCCGTGTCATAGCTACCCTCTTGTGGCCACAAGGTAAGACAAAAAGAAAAAAAATACTCTATTAAAGAACCATAAAGTGAATTCTACTGCCTTTGATGCCTAAAATAGCATTTAAGAAGCTAATGTAGACAGAATAGGGCTTTTTTTTCTCCCCAATTTATTGACCAGGCACTCATGGTATTTGTGTATGTGTCTGAAGACTTGCTTAGTCATGGAGAAAATAGGGGGTTTTGGGGTTTTAGGATGGTTTTGTTTTGTTTTTATTATTGACTGTGACTGAAAACCACTGAAATTGTAGCAGCCTTTTGAGTAGGTTATGACATCATTTAAACCAGAATGTGGTATATTGAATAAACTTCACTCAACTTAGCCAAAATATCTTTGCAGTACTATTTGCAATGAAAGAGCACATAGCAATAAACTGGTTTTGTCCTGAAGCCACAGAATGTTACTTCCCCATGTCATAAATGTAGGTATTTGGGAGGGAGAACAATTGAGAAATATAGATTTGTGTAAGAATAACTTTCATTCACCAGATGTAATTGTCATCTCTGAGGCTTCCATCTGCTAACCTATGCCTAGTCCTGGAAGCTTCTAGCCTCTGTACAATCTAATCTAGGCCTAGAATGTTTTCAGCCTCTTAGACTTACTACTGAATAAGCATACCCTTCCTAGTTCTTTCTGAATTCTGGCTAGCTGATTCAACTCAGCTGTTCTGGCTCAAATTCCTCTCTAAGCTGACTGATTCAAACTGGCTTTTCTCAGCTCCTGACTGAATTGTTCTGCTTGGCTTCAAACTAACTCTAGCAATCTGTTCTAATCTTCTGGTTTCTTCTCATTCTCTGGCTTGTTCTGTCTTCACCTAAGGCTAGCTTGTTTTCTCTTCAACATGTCTCTAAAACTCTCCCAGTAAAACTGTCTCCTCTCTACTATAGCCCTGTCTCACTTCTACTGTACTGCTCTTAAGTAGGTTCTCTTTCCTGTCTGGTCTCGTGAGAGTATTGTGGGTATTCTATTCTTAGACTTCTTCTGTCAAATCTTTCTCTGATTGTTCACTTTGTCTGCCTCTCAATTAGACTTTCAAACGTGACTGTCTCCTTCCTTTTAACAAACTAACCTCACCTTTGTTGTTTTGGATTAAAGGTGTGTACTATTCCAGCCAGAGGGTTTAAAGGTGCATCATTCCAGCCAGATCACAATAACCTAAACTTTGGGTGTGATGCCTTGCCAGAGCAGTCATGTTGCTGGATTAAAATTCCCCTATAGATTTCAGGTGTCCTAGGAGATAATAACTACAACTAAAAACATATTCAGATTTAATTTTACTTGGATTTTAAAGAGTCAGGTGTTGATACAACCGAAAAGCTTCACAAGCTGTGCTTTCGGGAATCATTCAGAAGTTTCTTTCAGTACAGTAAACCAGAATCCAAAAGAAGTCACAGTTCTCTCCTGGGCATGAAGCTGCCATTTGCCTTTGACAGGAAGAACAAGTGGAAAATAATCTGGTGGCATCACTAAAGGGAGGTCAGAGCCACTCAGAAAAATACTTGGTAGTGAAAGAGGAAAGTGATGGTGCCATCTCCCGTGCCCCAACTAGAACACTGCATGTTTCCTGTTTTGAACAACAACAAAAAGTTGTATTTTGTGACAGGCTTTCACGATGTAGCCCTAGCTGGCCTAAAACTCAGTATGTGGCCTGGCTAGCCATGGAGTTATAGAGATCCACCTGCCTTCCAAGAGCTGGAAGTAAAGGTGTGTTCTCCACATGCAGCATGGTATCATTCTTTTCATGAAAACAGAGTTTAAAATTGTCATGTAGCTTCTCTGGAGCTTCTCTGATTCAGAGCTGGAGCTCCTTAGTTACCAAATAGAGCAAAAGCATCTCTGGCCTTCAGAACTAGGATGGTGTGCTCTCCTTAATTCTACCCTACCTGGAGGGAGGGAGGAAGCATCTTATAGAAGACTAAATTTAAGCATCTAGTTCTACACCCTCACTAAAGTAAAGCTACCTTGACATCAAAAACTATGACATCTTAGAACATCCCACAGTGCTTGTGCACAGTGCCCCTCACAAAACTTGCGCTTGGGCAGTGATGGCGCACACCTTTAACCCCGGCACCCAGGAAGCAGAGGCAGGCAGATCTCTGAGTTTGAGACCAGCCTAGTCTACAGAGCAAGTTTCAGGATAGTCAGAGCTACACAGAGGAACTCTGTCTCACATGCACTGAGCAGGGCAGGAATCCTACAAGGATGTTTCCACAGATACAATGAGACCAGTTAACATGCATTCCAAAGACTTAGAGCACTCTATAAATAAGCCCTTGTTCTATAATCTAGAAATTACAGTCATCTCATAAACAAGCAATTTCTGTTCATTGGATGACTGCTTTAGTAGTCAATACATAGGGCAGTTGTATATATTTAAGGAGCAGGTCTGCTCAGAGCCTTCTTAGGTATAACACCAAAAATACATACAAAGCCAGCATGGCAACACATACCTGTAATCCCAGCACTTAAGAAATAGAGGCAGTTAAACCAAGGTTGGGCTGTGCTACATGAGAGCCTGTGAAAAGCAGGAAGAAAGAAAACAGGGAAGAAAAGAAGCCACATGAGAAAAAAAAGAGTAAGATGTAGTATTTGTAGTTGAAATAGCATCATCAAGAAAATGAAGCCAGAGGGGCCTGGGAGCCAACTCAGTTGTTGTATAAGCATAGAGACCTGAGTTCAGATACCCAGAACCTCTGGAAAAAGCCAGGTATAGCTGTAATCCCAGTCCTGGGGAGGCAGAGACAGGCAGATCCCTAGAGCTCAATACCTGCTCACCTAGTAGAATGCGTGAGCTCTGGGTCCAGGGAAAGACTCAAAAACTAATGTGAAGGCACCATACTAACCTAACCTCACACATGTACAAACACATGCACATATGTTCTTTTAAATGAATGGACAGTGAAAAAGATACAGAAACACATAGGAAAGGAAAAGAAAGATCTTGATTATCTGCAAAACTAAGTAATCCCTGATAAATATAGAATTAATTATGCTTCAGACTTCAAGATCAAGTAACATTGTTTGATTGGTGTAAATTAACAGGAGCTAAAGCTTATATTGGATTATACATTTAGAGTCTTAGAAATCAAAACTCTTTCTCTCTCTTTCTCATGTGTCTGTGTATGTGTTTTCTCTCAGTACATTACATTTTTGACCGAGAAGGAATTAAGTAATGCCTGGAGGGGGTGTTGAAGGGCATTTTTATTTTAGATCATTCCTAAGATCAAAGCTGGGTACACAACACAGGTAGAAAAATGTTAATGTCCTAGTTGCCGTGAATTTTGCAGTCTTTTTGCCTATGAGCTCTTGACTGGGAGAGACAGAGCCCAAGGATAGTGGCTACTGTACCGTGTGGACAGTTGAGTGGTACTGAGCTTGTAGGACTAATATGGCCAAAACTGCTAAAGCTCATCTTTTGCATGAGCTCATGTGGCCTCCCACAAAAGTAGGGGTGGGGCATTGGCAGTGTGTCCTAACCAATGGCTGTTCCCCAAGTCCAGCAGCTGTTTCAAATTAGATCCCCTCTGCCAAGTATTTCAAAATCAAATCTAGGAAGAAAATATCCTCCTAGACTTTATATTTTGTAATGTCTGACATGGGATTAGCAATCAAAGTGAACGTGGTACTTTCCTGAGTACTCTGTCTTACTTGAATCATATGTAAAGTAACTTTAAAACTTAACGCTTTGTGAGCTACCTCATGTTCCCCTAGCATGTACGTTCTACAGGAGTCAGTTTAATTACAAGGTTCTCAGGTAATTTCATAGCAAGTCTGTAAGTTCAAATGTATCTCATAATACTAAAATGTTATTTGTGGTTTTCACTGTTGGGACAGTTACTTGGGGGTAAGTTAAAATGTTGATATTTTTACATGTTTCAGGGCAACTGGTAACTTTAAATTTTTTTTATTGAAGTAGTAAAGACTCAGTATGGAGCACAGACTGCTCAGTTGGTGAGGTTCTGGTTTTCAAGCACATGTGAGTTCTGACCCCAGCACCCAGGCAGAAAGTCAGGCATCCTACACATGTGCCTCTACCCCAATGCTAGAGGAGGCTGAGACAGGAGGATTTCTGGGACTTTTCTGGCCAGCAGCCTAACTCCAGATTCAGTAAGAGACCCTATCTCAAGGAAATAAGGTCACAGAACAGGCCATCAGAACAGACACCTGATGTCCTTTGACGTAAGTACCCACATACACCATATTCACAGCATGAATTATCAGTTTTATTTCATCTTAATCTTTGAGTATTCATCTTTTTAATATTCTTCACAATGAAATAGGCATTATTAAGCTGAGAAAACACTTGTGCTTCATCCTGAAGTATGATCTGCTATTACATGCTTCAAGGAAAAGGACCTATGTCGTTGAGCTCTGAGCTAAGCTCTAGCTGTTCCTCATGACCCACCAGTCTCCACTTGGAGAGGGGCTGATTAAAAAGCCACCATACTCAGATCCGTGTTTGATAGGAGCCTTCTCAAAAATAACCAAAGTGATCTGTCACCTAAGGATAATACTGGTACTAATTGTTGCCTGTAATAAAATTCTACTTTGCAATGAAAATTAAAATTTTGGAACAAGTTTGGATGCTGCATATGTAGAAAACCATATACATTTTGGATTTTTTGTGATGTTCATTTTATTTCACATAAAGTTCTCAAAGTTTATCCATGTGGTAGTTGATCATAAGACTTCCTCTTCCTAGTCCTGAATGGAACATGTCATTGTTGGTTTTTTGTTTGTTTGTATTGTTTCTGTGTGGTATCTTATTTTGAGAAGGTCGCTCTCTGTACCCCAGGCTGCCCTAAAACTTAGAATCCTCCTGCCTCAGCCATTCAAGTGCAGGGATTACAGGCATATCCCACCACATTTGGATGGTTTTTTTTTTCCTTGTTCTTTGGGGGGAGGGTTGTTTTTATTATTTTCTTTATATGAATGTTTTGCCTCCATGCCTGTCTATGTACCATGCCTGGTGCTTGTAGGGGCCAGAAGAGGGTATTGAAAACATCTCTTTTCCTGTTGTGTAAGTAGTGTCATGCCTGTTGTGACACCAGAGATTATGTATTGTATGGGATTAAAGGATAGTATCTGCTTCAAAATATCATAATTTGGCTTTGAAATGCTGTAAATGCTATAAATGCTATAAAACTTGCTAAAGGTTTTTATAAGTTTCTGCTTACCAATGAGCATAAACTCCTGGCATCTTTTTCCAGTAATACAGTAATTATCTTAGCTCTCTGTTCTATTTGTGGTCCTAGGTTGGTTCATTCAGGTTCTGGATGTCGGTCACCCTCCCTTGGATCTGACCTTACCTTTGCTACCAGGACGGGCTCACGGCAGGGCATTGAGATGCACCTCTTCAGGGTTGAAACACATCGGGATTTGTCGACCTGGACCAGAATACTTGTTCAGGGTTGTCATGCTGCAGCTGAGCTGATCAAGGAAGTCTCCTTAGGTAGAGCTACTTTTATTTAACCTTTTGTTTTTTTCCTCTCTCTGTCTCTCTCACTCTCTCTCTCTCTTGTTCTCTTGCTCTCTCTGTTGTGTACCCTGGCCTGGCCTAGAACTCAGTATGTAACAAGGATGAGAGGATGATTTTGAACTCTTGATCCTCCTGCCTCCACTTCCTTAGTGCTGTGATTACAAATATACACTATTATTCCTGGCCCTGACCTTAGATTTATGACAGTAATTGTTGGGTTTTTTTCAAGATTTATTTTTATTGATGTGTGTGCGTGTGTATTTGTGCCATGTATGTATAGGTACTCCTGGAGACCAGAAAAGGGCAACAAAAGAGACAGGATTTGCTTTTGTGGGTGCTAGGAGTCAAACTGGAGATGTTTAGAAGAGCGAAATAGATGCCTTTAAAAGTTAAATCGTCTCTCTTGCCCTCTAACAGTTATTAAGTGAAACTGCGCAGCTCTAAAGTAAAACTGTTGTGTGTGCCAAGTATAAACTGTTAAAACATGGTAGCTGAAGTGGTGATGGTGTAAAGAAATCTGGTATCTGTCTCACCACCGAAGATTTCCCATGCCTGCCACGTGGCATTAAGCACCATACTGCCATGTGGCTTTTTTATTCTCCGTCATTTTAATCTACATTTAATAGTATAAGAACTGAAAAAATTAGATACATTGACCATAGTTAAGATTTGGTATCTAAGGTATGGCTAGACACTCTTATTAAATACAAGCATCTGACAATATTCTAGCTACAGAAAATAAAGTGTTTGGAACAGGACTTTCTCTTCAAAAATGAAAATGTTCTGTCCAATACTCAGGAGTTGGTTGCCGGTTCCTCTGTGGAGTCTCCCTCTAGTGGCTAGTCCCAGCTGGTTGTCGTGTTCTACTGTGGAAGTGCCAAACTTGGTGTTGTCTCACATACACTGTAAACATACAGGTATTCCAGTTTGACTTTCAGTTTCTCAAAAACTAGGCTCAATGTGGCTGGGACTTGAATTGCAGTTCTTATATACAACCAGTGCCTTAAGCCCCTCCTTCCCTCTCCAGATGACTCATACTCATGACCTGATTAAATGCCTGAAGGACAGACAGTATCAATCCCCTTCATTCATTAAATCAGCTAATATTTACTGAGTACGTTAGTATTTACCAAGAGCTAGACTTCATAATGAGAGAGATAAAAGTAAATAAGACCTATTTCCTGTCCTTGACCAAAGAGCTGTGGGAAGAGTCCAGTGTCCTGTTGTTCTCTGTAATTAGCTTTTTGATTAGACTTAATAGGCCTTTCTTATACCACTGACCAGGGATGCCATCCCAGCCTTTCCCTGACACAGTTTTAGGGACCTCCTCCCTTCAAAGTTGCCCTGCAATGCTCAAAAGAACCTGAATCAATCTCTCTCTCTCTCTCTCTCTCTCTCTCTCTTTCTCTTTCTCTCTTTCCCTCTCTCTGTCATCTGTCACTTTCTCCTTTCCCCCTTCTTCTCCCTCTTGTTCTGTTTCTGTCTCCTGTTCTGCTGTAAGGTCAAGTCAAAAAACTCTCCACAAACGCTGACAGTCCCTAAACTACAAGTTAACAAAGAACTGCTCCCAGAGTAGTAGACGCAGGATTTGTGGTGTCAAACATCTGTGTCATTAGGTCTCTACCATTTTAATAATGCCGGTCTTTTTAAGAGATACAGCGTAGGCATGGGAAGTGGAGCTCAGGAGGACCAGTGGCCTTCTGGGGTTCAATCTTCGGCATTGCCAAAATAATAATAAAAATACATGAGCTGGGAAGATAAAGCACTTGCCATACGACATAAAGAGTTTAATTCCCAGAACCCATGTAGAAATCAGCTGTGCTGGCTCATCGGTGGTTCCAGTGCCAGGAAGATAAAGACAAGGATCCTTAGGACTCACTGGCCAGCCATCTAGCCTTCGTGCTGAGCCCAGACCAACAAGAGGCCTTGTTTCCAAAAAAAATATGGGGGTTAGCACCTAGGGAGGAACAGTTCCCAAGGTCTTTCCTCTCTCTGCACACATGCCACTGTGCGTGCACCACAGGTAATAACATGGTTACATTCATTTCCGTGTAACATTGATTGACTCCTGGCTTTAGTGTGTTACCTTTAGTGTGTCTTTCATTTAGTAATACCCCTATAATGTATAAAAGCCAATGTCCCTTCCACTTAAGAGTTTAAGACATGGTAACCAGAACAGTGGAAGGAAAACCAGATGTGTGGGGATGGTGAGCATGTTAAAGAAAGGGTGGTAATAATATCCACCGCCGTGCATTAGACTGGAGTTAGCAGTCTACTCCAGTCTACTCCATACAAAATAATAGCTTTCATTGTGACTTTTAATTTTTTAATTTTATATATGAGTGTTTTGCCTACATGTATGTATATGCACCACATGGATGCAGTGTCGTGGAAGCCAGAAGAAGGTGTTGGATCACCTAGAACTAGAGTCGCAGACTCTAATAAACTGCTGTGTTGGTCTTGGGATTGAAACAAGCAGAGCCACTGCTCTTACTTCAGCCGTCTCCCCAGCCATTCATTATGACATTTTCATACACGGATATCATCATGTTTTGCTCATATTCATGACCTGTCACCCTCCCTTGTCCCTGTATTGTTTCTCTTCTCTCCCTAAATAGTACCTGTCTTACTTAGCATTACTATTGCTTGATGAAACAGTATGACCAAAAGCAGCTTGGAGAAGAAAGGATTTCTTTCACTCACACTTCTATAACAGCTCATCATTGAGACCAGTGAAGGCAGGAACTCAAGCAGATCAGGACCTGGAGGCGGGAGCTGATGCAGAGGCCATGGAGGGTGCTGCTCACTGGCTTGTTCCCATGCCTTGCTCAGCCTGCCTTCTTAGAGAACCTAGAGCCACCAGCCCAGGGATGGCACCACCCACTTAGGGCTGGGCCCTCCCCATCAGTCACTAAGAAAATGCCTGTATGCTTACCTAGGCCTAATCTTATGAAGACATTTTCTCAATTGAGACTTCTTCTTCTCTGATGACTTTTGACTTGTGTCAAGTTGACATAAAACTAGCCAACACAGTCACTCTTCTGGATATATAATTTGGTTGGTTTTTTTGGTTGGTTGGTTGGTTGGTTTTGGTTTGGTTTGGTTTATTGCCTTTTGTTGTTGTTGTTTTCCAAGACAAGTTTTCTTTGGCTGTCCTGGACTTTGTAGACCAGCCTGGCCTTGAGCTCAGAGATGCACCTGCCTCTGCCTCCCTGAGTGCTGGGATTACAGATGTGTAATCATTTTTAAAATGATTATCTGTGTTGGCTGTGTGTATGCACAGGTTTATGTGTCTATGGAGGTCAGAGGTCACCCTCATGAACTACCACCCTAATTTATTTTTTGTTACATTTATGTCCTGTGTGTGACATGTATAGGGGTCACATGCAGGAGCTGGTTTTCTCCTTCAGGGGTCCCAGGTTTCCAATACAAGTCCTTAGGGGTTAGCAGCATGCTGAGACATGTTTTACATGCTGAGACATCTTGATGGCTTGCATTGATTTTCAGACAGGACCTGTCACTGTATTGTGGGGTTCTTCCATTAGGCTATGCTGGCTGGCCATCAAACCCTAAAAATCTGCCCATCTCCACCTCCCCAGCACTGAGGTTACAAAGTATACCACCACATCTGGCTTTTTTGGGGGGGGGGGTAGTTGTTGTTTAGTTTTTGTTTTTTAGACAGTGTTTCTCTGTGTAGACCAGGCTATCCTGGAAACTGTTAGACTTGGCTGGCCTAGAATTTAGTAATCGCCTGCGTGTGTCTCCCAAGTGCTGGGATTAAAGGCATGTGACGATACTGTCCAGCCCACACCTGGCATTTTCTGCGGGAGCTAGGGATGTAACCCAGGCTCTTATGCTTTTACCAGCTTAGCCAGCTCCCTGGCCCCGCACTGTGTCTATCTTCCTTTTTCTCTTTCTTTCTTTCTCTCCCCCCCCCTTCCTTCCTTCTTTCTTAAATTAAACTGAAATGTATTTCATTTTGTTTTTTGAGAGGCTTTTTATAGCCAGTGATGGCAATGAACTTTTCTGATTCTTCTCCCTCTGCCTCCCAAGGACTGGGATTATAAGCATATTGTATCATAGCCTCTGAAACCAAATATTAAAAATACATGAAATGGGGCTAGAGAGATGACTCAGAGGTTAAGAGCAGTGCTTGCTCTTCCAGAGGTCCTGAGTTCAATTCCCAGAAACCACATGGTGGCTCACAACCATCTATAATGAGATCTGGTGCTCTTTTCTGCCATGTAGGTGTACATGCAGACAAATCATTGTACACATAATAAATAAAATCTTTAAAAAAATGCATGGGGAGGCATGTGTGTCTGTCTACAAGAGCCAAAGGGAGGAAGGGCTTCTTTTCCAGTCAAGCTTTTGTTTTTTATTATGTTGGGTCATTTGCTCCCCAGGGGAAAGCCGTACCAGAAGCACTTAAGGTTAGTCTTCCATGAAACACAAGAGGCTAGAGCCGAAACCTAAGTTCCTGTAAAGGAAGACTGGGGAAATAGACACAGGATAGAAAAGCAATGCTTAATATGATTCTGTTGGACTTAGCAACTTGGAGGTAATCAGTGCCCTTGGAGAGCGTGATATTTAATATTGTGATCACAGAAGTTGCAAAGGTTGAGGGGTGATGAGACAGTAAACAAATACAGTGTGGATAGTTCTTTCAAGAAGTGTGCTATGGAGAGGAGAAGAGAAAGGAGTGTTATGAAAGAGTTGAACATTTGTTTAAGGGTTGATAGTGGCTGAAGGTGTTCTCAAAGACAGAATGTTTGCCTCCTATGGATGAGGACCTGGGTTCAATCCCCAGCACCACATAGGCCAGATATGATGGAGTGTAACTAATTCCAGCATGTTCCAGTTTCTTTTCTGTTGCTGTGATAAAGCACCCTGACCAAAAGCAACTTTGGGGAAGAAAGGACTTATTTGGCTATACTTTCAGGTCACAGTCTATCACTGAGAGAAGTCAGGACAGGAGCTCAAGGTAAGAACAATAGAACACTGCTTGCTGGCTTGCTGCCAGGTTCATGCTCACCTGGCTTTCTTATACAATCTGGGCCCTCCCACATCGATCATCAATTGTGTCCCTCACAGACATGGTCACAGGCCAATCTGATCTGGACAATCTCTTAATTGAGACTCCCTCAGATGGCTCTAGACTATGTCAGATTGACAGCTGAATCTAACTAGCATTTGAGAGGTAGACACAGGTGAACCAAAGTTCAAGGTTATTCTTTGCTACACAAGCCAGCCTGTGCTACATTGAGACTCTAAAATAAAATAAGGGGCTGGACAGATGGCTCAGGGGTTAAGAGCACTGGCTTTTCTTCCAAAGAGATAAGTTTGGTTCCCAGCCCCCATGTAGAGGCCCACACTGTCTGCAATTCCAGACCCAGAGGATCCAATGTCATCTTCTAGGCAACAGGCATACACACGGTATACAAACATAAATGCAGACAAGACACTCATCCACATAAAAATAAATAAAACTGTATGTGTGTGTCTGTGTGTATATATATATGTGTGTGTGTGTGTGTGTATACATATATACATACATATACATATACATATATATATATGGCAGCCAGCATAGTGGCACACACCTTTAGTCCCAGCATTCTGGGAGGCAGAGGCAGGCAGATCTCTGTGTTTTCAGGGCCAGCCTGGTCTACAAAGTGAGTCCAGGACAGCCAACGCTACAACAGAGAAACCCTGTCTCAAAAACAAAATATAAAATAGGGCTAGATAGTTCACTGTATGTGACAACCTGAATTCAATCCCAGTATTCACTTGGTAGAGCAAGGGAATCATTTCTTGTTTTGTTTTGTTTTGTTTTGTTTTGTTTTGTTTTGTTTTGTTTTGTTTTGTTTTGTTTCAAGGCTGAGGTAACCGTAACAGGACTTTTTCAGAAGTACCTCTTTCTCACATACATGTTTACTTTGCTTTCCTTCCCTCCTGAGGCAACACAGTTCAAAATAGAACATGTGAGAAATCTCAGGGCCTAGGAATGTAACCCAGTGTTTGCCTACATTTGAGAGGAATTGTGGGGTTGATGGCTTCCCTTTCCTGGCTGTGATTGACTGGCCATCATTCACTGCCAGTTACTCTCCTGCCTCCATGGCCCCTTTTACAGCCCTGACTGTAAGAACGTGAGCCGTCTTTGAACTGTTCTAGATTAGAACTGACCATCTCCTCTTTAGACATCAGTCCCTTTACTACATACTGGCTTTAGAAATGTTAGTAGGACTATACTCTGGGTACCTTGATTAGGGTATGGCTGTCACCCCCACCTCACTCTCAGCCCTTCGTTTAGGGATAGTGCATAGATACTTCTCAAGGAAGTTGATTTCGTCCATGATTATTCCTTACCCACCAGGTTCCTTCTCTGACAATAACTAATAGTCTGTTGTCCAAAGCTCACTTCAAATAGTACAGAGGACACACCAGTATTATTCTTTTTCCCAGTTTGCTAAACATAAACAGCTGCATTAACTAATTGAATTGTTTTTTGTTTTGTTTTGGTTTTTTTTTTTTTTTTTGCATATTCAGTGAGAGGATGTTGGTTACATGTGACGGCCTGCTTCAAGATTTTCCTGTGAAAATCAGAAGCAAAGCTCAGCTCTGATCTTGAGGTGTTACTCTCGCTCAAGCCTTAGATTGTTGATTCTCTAACCTCAGCCTCTTAGCTAACTGCTGAAATTATAGGCATGTGTCCCCATACCCAGTGATAACAGTTTCTGATTCTGTCATAAGTTTTTATTGCATTAGTTCGTGAAAGTGTGTATGCATGTGTTGCATATAGAGGTCACAGGACAGTTTGTGAGTCTGTCTTCTCCCTTTCACTATGTAGGTCCAGGAATGGAACAAACTTGACAGCAAGCACTATTTACCTACTTAGTCATCTTGTAGCTCATCTGCGTGTGTGTGTGTGTGTGTGTGTGTGTGTGTGTGTGTGTGTGTGTGTGTTGGGGGGGGCTGACAGTTTGTTTTGTTCTGTTTTCTGTAGTATTGGGGATTAAACCTAGGGCCTCATTCGTGTTAGGTGATCTAGCACTTCACACTAGGCTGCATCCTCAGCCTCAGATGTAGCCTTGAAAACAGCAACCTCATGACTCTAGCTGAGCATAAACTTTTGACAGACACTATCTCCTTCCCAGATACCAACCAAAGCATGTTACAACCCTGAAGGATGTCTCTACCATTGCTCCGTCCTTCTTGCCCAGGCTCTGTGGGGCAGGCTGGCCATGAACTCAGAGATCCACATGCCTCTGCTTCCCAGTGCTGGCATCAAAAGCATGCGCCACCACTGCCTAGCTAGTTTTATCTTTTTCTTTAGAGTCTATCTGAATCCTAAAAACCTTATCCTGACTTTAGGTTTAGCTCAGTTTTGAGTATAATTGTGTTTTATTCATTCTACCTTATACAGTTAGGGACTTAAAAGTCTTTGAGAGTGGAGAATGCCCCTTTGCCTCTGCCTCATTGCATATAGTTGATATCCAGTTGAGCAGAGTCAGAGGTCAAGGAGAGTTAGACTGTATCCTGCCTCATCTCAGTCCAGATGCTGACTTAGGCCAAAGTAATCTTAGGGGCTGGAGACTGGGCTCAGTGGTTCAGAGCATGTACTACTGTTGCAAAGGGCTCCCCAGTGCCCATGTCAAGTAACTTACAACCAACTATACTCCAACTCCAAGAGGGCTGTGTCTCCTTGGATACCTGTACTCACATGCACATACCCCACACAGATATATTCACATATAATTAAACATAATACCAGGTGTGGTGGCACATACTATTAATTCTTGCATTCTGAGGCAGAGATGGGTAGATCTTACAAGTTCAGGTCAGCCTGCTCCTCCATATCCAGGCTACCCAGGAAGATGTATCAAAAAGAAAGAAAACTCAGCCTGGCTTTGTAGCCCATGCTTATAATCTCAACACCTGGGACACATAAGCAGGAAGATAAAGAGGAGTACTTAATTACATACCAACCCGGGTACACTGGACCCTGTCACTTAATAAAAACAATAATAACAATAACAGGCCTTTAAAAATATGTACCTGTGCCAGGCGAGGTGGCACAGGCCGCAACCCCAGCACTTGGGGGCAAACCTCTGTAAGTTCTAGGACAGCCAAGGCTACACTGAGAAGCCCTGTCTGGAGGCTCGGGGGAGTACCTACTTCTTGAATTTGCATGTCATCCTTCCTTGCACAGGAGCATGCTAATCTTCCCTGATTTATTCCAATTTTAGTATTTGTGCTCTCAAGTAAGTGCAAGTTTTTCTTAGGCCTCATATATTCTCAAGAAAAGATTTTTTTTTTCTTATTTGAAACCAGAAGAATCCTTTTCTACTTGATAACTGAAATAGGATCTTTGTTATAGATGAGTTTTTTGTCATTGACAGGCTGCACCTTAAGTGGCCAAGAGGTAAGATTCACTGTCCACTATGAGCACGGGTTCACCATCTCCAGAGACAATGGAGGCTCCAGCAGCATATTGTACCGCTATCCCTTTGAACGGCTAAAGATGTCTGCTGATGATGGCATCCGAAATCTCTATTTGGATTTTGGTGGTCCTGAGGGAGAACTGGTAAGAATGTTTCTGAAGCCAGGTGTGGTGGTGCATGCTTTTAGTCCCAGCACTTGAAAGGCAAAGGCAGGTGGATCGCTGTGAGTTTGAGGCCAGCCTGGTCTACAAAGCGAGTCCAGGACAGCCAAGGCTACACAGAGAAACCCTGTCTTGGAAAAAAAAAAAAAAGTTTCTGAAAACTGTTTGCTTCCTTTCTTTTATGGTACTGGGTGTTGACTTTAAGGCATGCTGGACAAGAGCTTTACCATGGAGCTATATCCCTGGCTCTCTCGCTACTTTTTACCTCCTATGTAGAAAATTATGGCCTAACATTTGACATTCCATTAGAGCTCGGAAATTGTTTATAAGTTTTCAGGATGGCACTGGGATTAGGTTTTTGTTGTTTTCTTTTTCCAGTGTTAAGACACCATTTTCAGGGCTGGAGAGATGGCTCAGTAGTTAAGAACACTGGCTGCCCTTCTGGAACATCAGTTCCAAGCAACCACATGGCAGCTCACAACTGTTTGTAACTCTAGTTTCAGGGGATCTGACACACATGCAGGTACAACACCAATGCACGTAAAAATTAATTTAAAAAAGAGGGAATGGCTAGAGATATGGCTCAGGAGTTAAGAGCACTGGCTATTCTTCCAAAGGTCCTAAGTTCAATTCTCAGCATCCACATAGTGGTTCATAACTATCATTGATGAGATCTGGTACCCTCTTTTGGCCTGCAAGCACACATGCAGGCAAAATACTCTATAAATAATAATAAAATAAATCTTAAAACAAAACAGTTTTTTAAAGGTTTTAAAAAACTTTAAAAAAAAGTTTTTTTAAAGGAGGAGATAGTAAAGTGTTTGCTCTGCATGTATGAGGACCTGAGTTCATTCCCTCAAAAAAAAAAAAAAAACCCTACATTTAAAAAGCTGGATGTGCGCAGGAGGGAGAAAACAGAGAACAGGACAGGAGCCTACCACAGAAGGTCTCTGAACCACTCTGCCCTGCAGGGTATCAAGGCAGATGCTGAGACTCATAGCCAAGCTTTCAGCAGAGTGCAGGGAATCTTATGAAAGAAGGGGGAGATAGTAAAACCTGGAAAGGACAGGAGCTCCACAAGGACAGCAACAGATCCAAAAAGTCTAGACACAGGGGTCTTTTCTGAAACTGATACTCCAGCCAAGGACCACTCGTGGAGATGGCCTGGAACCCCTGCACGGAGGTAGCCCATGGCAGTTGAGTATCCAAGTGGGTTCCATAGTAATGGGAGCAGGGACTGACTCTGACATGAACTGATTGGCCTGCTCTTTGATCACCTCCCCCTAAGGGGGGAGCAGCCTTGCCGGACCACAGAGGAAGACAGTGCAGCCACTCCTGATGAGAGCTGAGGGACTGGGATCGGAGGGAAGGAAAGGAGGACCTCCCTTATCAGTGGACTGGGAGAAGGACACAAGTGGGGAAGAGGGAGAGTGGGATTGGGAGGGGAGGAGGGAAGGAGGTACAGGGGAGATACAAAGTGAATAAACTGTAATTAATAAAAATAATTTAAAAAAAAACTAGATGTGTAACACACATTTGGGGTTTTTTGTTTCTTTTTTTTTAAGGTCTATTTATGTATGTATGTATTTATTATGTATGCAGTGTTCTGCCTGCATATACACTTGCATACCAGAAGAGGGCACCAGATCTCATTATAGCCGGTTGGGAGCCACCATGTGGTTGCTGGGAATTGAACTTAGGACCTCTGGAAGAGGAGACAGTGCTCTTACCTCTGAGCCATCTCTCCAGCCCTGTAGCACACATTTGTAATCCCAGCATTAGGGAGGCAAGAATAGATAGGTCTTAAGTTGTGTGGTTTTTTTGTTTGTTTGTTTCTTGTTTTGTTTTTTTACATATATGCTGTGGTATTCATGTGTGTTCATGCACATAGACACACACACAAATAAGTGTGATTTGAACATGAGAATGTAGCTCAGTTAGTAGAGTGCTTGCCAGGCATGCACAAAGCCCTGTGTTTGAGCCCCTGCACCACATAAATCTGGGCATGGTGGTACATACCTATAATCTCAGCACTTGGAGATCCAGGCAGTCAGATCAGGATAGCAAGGTTATCTCAGCTATGAATAAGTTCAAGGCTTGCTAGGGCTATATGAGACTGCCTCAAAAGAAAAAGTGGGACATCATATCTAAATTTATTTAATATCTTTGTTTATAAAGTATGTGTAGGCTGGAGACATAGCTCGGTTGTTAAGACCACTGGCCGTTTTTCTAGAGAACCCGGCTTCAATTCCCAGCACCCACATGGCAGCTCACTATCTGTAACTTGAGTTCCAGTGGATCCTAACCCTCACACAGACATACATGTAGAACAAACACCAAATGTGCATAAACGGAAGAAAGAGTGAGTGTGTATATAGAGCGCTGATTCCTGTCCTTTTTCACAGACTATGGACCTGCATTCTTGTCCAAAGCCGATTGTATTTGTGTTGCACACATTCTTATCCGCCAAAGTCACTCGCATGGGACTGCTTGTATGAACAGCAAGAGTCAAGAAAGAGCCTTGATTGTCACAAGAAGTATTTCCACCTCAGAAGATAAAAATTTTTAAAAAGCAACAATGAAGAAGCACAAAAAGAAGCCCTTGCTCTCCTCCATCACAGTGCCTTCCCAAGGACCTGCAGACCACTGCTGGACCACAACAGGGTTTAAGGAAGGGCTGATCTTTCCCACACAGCCTTGGTCAGAAACTCTAGAACCGTAATAAGCTCCAAATCGAAGCTGTTGAATTATCGTCTCATTTCATAATGTGATCTCTAAGTAATTAGGTTTATTTCTCTTGTTATGAAGGCTGGCTCTTTGGGTTTCTCTTTGGACATAAACAAATAACCAAAAGGGGTTCTTTTATTCCTGGGGCTTAGCCTTGAGCTCTTAATTAGATAATTGTCACTCCCCAGGTGCTAGCGTGCAGCAGCCCGTTCCTCAGGCATACCCCACACAAGTCAATTACACGGCAGCGTTGCTGTCCTCACCTTGGCCACGTCTGGGCAGCGCCCCGCACTCCCCACAGCCCTGGCTCCACCGCTCCTCACGCTGCCTTCAGGACTGAGAACCTCGGAAGTCTAGTGGCCTTCGCCTTCACTCCCTTTTTCATGACGTCCAAGTTGAAAAGCACGTTGGAAACCACTGCTCTGAAAGAAGAGTTTTGCTTCCTTTAGTTTTTATTGAGTTTAATTTGGTAGGAGCCAGGGCATGGTCTATGGTCTATTTTGAAAGAAAGATCCTCATTTTAAGCCATTTCGTATTGCTTACCAAATGTGCCTTTGGTTAGGGTCAGTGCAGCTTCGTTAGTGACTGTAGATGGCTGATCTCACTGCCACTCCAGGCATACCAACTAGCTTTGAGGTTGGTTCCTCAATGGCATCTTTTGATGATGACTTTGTGGATCATTAGCTTTGCAGCACAGACATCATATCGTGTGGCCCAGGGTACTGTAAGACCAGGAGAGATCCTGCACTGGTGTTCTGTGGCTCCAAAGTAGTAAGGACAGGTCGCCTTCAGCTCAAGGTTAACAATGGCTTCCCAACACACCTGGGTGGGCAGGGTGATAGAGATGCAGCAATGTTCACCTGTGTTTGTTGAGCATGGCAAGCTGTCACCATGACTCAGTGTCAGTGTGTCCTGGAAGATCATCCTCAGCTTGCCTGTCCTGGTTTGGAAGGAGATAGATGTGTCTAGAAACATCTGAAATGCTGTTTACATAACATATCCAGATTAGTACAGCCCTTGAATCTGAACAAAAAGGAAACCTCGACTTAGCATTTTCTGTGCTCTCTGAAAACATGTCTAGATTTCTCTGGGGTGCTACACAAAGATGTGACACTTCAAAAGGGGTACGGGGAGAAAAGGAAAGAAAAGACACCTGTTCCTGCGGAACCTGAGCTGTGTAGTTTGAGTGCCTTGGCTGACAGGTTAGCCACAGGAAAGAACAGATGGCCAAGCAGGGTGTAGCTTTGCTGTCCTGGCTGTCCATGAGTCAGGCACCCTTCTGCTCTTCAATCAGACTTAACAGCATACAGCCCCACCCCAACTTCAGAGAGGTATTGGAGCACCAAAAATGAATATTGGGATCCACTTAAAACTGAAAATTAAAATTTTAAAAACAACTTTCAAGAACTTTAAAAGTTTTTTAAGTTGTAACGCTGACATTGGTTCCATCCGTGGCACTTCTTCAACTCAAAGAAAAAAAATATGTTAAAGGTCTAGTTCTGAGTTCAGAAAGCAAAACAAATAACCTCAGGCCAAGAGCTCGGCTACTTTTGTTACTCTGAGCTATGAATGGCTCAGGCTTCAGTAATAGTAGACTTGAAGTCTTCTGTGTTGGCATGAAAGGCTAATCCACCAGAGAGACTGACAGGCACGTCTGCCGCCAAGAGCTGTCAGCAGGTGTGATGACTGGCAGGTAAGGTGTGCGTCTGTTTTGGTAGAGGACTGTGGCCCATAGGGTTTTTAATACTATCAGTTGGATCTTGTAAAATGAAGGCTTACCGGTGGTTTCTTTGTCATTAGCAGCCCCAAGAGCAAGGGTCCTAAGCTGCTTGTTTCAGAAGCTGTAGCAGGCCCCCAAGCATGTGGTCAATTAAGCGTGTGGAATTTTCAAACCACAAGTGGAATGCTTTTTGTGAGTGCAAGACACTTTGATATATACCTGTTATCAATTTTGTACTCAAATGCCAAAATATAGCAAAATATTTTCAAATAATAACTAAAAATGAGCATCTTTGATGATTCACCTCTTCCATAGAATCAGCTAAATTGTCTTTTTCATTTTGAACATTGTTGGTGATGTTTTGGGCTCCTGAGTGTCAAGTGGACAGGAAACTCCAGAGCACCCCTGTTCAGATGGACCACTTCCTAGGCATCTTTGCATTCCACACAGCCTGAAACCAACCCTGCACATGAGAAATCTCCTATAAGAAAGAGGACTGAAGAAAGCTGATGCTATCAACAAGCCTTGTCTGGAAATTGGTATCTAATATTTTATATAAAGAAATGCCGTGTGTACATGCTGTATTTATTAATTTTAGCTAGAGTCACCGACTTGTGGACAGTTTCAGGTTAAATATTGGGACATGTGTGGGCAATCAGAAATGTTACTTTAAATTCCGTCTGCCTCTTTTGAAGCCATGTTTAGCACTTTTTTAAACTAAGGTGATTCTGAGTGCCTGATGGGGTTTTGGTTTTTGTTTTTGTCTGAACTCTCAAAGTTTGTTACTGGAAATTATTTGCATGGTAAGAGAGGTCGAATTATTTATTTTTTTATATGTAGAAAATCTCTCTAACCAGCCAATAGCTATCATTGTTACTGATTTGTTTTCCTAACTTATTCTCCTGAACAGAATGGTAGCAAAGCTTTGTTCAGTTGAATAAATGCACTTAGCTGATAAACCAAAATGTATTCTTTCAAAATAAGAAATTATCTGTTATCACCAAAAAAAAAAAGCAATGTGAAATCTGAACACCATTACCCCCCCCCAAAAAAAAGGTTTTATTATGCGTAGTTTTGATGAACAAAAATATGTGGGGAAAATTACTGATTTCTTAAAATGTTTTAAGAAACCCACAGTCCTCTTGTTTAATTTAAATGCATGTGGATTTGTTTGTTTTCAAAACCATGGGAGAATCTGCCCATATGTTTTATGCAAATCATCCTCCAAGCTGCTATGCAACTTGTATTGAAAGCCCTACCTGCTAAAAGAATTAACAGTTTTGAAGTGTTAGGGAAAGAGTGGTAGACTCCAGCACTTTCTCTGTTCTTTTGTATCTTGTCTTAGACACCTACCCGGATCATTTTATTATTCTCACTGGTTCAAGCTATTGATTGTACACTATATTTAAACCATCCAAACAGTTTGCTTCCCTTCCCAAGTGGCTGCTAGCAGCTCTAGGTGCCAAGAATGAACTGGCTCCTTAGAAAGCTGGGCTCAGTGGTTAAGAGGGCTTTGTTGCTCAATCATGGGGACTGGAGTTCAGATCTCAGCACCCAAGTCTGGTGGCCAAGGAAAGGGAGTGGAGGGAAGGGGCCCTTCTTTAATAAGGTCAAGTGCCAGGGCACTTAGTTCTTAAAAAGCACCTTGCTCTGGACGGATTCTAGTATGTAGCACTACAGTGGGAGTCTGAGTACTTGGGAAGCTAAGCCAGGTACTAGGGCTACACAGCAAGACTCTCTCAAAATAAAACAATAAATTCTAGTATTTGGGAGCTGCAGGCAAAGAATTCAAGATTAGCTGTATAGCCAATTCAAGGCCAGCTGGATTACATGTGCTTCTGTGTCAGTAAAACAGATGAACTTGTGTAAACTTTGTTGGTTTTACTGCAGCCACCCACACTCTTTCAGATGTTTCTGTAAGGCACACGTTCCAAGTGGTATTATATTCTACTCTGAGTTTAGATATCTTTCCATGACATTACAATTGTTTGTGGCTTTTCCTCTACTGAAGATGAAAGAAACTCCATTTTCCCATTGCTCCTTCTCCATGCCCTTGTTTTAATTGCTTAGTAATTTAGAATGGTTTTGACTTTCTACATACAATCTTTAAAATCTGATAGCAGTCCACCCTTTAAGCTCTGCCTTTCACTGTGTTGAACGCTAGCTATTCACTAGGGGTGTGTTCATTGTTAGAAAGCATGCTTCCTGTCCGGGTTATGTCAGCAACATGGTCGTCACACAGTGTAATGATGCAAGTGGCTGCCTAAGTAACTCATCTGAAACTGGTTCTCTTTTCTAAAAAATGAGATGGCCTAGAGGTTAGCTCACTAGCAGAGCATGTGCAAGGCCCAGAGATTATCTGGAACACCACTAAAAACAGAAACCCATGTCTAGCTGGTCAGTGACACAAAGGTGAGAATTTCAGGTTGATGTTCAGAAACAACAAATAGCTACAAGGAGCACATTTTTGTCTCCAGCAGTGGCCAAATCAACTAGAAAAAATGGTGTATTAACTCAGAAAATGGGAGTTCTGGCTGGGCGGTGGTGGTGTACACCTTTAATCCCAGCACTTGGGAGGCAAAGGCAGGCAGATGTCTGTAACTTGGATGCCAGCCTGATCTACAAAGTGAGTTCCAGGACAAGGCTACACAGAGAAACTGTGTCAGGGAAAAAAACAAAACAACAAAAAACAAAACAAAGCACACATTTTTTCTTCTTTTTTAATGGAAGGCGTTGGCATTGACCGCAGGGCCTTGGGCATGCTAAACATAGTCAGGACCACTCATATGTTCCCAGCCGCTTTGGTTTCAGAACAAAAAGTTTTGGTATTCTTCTTGGTTTTTAGATATACTCTCATATAACCTATGCCAGCCTCAAATCACTGACCCTTCTGCTTCCAGCTAACTGCTGAGAATCATAGCTGTGCACCAGCTTCAAAATGTAAAGGTGAACATAATTTCTTGCCACCTCTATATTTCCATCCCTCTTTGGGTGACTGGATCAAAGCATTTTCTAAGATTTATTTATTTTTATTTTCTGTATATAAGTGTTTGCCAACATATGCACCATATGCACACTTGTTGCCTGGGGAATCCAGAAGAGGCCATCAGGTCCCCTGAAGTCAGACAAGGTTATAAGACTCTGAGGGTGCTGGAAACTCAGGTCCTTTCTGGTTGCAGCCAGAGCTCTTAACCCACTGAGCCATGTCTCCAGTCACAGTATATGAGGTTCAGTTCCAACACTTGTGAGGGCTGTGAGGCAAGAAAGATAAGGAGTTAAAAGTTATATTCAGCTATGTAGAGTTTGAGATCAGCCTATGTCATGGTCATGCATGAAACCCAACTCCAAAAAAATTTGTGTGAATTTAACATAATATATAAATGTGCCTTTTGCAGATTATTTTTTGCTCTCAAATACCAATTGGTTAGATATATATTTTTTAAATCTAGCATATTGCCAGACACATTGGTTTAAGCAGGGAAGCGAGACAGATCTCAAGGCCAGCCAGGTTTACATCATGAAATCTAGGCTAGCCAAGGCTACCCAGTGAGACCTTGTCTTAAAAACACACACATAAAGTGGGCATACCTTCCCACTCTCTGTGAGCTCAAAGCTAGCCTGGTCTACAAAGTGAGTTCTAGGACAGCCAGGGCAGTTATACAGAAAAATCCTGTCTGGGGGGAACTTGTAATAGATGTTTCATTACTTCATTGCAAGATTTGGGAATTGTGGTTGGACTTCTCAGCCCTGAGTTCTCTGCACTTTTCTTGGCCTTGTGCTGACTGCACCCATGTCGTTGTCATGGCAGTGTCCGTCTTCGTCCACGGCTGTACTCCTGAGGGCCTAGTGGTTCTGTCCATCTTTCCGACGCAACGGAAGACTGCGGAACAAAAGGTTCATTGGGAATGTAAACATCTGAAACTGCGAGGCTAACTCATGGAATAGCCCTATATTTCAATCAACAGTCTTTCTTCTTCTTTTTTTTTTTGTTTTTTTTTTGTTTTTCATTTTTTGTTTGTTTTTGGTTTTGTTTGGTTTGAGATGGAGTTTCTCTGTGTCCTGGGCTCGCTTTGTAGACCAGGCTAGCCTCGAACTCACCTCCCTGCCTCCGCCTGCCTCTGCCTGAGTACTGGGCTCACAGGCATGCACCACCATGCCCAGCCACACAAGCATTTTATAATGTAAGCCTGTGTGTCAGGCTTGCTGAAGGATCAAAAAGAAACTTCTTTGGCCTGCAAGCTGTCTCAGCAAGTAAAGGCACTTGCTAGCAAAACTGACAACCTGAACCCAGCACCCAGAGTCCACATGGTAGAAGTAGAGAACTGACTTCCAGAAGTTGCCTCTGACCACTCTCATGCTAGAGCACCCACCCACAGTAAATTAAATGTATGTGTCGGGGAGAAACTCCTGGGATTCGATTTGTGTATAGTCCTTTATTGCCCAATCACACCATGTTATCTCTTTATTAGCTACTTTGTTTTTCTATTATGCATGTAGGTTGTTTTACCTGCAGCAGTGTGTCTACATTTATGCAGTGCTTGCAGAGGTCAGAAGAAGGCACCAGATCCCTGGAACAGGAGTTACAGATGATTGTGGGCTGCCTGTGGGCACTGTTAGCAGGAGCCATGGCCTCTGAAAAAGCAGCCTGTACTTGCTACGCTATCTTCAGCAGCCACTCAGTATGTTTTCCCAGAGTCCATCAATGTGCTTACCTTGAGCCAGCAAACCTGCCTGCAGGCATATTCAGGCTCTGACCATGTTACATGGAAAGCTCATCCAAGCATGTTTAAGGAAGCTGCAGTTGTCATTGGGCATCATTTTTTAATGAAAACTTGGACTTTAGTTTGGGAAGGAAAATATTGTAGGTCCCTCAGTAAGATAAATCACAAAAGCAAAAATTAATCTTTATTGCCAACAATAGAATAATGGGGGAAAGCCATTTTCGTTCTTTTAAATAGGCTGCAAAGCTTATTTCTAAACATTGCCAGCCTATTCATTTCCATACATACCACTTACACATCTCTTTCCTCCTCCCACCCCCGGACAGGGTTTAGACCAGGCTGGTCTCAAATTCACAGAGATCCACTAACCTCTACCTCCCTGAGTGCTGAGACTAAAGGCATGCACCACCAATTTCGTTTTGGTTTTTGGTTTGTTTTTCAAGACAGAGTTTCTCTGTGTAACTCTGGCTGTCCTGAAACAGCTCTAGAGACCAGGCTGCCCTTGAACTCACAAGAGCTCTGCCTGGGATTAAAGATGTGCACCACCACAAGGGGCTTCTTCCTGTTGTTTTCAAGTGTGCTGGAGTCACACGTGAAAATTAGGTCATGCCTTCAGTATCTCACTCTTTAAACCTGCCCCTTGACAGTCAGGTACTGGCTTCATCTTATTTTCTTAAAGTCCCTGTGCACCTAGCTGCACTGTTTCTCTATTAATAAGCAAACAAATTGCATTTAAAATTAGCAAGATTCCAGGGCTGAAGAGATGGCTCAGCAGTTAGAGCAGTTGACTGCTCTTCCAGAGGTCCTGAGTTCAATTCCCAGCACCTACATAGTGGCTCACAACCCTCTGTAACTATAGTTCTATGGGATCCAATGCCCTTGTGCAGGTATACAAAACACCCACATACAAACAGTACATAAACAAGTCCCACAGATTAGCAAGGTTCCACTTATTCTAAAACACTGGCCTGGCATTCAAACTCAGTGGAAAGAGACCCAGAGAAAGTGAGAGCGATTGGCTGACTTTTCCTAGTGACAGCCCCTTTCGATCCATCTTGCCTTCTGTTGACTTGTCAGGTCAGCCTTTTAAACATGTTTAATTGTTCCCAGGAAGCACCTGAGCTCTGTGTGGTGGGGATGGCATAAGGGTGTAGTTACGTGGGCTTCTTCCCCTTGTTTTCAAGTGTGCTGGAGTCACACATGAAAATTAGGTCATGCCTTGAGTATCTTGCTCTTTAACCTGCCCCTTGGCAGTCAGGTGCTGACGACTGTATTTATTGAAACCACCATATAAGCATTGCTGCATGTCCAGTCCTTCAGGAAGAAAGAAGTGTTCTGCTTCTGTTGGGTCCTGTTAACAGTGGGTATTTGTTACATCTGCTTGCAAGTTTAGGTTTGCACAATCTAAGTCTCCAAGATCCTCATTTATATCCTTGGCACTGGGTTCAGCTCTCCTTTTTCAGTACAAGATGCTAGTGTTACGGGTACAGTCTGTTGAGTGAGTTCAGCATGGAGACCTCAGTGCCCAAACAATCTCTCTTCTTTTTGGTTCCAGAACTGACGTCTTACAGAGCATAACCTATTTTTTTCTCCTGTGTACACTATAATAATACCCACATGTATGTATTGCTTCCTACACTACTTGTTTTTGTTAAAATGTAAAGACTTAGAAAGCTGGCTAGTGATGTAGCTCAGCTGAAAGAATGCTTGCCTCGAATACTAGAAACCCTGTTCTGTCCACAGCACCATATAAAACCAGGGTGGTGGCCACATTAGTAAACCCAGCTCTTCTTCGGAAAGTGGGAGTCATCCGTAGTTATAAAGTAAATGCCAAGCCAACCTAGGTATAGAAAACTGCCTAAATAAATAAAAGAATAAATTTCTACCAATTGGTTGGTTTTCTTCTTACTTTTTTTTTAAAGAATCCTTTATTTAAATAAGACCTCTATTCAAGTCTTATTTGAAGTTTCTCAAGTTTTCTGCCTACCAAATCAAAAACCCATGTCATAAAACAGAGCAGTATGTGTTCTTAATTTTTACAAAAGCTTTATGTATACTCTATTAATATAGATGCTTAGACAATACTTCCCTTGGGTTGCACATCAACATATAGCATTGTATATTACAATGAAAATTTGTAACTTAAGGTTATTATATATATAAGTATATATGCCTTTGTAACCTTTATATTGTAAATAAAAAGCTGCTTTTAGATCTTGTCTTTTTTTTAATGTGGACGTAATTTTGGACTTACAGGAAAGTTTCAAAATTAGAGACATGGTACGTGACTGTAATCCCAGCACTTGGGAGGATGCGGCTGAGAGGCAGAAAGTGAAGCCTAAGCCAGTGTGGCCTGCCTAATATGTATTTCAAAAACCTTCTGTCTCCCCTTCCAACACCTTTCCTAATTATTAGCGTTTCCCACCCTTCCGTTACCTTGATGTGTCTCTCTTGGCAGGCATTCTGTTACCCTTAAATTCCCTCAGGAATGTGGTCTGCCCCTCATCAGGAAATCAGTGTGGGCACAAGACTAACACCCCCACACAGCCCATGAAGATGATGCCATGTGTTACCTTTGGTTGTCATTTCAACCAGGTGTGGTGGCACACTCCTGCAATCCCAGCACTCAGGGAGGCAGAGGTGGATGGATCTCTGTGAGTTCAAATTTGAGACCTAGTCTACAAAGTGAGTCCAGGACAGCCAAGGCTATACAGAGAAACCCTGTCTGGAAAAACCAAAATGAATGAATGAAAGGGTCTTCATTCTTGGACAGTTCCTCAGTCACTCCCTAATCATGAGAGTTAAAGAGCACGGATACTTAAGCCAATGAGAGGCTCAGCAGGTATCTCCAATGCTGACTTGAGTTCAGTTCCTGGTTTCCCACATGACAGAAGGAGAAAATGACTCCCAGAAGTTGTGCACACCTGCACATAAGCACACCCCCAAATGAATATAAAGAAAAGGCAGAGGCAGGTGATCTCTGAGTTTGAGGCTAGCCTGGTCTACAGAGTAAGTTCAGGACAGCCAGGGCTATACAGAAACTGGGGGGAGGGGAGGAGATAACTCAGAGATGTGCCCTGCCCTGTCATCCAGATGTAGTCAAGGTGACAAGAGTAGCTCGAATACTAGAATTTACCTGCTATAACTAGTACCTCAGCCCCTGGAGCCGCTGTCCTCACTTCCCTGTCCACCACCCCACCCCAGGACACCCCAGCTGCCTCTCCCTTGGAATCTGAAGTTTCAGTAGCAGAGATACAGAAGCAGTGGCACAATTGGTGAACAAGTGCTGTTTTTTTTTAAGATTTATTTGTTATGTATACAGCATTCTGCCTGCATGTGAGCCTGCACACCAGCAGAGGGCACCAGATCTCATTATAAGTGGTTGTGAGCCACCATGTGGGTGCTGGGAATTGAACTCAGGACCTCTGGAAGAGCAGCCAGCGCTCTTAACCTCTGAGCCATCTCTTCAGCCCTTTTGTTTTTGTTTTCAATACAGATGGTTGGGAGCCACCATGTGGGTGCTGGCTGCAAACCCAGGGCCTCTATAAGAGCAGCACGTGCCCTAAACTACTTGCTGAACCATCTCTCCAACCCAGCAACCCCACTCTTGAAAGTAGTTTTGAAGCCAGTCATAGTGGTGCACACCTTTAAACCTAGCAGAAGCAGGAGGATCTCTGCGTTGGAGGCCAGCCTGGTCTACATAGTGATGTTCATGCCTGTTAGGTCTGCACAGTGAGACCCTGTCTTTAAAAAAATAATAGTAAGCACTCATGGATAAAATTCTCAATAAATAAAGATACAAAAATTTAAAAAAAAAAAAAAACCTTTGATTCCCACAGACCTGGGGTTGGTTTTCCCGTTCTCTGCTTCACCTATTCCTATTCTGTTGTTTCTGTGCGGTGCGGGAGGTCAGTCTCAAGGCCTCGCCAAAGCTCGGCAAGCACTCTCCCGCTGCCCTCCATACTCTGCTCTTCTGTTGTTGTATTGAGACAAGGTCTCAGGGGACCAGGTTGTGTGTTGCTCCTCGTGCCTCTGGTACTGCAGGCAAGAGCTTAAGATGCCTCTTAACCATCATTAAGAGCATTTGTGACAGTATGAAGGCCAGGACACTGCTGGTTGCGTCCTCTGGCTAATAGAGGAGGCACACGCACTGCCCCAAGCTTGGGTTTACAATAAAAGCCACATTCTTAGAACTAGCAGAATCCAATCTAGGAGAGAGAGCTGTGAGGAGATGGAAGAAAATGGAATCAACGGTACGTTTACAAGTCAGTCCTGTTCTGGAAGTGTGGAGGCTGAGAATCAAATATCAAACACTGAGAAAGAATGTTATCAAGTCTAAACATGCCATGTGGGCCAGCGCCCCAAAACTTAAATTTAGCACCTGCCCTCCCTTTTGTCCTCCCGGCACTCCACATCCAGAGCCCAGGGTGTCTCCCTGTCTGAGTTCAGGCTGTCCCCTAGGAGACTGGTCAGATGAAATCCCTGGCCCTGTGCGGAAGGTGTGGTGTGTTTCCTGAGAAGTTCTGTGGATAGCAGTCTCTGAGAGCAAAGCAAGTCTCCACGGAATAGGAGGCTGACAGAAGCAAACAGCCTGTGGGCCTCAAACATAGCGCTTGTTACTGACTGAGCAGTGTCCGCTCAGAATTCATATCCTGGGGCTGGAGAAAGTTCCTGAGTTCAATACCCAGCAACCACATGGTGGTTCACAACCATCTAGTGATATCTGATGCATCTGGTGCCCTCTTCTGATGTGCAGGCACACATGCAGGCAGAAAACTATATAAATAATAAATCTTTTTTTTTAATGCATATGCTAATTCTCAGAATGTGAGTGAAAGTTTTTTAAGAAGGGGATTAAGTTAGAATGAAGTTTTTAGAGTGGGTTCTAGGGGCTGGAGAGATGGCTCAGTGCTTAAGAGTGCTGGCTGCTCTTCCAAAGGACCCAGGTTCAATCCCCAGCACCCACATGACAGCTCACAACTGTCTGTAAGACCAGTTCCAGGGGATCTGACATCTTCACATCCACACATATAAGAAATAAAATTAAGCCAGGCACGGTGGCACACACCTGTAATCCCAGCACTCAGGGAGCCAGAGACAGACAGATCTCTGAGTTCGCCAGCCTGTCTACAAAGCAAGTCTCTAAACCAATATGGCCTCTATCCTTGTATGATGAAAAAATTTGGGCATAGATTACAAAGGGGCTGAAGGAAACCCCCTTGTGATGGGTAGTGGTCAAAGTGACCTTGTTCTTGTAGGTGTTCTGTAAAGGCATGTGTTGATGTTGGGGCGTGCTGGCAATCTCCCTCTTCTGGAGAGATTGAAGCAGAAAAGGAAACTAGGGCATGGAAGTTAAGGAGGGTACCAGTTAGAGGCTGGTTAGTGCAGGCTCTGGCAAGACTATGTTTGCACATTTATGCATATACCTTCTGCTTATAGGCAAGATGCAGATCCTGGGCATCGTGTGAATAATAGAATGCCCAAGCTCCCACAGTCCCCCATGTCTCTGGTATTTCAAAACAGTCCTCTGAGGCATGGATTTGGGTGACAAAGGCATACACACAGGAAAACCAGAGGAGGGTGCAGCAGAGAGAGGCTTGCCAAGGCTTGACAGGTCAAGGGGAAACCTCCAAAGAAGCTGTGCCTGCTGACCAGCACTGCGAGAAAATGACATTTCTGTTGTGAAGCCATTTTGGAGCCTGCGTGATAGTGCACACCTATCTCTCCTAGGTCTTGGAAGGTGGGAGTTCAAGGCCATCTCCAGCAGCTTAACCCTTCTGAGGCCAGCCTGACCGATGGATGGATGGATGAGCACTTTATCTAGTGGCTGAAAAGAGGCCTCAATGGTTAAGAAAGCTCAGCTCTAGAAGAGGACGCAAGTTTGTTTCTCAGCACCCATATCAGGTGACTCACAAGTGCCTCTAACTCTAACCCCAGGAAATCTAAGGACCTCTGGCCTTGGTGGTTACCTGCACACATGGTACATATAAGTAATAAATGCATTATAAAAAAGCAACACTAGACTGGACTTGGCGGCACACCTTGAATCCCAGCACTGGGTAAGGTAGCGGCAGGTGGATCTTTGCAAGTTCAAGGCCAACCTTTTCTACATAAGTGAGTTCCAGATCAGCCATAGCTGCATCGTTGAGACCTTGTGTCAAAAACACACATTCAGCCAGGTGTGGTGGCACAGAGAGGGGTAGAGGCAGGAGATCTCTGTGACTTCAGAAGCCGTCTTGGTCTACAAAGTGAGTCCTGAACAGACAAGGCTACACAAAGAAACCCTGTCTCGAAACACACACACACATTCACACAGCTTGTGATATTTCCTTGTGATAGCTTTAGCCATAACTGCCTCTTTCTAATTACAGGGACTTTTTCTTTTCACTTCTGTTTTTCACCTCCTGCAGACCACCTGATGTATGGGATATTGTGTTACTGCCTTAATCTCTCACAGCCTCATTCTTTAGAAACTTCACTAATAATTCCTTCATCCAATAGGTAGTGTCTTGTGTTTGACTCCCAGTGACTGTCCTAACAGCAAATAGAGCACCCTCTCCCCACAGCTCTATGGCTCAAGGTAAGCCCAGTAGGCCTGTTAGGCGGGCAGAGGAGGCTTCAAGTAAAGGAAGTGGCTATTGGGAAAACTGGTTAACGGTGGAGGACTCCGATGCAAAGTATAGTTTGCAGGGAAGTTGGTTTAGGAATGATTTACATAGGCAGTTGGTGGACGAGTTTTCACAGGCCAACCCTAATCCCAAAGTCACCAACCACTCTCCATTTTGGCAAGTCTCCAAAGCAGAGGTTAAGTTCTTGTTTCAGATTAATTTGCCCATGTGCATTTTCTGGCAAATTCCATGGTAGACAGGTCAGAAGGGGGCAGCTGTCCAGAGGCCCTTTTGCTGGTGACCAAACACAGAAACCGATACTCCACCTGGTTATTGTGGAAAGTGAGAGTCAGGTGGGGGGTGGGCAGGGGACCTGACTGCCATGCTGTCTTCACCACCATTGCCTAAAAGAGCAGAACGTTCAGGTGCAAGATGAGAAGGCATGATTACATGAAATGTGTTGCTGTCGTCTAGACACTTCAAGGCCTCTCCCTGTTCCAGAGTCCACAAGGATACTCCCTCAGTTCCACAACAGGGCCTGCTGGTTCCTTGACTTCCTGTGCAGTGGATATCCCTTCTTCCATCTCATCTCCACATGGTTGCCTGTGGCCTGTCTTATTGCCTGGAATAGCCATCCTGAGGTCAATGATAGGTACCCCTCTCCAGCATATTGCTGCACCCACCCCGAGAGGAGAGCCAGGTCAAGTCTGGACTAAGGCTATGCTTGGCATTGTGGTGCACAGATGTCTTATATAGGGAAGACTCTGACCTTTGGCCTATGCCCTACACTGGTTTCTTGGATGGGGAAGACTTTGACCTTTGGTCTGCCTGTGTCCTACACTTTGGGTCTGAAGGTAAAAAATCAGGTGATCTGTACCCCAAGCACGGAACTTCAGTGCTGACTGAGGACTCCATCCCCTTCCTACTTTGCTGGGCTTGAGCCTTCCATATCATAGAGCCTTCCATTTCAGGTGACGTCTGTCTCATCAGAGTACCCTTCCCTCTAGAGTCTTCCATTGTGGCCACCTGGACCCCCTTGCTTTGCTTGCAGCTGAGGGCTGGGAAGAAAAGTCCAAAGGAAGTTATGTACACATTGAGAGTGTCAGTTACTGCCAGGCACTCCCTCATTTGCTCACTTTGGTTCCCTTGACATGACTTTAAACCACCGAGGGCAACATTTCTGCCTGAAGTCATTGGTGCCTTCCCTGTTACCCTCTGCCTTCTTGGCTGCATCATGTACTATGGTCCCCATTCTCTATCAAGTCTCTCCCAGCACCCAAGACACTCCTCTGGTTGCCTCTCTTGTCTTTTTCTCCTGTGTGGATGCGTGGTTCAGGGATTGTACCCTATAGCCTCACACATGTGAAGTGTGCACCCTGCAGATGAATACTGTTGGTGTGCTTTTTAAACTTTTATTTACTCTTCTCTTTCTCTCTCTCTCTGAGACAGGGTTTCTCTGTGTAGCCTTGGCTGTTCTGGGCTCACTTTGTAGACTGGGCTGGTCTCAAACTCAGCAATCTGCCTGCCTCTGCCTCCCAAGTGCTGGGATTACAGACATGCACCACTGCACCTGGTTTATTTACGTTTAATGCCTCCCTTAAACCTCCATTCTGACCTTTATCTCCCCAAATAGCTCCCAAAGGCCCAGCACCAAGTAGGAAAGAAGGATTAGTGGGGAAAGGATGCAGAAATCTCTTTAGCTACTTCCTGCTGTTTAGGGTCATTGGGTTCCTTGGGGCAAATCCAATTTTCATTTCAGGAAATCTCCAACTTCTCATACTGCATCAAAAGCAACCAAAAGCAGCAGCAGCGAAGCAGCAGCAGCAGCAGCAGCAGCAGCAGCAGCAGCAGCAGCAGCAGCAGCAGCAGCAGCAGCAGCAGCAGCAGCAGCCTCCTTTCTCGGAGCCCCCCCCCTTTTCTTTCTCCGGGCTCTGGCATTTATTCTCTCTAGAGCCCTCAGAATTAAACTATCTGCAGCTGGCAGACAGCTCCTCTCAGAGCCCGCAGGAGGCAAATTGTTAGCTGCTGTGGACAGTCTGAGTCAGGCCCATATCCACACCTGGGATTAAAACAGAAACATGTTTGCATAACATAACTTGAGTTTTTTAAAGCATTTTTTTATTAATTCAGTTGACATCTTGGTCATACATAACTGAGTTTCCAAAGACACCAAAACTTTCCACTACAGAACACACTCCAGGACTCTTTGCTTTTTATTCTGAGAGACTCTCACTAGGTTGTTCAGGCTAGCTCAGACTAGCCTTAAACGCTCAGTCCATCCACAACCTTCGCGATGAAAGTGTAGATATTCACCGGTCAAGGTGGCACACGCCTGTAATCCCACACTCATCGAGGCAGAGGTAGGCAGATCTCTGTGAGTTTGAGGCCAGCCTTGTCTACAAATCAAACCCAGGACAGCTAAGGCTACACAGAGAAACCCTGTTTCAAAAACAAACCAAAGAGTATAGATATTCTAGAGACACTTGTGCCTTTCCCTTCTGCCACCAGATTACTGAAACAACAGTCTCAAGGAAGACAAATTTCCCTGAAAATCTCCTGTTTGAAGGATAATGTTGACACTAACCAGAGGGAAGCTTTTCTCCAGGGAGAGATGTCACACAGTTCTGACAACTTGCCAGACCACATTGAGAAGAAAGTGCAGGCTAGACAATGTTGGGCAGTGGGGAACAGAGCCTCACCTGGACCTGAACTGCCCTTTATTTAAACCTAAGCCTTCAGTTGGTACCCAGAGGATGGACACATCGAATAAAGTCCATTCCTTTGTTTTTTCTACTATTACCTGTTTGTTTAATTGGCCTATTGAGGACCTGTGACCAAGTCTCCCTTGTTAGGGTTTCTCTGAGTTCCGGGTATATGTTTCCAAATGACCAATACTTGAGAGACTGATATTTTTTGTTGTTGTTTTTGGTTTGGTTTGGTTTGGTTTTTGGTTTGTGTAGCGTTGGCTGCCCTAGAACTCATTCTGTAGACCAGGTTGGCCTTCAACTCAGATATCCACCTGCCTCTGCCTCTCAAATGCTGGAATTCAAGGTATGCCACCACTGTGTGGCAGTGGGTTTTTGTTCTATTGGTTTTTGCAGTACTGGAAATAAGCCCAGGGCCTTGTGCATGCTAAGCAAGCACTCAGTCATTAAGTTGTGGTCACTTCTTTTTTTGTTGTTTTCGAGACAGGACCTGTCTGTGTACCTCTGGCTGTCCTGGAACTTCCTTTGTAGGCCAGGTTGGCCTCAAACTCAGAGATCTGCCTACTTCTGCCTCTTGAGTGCTGGGATTGCAGGCATGGGCCACCACATCCATCTGTGGCCACATTTTCAAGGCAGGATAGGACAGGGGAATTATGGGGCCGTGGGAAGAGAAAGGGCTCCCTCACCTTGGAGTCTGACTGGAGCCTCTTCTATCTGAGAAGCAAGAACAAATTCTGGCACAGTTAAAAATATTCTGTGTAAAAAAGCCTGCCAATCAGACTCCATATTCCTTCGTATTTAAATTTCTTATGCCACAGTAACAATGAATTGGGGTTAATGTCTGACTATATTTGGCCTTGGTGGACCCTCTTGTCTTTCCCCAGACACCTGATAACCCTTGTTTGCAGTAAAGGTGACTTCCTACTTGTCTGTAATCACGCCTGGTGCCTTCAAGAGCTGCCCTGTGTCTCCTCTAGAATCCCTTGTCGTCTTTATTTTTTGTCTGGCAAAATAAATGAATGAAAAAATCTTTACTAAAATATATATGTGTTGCTGGGAGTGGTGACACCTTTGATCCCAGCACTCAGGAAACAGAGGCAGGTGGATCCCTGTGAGTTTGAGGCCAGCCTGGTCTACAAATCAAGCCAGGGCTACACAGAGAAACCCTGCCTCAAACCAATCCTCCCCCATATATAGGTCAGTCATTCCTGCCTGCTCTCCCTGTAGCCAGTACTCAGTCCATCTCCAAGCCTTTCTGATCAGGTCCAAAGGAAACTGGGCCCTAATAGCTGCAGTGTTATTAGCATAGGAAATTGATCTCCCGGCTCTCCCGGCATCAGAAAATTCCTGCGACAGAGTCCGCCCTGGCTCTTCCTGGCCCATCCTGGCTCTTCCCCAGCTCATGGGTTTCCCTTCCCCAAACTTCTCATTCCTATATGACCCTACCATTTTGGCTGTGCGCTCATTCTCTTGCTCTCTCTTAGCTCTCTCTGTTGGTCCTCCTCTCCTGCCCCCCTGCCACACAGCCTTGTCCAGTCCGGAGGCCATGTCCAGTCCAGAGGCCATGTCCAGTCCGGAGGCCATGTCCAGTCCGGAGGCCATGTCCAGTCCGGAGGCCATGTCCAGTCCGGAGGCCATGTTCAGTTTCCTACTTTCCCTCCCTGCTCTGGACTCTTCCAGATGCCTCTGGCTTCCCTCTCCCCACAGCTACAGTAAAAGCCTTCCCCTCAACCATGCCCTGGAGTGCTCAGGTCCTCACTTTACACACTTAGGATTCACCTTTTCAGACCTCTCCCTCTGCTCTTCCACGGCGCCCCAACCTTCCTCCCCCTTCTCAGCTGTAGCTTTGCACAGCTACCCCTGCAGGCTGTTTCCTAAATTAAGGAGAGACTCATCTCTTTAAGACGCAAAAACAAACAAAAACAAAACCACACCAAACCCTGGTGTGGTGGTGATACCAACATTTGGGAGGTAGCGGCAGGAGGATTGGAAAGTCAAGGTCATTTTCAGCTATATTAGGCGCTCCAGGCCAATGGTATAAAAAAAAAAAAAAGCCTTGCCTTTTCTTTTAATTGCTTTATTATTTTTGTTGTTTGTTTGTTTGAGACAGGGTTTCTCTATGTTACAGTTCTGGCTGTCCTGGAACTCATTTTGGTAGACCAGGCTGGCCTTGATCTCACAGAAATCCATCTGCCTTTGCCTCAGATTAAAGGTGAGTGCCACCATGCCAAGCTTAAATTATTTAATTTTGTGTGTATGTGGATTCTGCTTGTGTGCATGTCTGTACCTGATGCTCACAGAGGCCAGAAGGCGGCCCTGGATCCCGGAACTGTGGTTAGAGACGGTCGTTAGCCACTGTGTGGGTGACTCAGGTTCTCCGAGCACAGTCAGTACTCTTTAACATTGAACCGTGTCTTCAGCCCCTCATCTTTCCTTTTCAAGTTCAATATCATTGTTAGTTGCATAAGATTAAAGACAAACCTGGACTACAGACCCTGTCTCAGAAAATACAGGACAGTTTTGGACAGGCAAGATGGCATAGCAGATAACAGTGCTTGCCACCAAGCCTGCCGACCTGAGTCTGAGCCCCAGAATCTAGAGATGGAAGAGGAAAACGGACTACTTTGCCCTCATACAGGGACACACACACATACACACACACACTAAATGTAATGTCTGATTGGTTGATTGGGTTTTTTGTAGTCTTGTCAGTCTTGGAGCTTGCTATATAGTTTAGGATGGCCTCTAACTCACAGAGATCTTCCTGTCTCTGGCTCCTGAGTGAAGGTATTAAAAGTATGCACCACCAAGATATGGTTGAAGGGAAAGTCTTTACCGTAGCTATGAGGAAGAAAACAGCCAGAGGCATCTGGAAGAGTCCAGAGCAGAGAGAGAAAAATTAGTAGACTGGACATGGCCAGCTGACTGGATCTGGCCATGAGAGAAGCCGGAGCAGAGCCGAGAGGGAGAGATGAAGACACATGCACACACAAACACACACCCCCCAAGAGGGCACATAGGTGAAGTTGCAGGGTTAGGAGGAGAAATGAGTACCTGGTGGAGGGAAGCCCGTGAGCTGGAGAAGTTTAGGGGAGTGGAGAGGAGAGCCTAGAGACTGGCTTTGCTATGCTGGTAGGCACCACAGATAGCCACTTGATCCCCCTGACAGTGATAAGGAAACAGTTCCTATGGTAGAGCTTCACAAGTCCCTGAGGGATGCTGGCTTTTGTCTAGCAACCAGATTTTCAGGAAATGGAGTTTCCTTTGGACCTGACACAGCACTATATAGAGACACCCCGTCTAAAAAATTCGATAGCTGGGTGTGGTGACCAGTACCTTTAATCCCAGCAAATGTAGACAGATCTCTGAGAATTCAAAGCCAGCCTGATCTACCTAGTGAGTTCCAAGACAGCTCAGGCTATGTGGAGTGGGCCTGTCTCAAAAACAAAACAAAACAAAACAAAAACCCAGACCAAATATATCTGGACAGCACATGTGAGAGGGAGAGGTTCGGAAATCCAAGATCATCCTCAGCTACCTAGTGAATTTGAGGCCCGATGACTCTACCTAAAAGTCCAGTGTGATGGTACCTACCACTCAGCACTCAGGGAGGCAGAGGCAGGTGGATCTCTGTGACTTCAAGGCCAGTCTGGTCTAAAAAGTGAATCCAGGATAACCAGAGCCACACAGAGACGCCCTGTCAAAAAACCTAACCCCTCAAAACAAACAAACAAACAAGGAAGGAAGGAAGGAAGGAAGGAAGGAAGGAAGGAAGGAAGGAAGGAAGGAAGGAAGGAAGGAAGGAAGGAAGGAAGGAAGGAAGGAACGTACCTAAAGGGGGAGGGAAGGGAGGAAGAGAGAGAGACAGAGAGAAAAGAAAAAAACAAAACATTTTTTCCCTGCTGTGGGTTGGCTCATGCGTTGCTGAGGGAGACCCGTAGTTCAATTTGCAAGAACCAGGAAAATAAAATGAATAATAGATTAGTTTCCTAAGGGAACAGTATAAAGGTTAACTTTTAAACTAAAAAATTACGTGTATGTGTGTTTGTATGTGTTTGGGGGGGCGGGGAGCACGCAGATCAGAGGACAGCTCTAAGAGCTCCTCTCCTTCCACTGGGCCGGAACTGGGGATGACATTACGGCATTGATCCTGTGCACAATTGCTTTTACCTGCTGAGCCATCTCGCTGGTCCAGAAAGGTTAACATTTAAAAACTAGCACCAGCCTGGCAGTGGTGGCGCACGCCTTTAATTCCAGCACTTGGGAGGCAGAGACAGGTGGATCTCTGAGTTTGAAGCCAGCCTGGTCTACAGAGAAAGCCCTAGGACAGCCAAGGCGACTGACACAGAGAAACCCTGTCTCGAAAAACAAAACAAAAACAATCAAAACTATTACAAGACCCCCTTTAGAGTGAGTCACTGTATCTTAAAAGTTACCGGGGATTGTGGCATTCAGTGTGTGTACACTAGCTCATTCATTGTCCCCTAAAGCCAGACAAGGTAAATACTAATTAACACAACCTATTAAATAGCCGGAAAACAGCTCTGGGGACTTATTTCCTATGATGCTCGCTCAGGCGGGGTCCACGTTTTACTTGTTCCCTCCGCCCCGCCCCTCACTCTCTCACAAGGCCCGCCCTCGGTCGGCCCCGCCCCACCTGGGCCCTAACAGGCCCGCCCCTCGCCGCGAGGCCCACCCCCTCGCCCTCCCTCACCCGGATCTCCCCGGGGTTCGGCCTCGCCCCTCACCGGGACCCGACAGGCCCCGCCCCTGACAGGCCCCGCCCCTCTCGAAAGAGAGATGCCTGCAGTTGCCGGCCAAGGCCTCTTGGGGGCAGCCGCGCGGCTCGGGCTGGGCCGCTCTGGGCCGCGCTCCTCGTTCACCCTCGGACTAGGCTCCGACTGCTAGTGGCAGCCCTGCCCGCGCCGAGAGCCGACCCGCTGGGCTCCCAGCGCTGCACCCACCACCTCGGCTCCTCCGGGCCGGAGCAAGGCCGCAAGCAGCGCCGCGGGGTGTGGGGCGGACCCAGGAGATGAAATGACAACGTCAACCCTCCAGGTACTTGGGTGCGGCGTTCCCGCGGAGGCCGAAGGCGGCCGGGCCTGCGGGCCGTGGGGCGGGCGGGCAGTGGCCTCCTTGGAGCCCGGCCTGTCGGTCCCGGTGGGGCCGCCCGGTCCCACCCGTGGTGCAGCCTCTCCGCGCCCTGAGCCCTAGGGACGTCTCTACGCGGCCCCGGCACAGGCCGAACCGGCCGGGCCCGAGGCCGCTACTCTCAGCCGGGGTTGAACTGCCGCCTTGCAGCGGCGCCGCCTCCCCCCGAGCGCGCCCGGGTTCCGCCGGTCGCTCTCTGAGCGGCGGGCACTCGCTCCTGTCACGCGCCCAGGCAGCCCCCTGACCTTCTGCCAACGAGCCCCCCATTTCTCGGCCAGCCACCCTTCATTCATTCCCTAGATCGTGCAGGGTGATGCTGGGATGGCGCCGCCCGGATGAAGGAAGGGCTCCTTCTAGAGCTGTCAGAAATTGTAAACATGTTCAGGCCTCAAGCTTGGGTTTAAATCCCAGCCGTGCCACTCACTAGCGTGTCTAGGGTTTGGATCTGGGAATGTTGGATTTCTTCACCAGTAAAATGGGCAGTAGAAGGCCCAAGACTAAATAATTCTGGGAGAGCATTTGTAACAGGCTCAACATGTCGTGTCGTGTGCTCGGTAAGCCTTTGCAAATAAAGTCAGCGCTTGGTTGGAACCAGGTAAGATTTCATGAAGGAAGGGACTTTAGCAGAGCATCAGAGCATGAGTGCATTCACATACCTGGTGTGGAGGTGGGGGGACTCGGGGTTTGGCTGCTCTAAGTGGAAATATAGGTTTGGAGTTAGATGGACTCCAGAACCCACCATCTAATGGCAGAAACTGGTCTGTTTGTAACTAAGGTTTAAACGAACTTCAGCCCGATCCCACCTGCTAATGTTAGCACTACCTGTGAACCAAGGCTATTTTTTTTCTGGCTATTTTGAAACAGTTTTATGAAGATATTCTAACTACCATTCAGTGCTTTTAGAGGTTTGTATCATCGTCAGAGAAACTAATATGTGCTTTTAACCAATGCTCCCCAGCCCTTCTGTCCCGTGTAGTGCACTCGATCTGTGGAGTTGCCTACTCCAGACACTCTTTATATGTCGTTATGTATGTATGTATGTCTCTGTATGGTGTGTCTGTGTACGAGTATGCCGGTGCCAGCACACCCTACCTGTGTGGGGACTCAGAGCATAACTTTCAAGAATCAGTTATCTCCTGGATGTTGAACTCAGGTTGTCAGGCTTGGGTAGCAAGCAGGTCCCCCACCCCCACCCCGGACTTTCCTTTTTTCTTTGACATTTTATACATGTAAGCTATACATCTTGGTCCTGTGCACTTTAATCCCACCAGGGCCCCAGCTCCTTCCCCATGCCCCTCAGGCACTGCCAACACATCCCCTCCCTCTTCTGTGGCCTCTCCTCTCCTTTATTAATAACCCACCAAGTCTGTTTGTTTGGTTGTTTGGTTGGTTTTTTAAGACAGGCTTTCTCTGTGTAGCCTTGGCTGTACTGGACTCATTTTGTAGACCAGGCTGGCCTCAAACTCACAGTGATCCACCTGCCTTTGCCTTCCTGTGTGATGGAATTACAGGCATGTACCACTGCTTAATGCTGCTTACATGCTGATTGGTCTCAGTGAGTTCATCCTGTGCCATAAGTGTAGCTGCAGTGGCTGTTATCCCAAAAGACAGCACTTCACAGCACTCCTCTACATCCCTTCTTCCAATTTTTCCTTGACCCTTGGGAACAAGGGTTGATATTGATGTCCCACCTGGGCTGAGCCCTCAATAGACACTTGTTTTCAGTTAGGAGTCTGTATTTATTGCTAACCCCTGAGAAGAGAGAGACGACGACGCTTGGGAACAAGGGTTGATATTGATGTCCCACCTGGGCTGAGCCCTCAATAGACACTTGTTTTCAGTTAGGAGTCTGTATTTATTGCTAACCCCTGAGAAGAGAGAGACGCGTCTCTGGCCTAGGTTATATCTGTGGATATAAGCATAAATATTTAGAAGGCAGCTCAGCAACATGTCATCTAACAAAACACCAGTAGTAGGTTCTTCCCAAGGGCCTGTGATCTCTAAACCATGGGCTTCTGACCAGGTTTACAGTATCAGGTCAGAATTCTTTCCTATACAACTACAAATACAGTTGAGTGCCACTATTGCGCCAATGAGCACAGTTTGCCGGCAGGTCAATATTGTAGCATGTATGGTTGACTTCAGGGATACTATTGATACCTTTTCTCCCCCAGAGACTAGCACCATGAAAGCCAGTCAGCAGCTCAGTTTCAGCTTGGTGTTTTGTTTTGTTTGTTTTGTATTTCGAGACAGGGTTTCTCTGTGTAACCCTGGCTATCCTGGAGTTCTTTTTTTTAAGTTATATTTATTTTTTATACATTATTCTGTTTGCATGTATACCTACATGCCAGAAGAGAGAATGAGATCTCATTATAGATAGTTATGAGCCACCATGTAGTTGTTGGGAATTGAACTCAGGACCTTGAACTCAGGACTCAGAATAGCCAGTGCTTTTAACCTCTGAGCCATCCCTTCAGCCCTGGAGCTCAGTCTTTAGACCAGGCTGGCCTCAAACTCTGTGATCTACCTGCCTCTGCCAGGATTAAAGGCATGTACCACCATCGCTCTGCTTCAGCTTGGTGTCTGTTTTATTTGAGACAGTATTGCCCTGGATGGAACTTGCTGTGTAGACCAGGCTGGTCTCAAACTCACAAATATCTATGTGACTCTCAGAGCTGGGCTTAAAGTTGTATGCCACCTCACCTAGCTCCAGATTGATTGGTATTTGTCCTGAAACCAGGCAAGCACCGTTAACAGCTGAGGCCAATTTGCTGGCTCAGGAGTTTTGTTTGTAGGTTGGTTTGGTTTGGTTTGGGGTTTTATTTTGTTTTTGAGACAGGTTTCTTTGTGTAGTCCTGGCTGTCCAGGAACTCAGTTTGTATACCAGGCTGGCCTTGAACTCAGAGATCTGCCTGCCTGCCTCTGCTTCCCAAATGCTGGAATTAAAGGTGTGCTCCACCACCACCTAGCTGAAATTTTCTTTAAATAGAATTATACCATGTGTGGTTCTCTGTGACTGACTTGGTTGGTTTAACCTAATGCCGCAGTCATTTACATTGTTTAAATGAAAGCAGGGTGCTGTGGTGCAAGCCTGTAATCCCAGCACTCTGGCAGGCAGAGGCAGGTGGATCACTGTCAGTTCAAGACCAGCCTGGTCTACAAAGAGAGTCCAGGACAGCCAAGGCTACACAGAAAAACTCTGTCTCAAACAAACAAACAAAAATAAAACATCTATACAGAAAAACTGTCTCAAACAAACAAAACAAAACCCCACACCAGAAAACATTGTTTAAATGATTTGGGGTCGGGGCTTCCAGGCTTTCATGACATAATTTGAAATTCAGATTTTGGTGCCTAAAAATAAAGTTTTATTGGATGACATCCCAGCTCATTCCTTTATATGTTGTCTGTGTCTGCTTTTGTGCTGCAGAGATCGTGTGGCTCACAAAAGCAGACACTTGCTGACGGGGCCTCTGCAGAGAAGGGCTGCCAGGCCCCCACTAGCACACCTTTGTTACTCCTTCTCTTCCTTCTCAGCCTTTTGCAGGGCTGGCAGTCTAATTTGTCGCCTGACCCTCCTGTTATGCAAAGCTGTCTCTCTCCTTTGAAACTAAGACCTCCTGCAAGTGCAAGACAGCACTGGTTGCCAGAAAATGTAATGTACTAGTCGGTGCCCTAAGAAAGTGCTTCCACTTTATGTTTTTATTTCTATGCATATGTCTTGCCTGCATGTATATATGCACCTTGTTGCATACATGGTGCCCTCAGAGTCCAGAAGGAGGTGTCAATCCCCTAGAACTGGAGTTACAGACAGTTACAGACATGGCTGCTAAGAATCTAATCCAGCCCTCTGCAAGAGCAGCAAGTGCAGCCATGCTTAGTGGCACCGGTTTCAATTGTTATCTTGGAGGCTTATTTGCTAACCTAGGCCTCGTCCTGGATGCTTCTATCCTTCATACAATCTAATCTAGGCCTACTGAGACTTACTGCTTAATAAGCTCACCCTTTCTTGTTGTTTTCTGAGCTCTAGGCTGGCTGGTTCAACTCAACTGTTCTGGCTCAAACTCTTCTCCCAGCTGACTTACACAATCTTGCTTCTTTCTCAGCCTCTAAATTGTTCTGGTTGGCCTCAAACTAACTCCAGAAATCTGTTCTAATCTTCTGTTCCCTTCTCATTCTCTGGGTCATTTAAGTCTTCATCTTTGTCTAGCTTGTTCTCTCATTCAACATCTCTCTGTAAAATTTTCCCTGTAAAACTGCCTCCTGTCTTTGCATTGCCCCTTAAGTAGCTTCCCTTTCCTCTCCTCCTGAGAGTTGGGTGTATTCTATTCTGTCATATCTTTCTTTCTCTCATTCGTCACTTTCTGTCACTCAATTAGACACTTTCAAACATGGGTGCTTTCTTTTTACAAACTAACTTTACCTTCATTGTTTGGGATTAAAGGCACATACCACCAAGCCTGGATCTAAGCATTTCTTTACCTGATATTTGCTCTATATGAGACTGGCCTTGGACTCAGATCTGCTTGCCTGTCTCCTGGATTAAAGGCATGTTTGTATTCCAGATGGATTACACAGACCTAGAAGGTCTTTGGATGTGATCTCTTGCCAGAGCAGTCATATTCTAAATTAAAACTCCTCTACACATATGCCTTTATCTGAGCACCTCTCTGGAGGTAGAGACCAGTCTTGTTTACATTCAGAGTTCCAGGCCAGTCAGTGCTACCCTGTCTCAAAACAAAAAAGAGCAGCAAGTACCTTTGAATACTGAGTCATCGCTCCAGACTCTTATTTACTTTGTTATGGGTATTTTGCCTGCACGGGTTTGTACTACTTATGTGCCAAGTGTCCGGGAGGCCAGTAGAGGGCATCTGATCCCCTAGAACTGGAACCAATTGTGAGCTGCCACCTAGGTGCTAGGACTCAAACCAGAGTTCTCTACAAGAGCAACAAATGCTTGTGACTGCTGAGTAGTCTTTTCTGCCTTTTTTCTTTATTTTACTTTTATACATTATTTATTTGTATGTGTGGATATCAGAGGACAACTTTCAGGAGCAGTTGAATGTAGGGTCTCCTCAGGAATTAGGTCTTCTTCCTCTGTGGGTTCTGGGAATCAAACTTGGGGCTCTAGGTTTACACAACCAGTGATTTTACCCACGAAGTCTTCTCAGCAGCCCTGACCCTTCCCTCTATTCCCCATTTTAAAAGGGCAGACCTGGGGCTAGAAAGATGGCTCAGTGGTTAAGAACACTAGCTGCCCTTTCAGAGGATCCGAGTTCAGTTCCCAGCACCCACATATAGTTCACAACTGTCTGTAATTCCAATTCCAGGAAGTTCCAGTTCCAACACCCTCATATGGACATACACATACATGCAGGCAAAACACCAATGCACATGAAATTAAAATATATATATATATTTAAAAGGGAGTGGGCAGACCCAAGCAAGTAAGTCATACAGAGTACAAAGTCCAAAGAACTGAGGATGTTGGTTGTAGAAAAAGAAGCTACCAGGACCAGGTACTGTCTCCACGGTTTATAAAGAACTGTTGGGGAAGTCAAATATGTTCTTCTGCAAGATGGGTCAGCTGGCTATGGTGTGTGTAGGCAGCAGGGACTGGAGCGTGACAGTCATTTACACTCTCACTTTGCCTGTCTCCTCACCCCAGCCTGGCAGTCTTACAGAGCTGCCTGTGTGCCTTTCTTACACATGAGGATGGCTAAACAAATGCCCTGGCCTTGCCAAGATCTGGTCAGGAGGTTGTTGTTTGCTGTGGCTAGAGCGGGGTCTATCGTGGGATCTGCCTGCCAGGCGGCCAGGGCCGCACCAGATGGAGAATTCTGGCCAGGCTTTGTGGATTGAGGAAGCTGCAGTTTTTGAAACTGGCTGTACAGGGCCTCCAGTTCAGCTGGGAGCATGAGTCTGCAGAGCCTTGAGACTCCCAAAGGCATCACTCTCAGAGTTCTTACAGAGCCGGCAGGCAGTGCCCTCGTTTGGCACTTTTGTTCCTGGAGTTCCTGTCTGTAATATGGCTGAACCAACTCCCTCAGGTGTCAGCTTTAGGGGATTTGGGAAAACTCTTCTTTTCTGCGCCTCGAGTGACCTGGGTAGTAGAGAGGGCTAGAGGTGTCTCTAAATCTTTCTGTTGGATTGAAACTACCAGGTCCATGAAAGGCTTTCTTTAACTGGCTACATCTTTTTGGAGCCTGGGCCAAGTGTGGTTCCTGGCTTTGCTGAGCTATAAAAGCAAGTCCATCTTTCCCTTGGGACAGAGGAGTAGAATATGAACTTGTTCCTTGGGCCTGCCTTTGGAGGCCCAGCCCTAGACATTAGTCAGTTCCCATTAGCCAAGCTCTAGAACAGGATGGAGGAAGGGGAGGCTTCTGACTGCTGAGCTCCCTGGGAAGGCCAGCTGTCTTTTCAAGCCCTTCTAGTTGGCGGCAGGAAAGTAGGGCAATGTAATGGCCTGCAACCTATAAATCCACAGACCTGGCACTCTCATCTTATCTCATCCTGCTGCTTGTGACTCCAAAGGCTCTCCGGATCCCATGGGGAGCACTGAGCTATATGCCTTGCCTTTCCAGAAAGCCATCGATCTGGTGACGAAAGCCACAGAAGAGGACAAAGCCAAGAACTACGAGGAAGCACTCCGGCTCTACCAGCATGCTGTGGAGTATTTTCTCCACGCCATCAAATGTGAGTCATTCTCGAGGTCATGTAGCTGCAGTCCCCTGGAAGGAGGACAGGCACATGGGGCTCAGGGAGGCCACTGTCCTTTTGCAGATGAAGCACACAGTGACAAGGCCAAGGAGAGCATTCGAGCAAAGTGCATGCAGTACCTAGACCGAGCGGAGAAGCTGAAGGATTACTTACGAAACAAAGAGAAGCATGGCAAGAAGCCAGTCAAAGAGAATCAGAGTGAAGGCAAGGGGTGAGTGTGCTGGGGTGCACATGTCCCCAAGTGCATGCTCCTATTTCACCTGTTGCTGTCATTCTTTTTTTTTTTTTTTTTTTGAGACAGGGTTTCTCTGTGTAACATCCCTGGCTGTCCTGGACTCACTCTGTACAAAGATCTGCCTGCCTGTGCCTCCGCCTCCTGAGTGCTGGGATTAAAGGCATGTGCCACCATGACCAGCTTGCTGTCATTCTTGGTGACAATGCTGCCTTGGACTTCTGTTGCACCCTGTGTATGGGGTGTCCATCTACTCATGACAAAGACACCAATAGCTGCCCTCATTGAGCGATCCACAGTGTCTGGTTTCCTAGTGTGAAAGTCAGATTGAAGGAGGGACAGGAGACAGGCACGCAGGAGGGTTTGAAGATTGAAGGGAAGTGGTGCCGGGCAGCATCTGACTGTCGGCACGAGAGTACATTCCCCTTTAAAGACTTTATTTTTGTTTTGAGACAAGGCCTCACTATGTAGTTTTAAACTTACTAATTTAAGTTTAATTTAATTAACTTAATGTCTTCTCTGCCTTTGAATCCTCTGGAGTTGTGACTAGGTGTTGTCTGTTGTCTGAAAAGTCTCTGATTACACTGGCTTGACGTGGTGTTCTGTAAGTTCAGCCAAAGCATATTTCCCTCATCAGGCCATAGGAAAAGGCAGCTGCCACTCTCCGTATTCCTTTAATGAAGAAGCAAGGATGGGTTATGAGTGTTTCCTGAAGAAGTGTAGCACTCACATTTGGAGATCTCTGCTCTGTCCCTCACCAGGACTGAGCTAGGAACACACACAAGCGCACACGCACACACATGGGTATGCATGCTAGTAGAGCTAGCCTCACTCAGAGCCTCCTCGATCCCAGAGTGGAGAGCCAACTTGATCTTCCGTTTGCTTTCTTAGTAGTGACAGTGACAGCGAAGGGGATAATCCAGAGAAAAAGAAATTACAAGAACAACTGATGGGTAAGAGGCCTGCAGCCACAGCAATAGGAGGGTGTGGTATGGGCCCCTTTCTGGGGCCACTTGTGCTCATGGCCAGTCTGGGGTCCTTCTTGCAGGTGCTGTTGTGATGGAGAAACCCAACATACGGTGGAATGATGTGGCTGGACTGGAGGGAGCTAAGGAGGCTCTCAAAGAAGCTGTGATTTTGCCCATTAAATTCCCACACTTATTCACAGGTAAGAATGTAGCATGGTGTACACCTTTAATCCTAGCATTCAGGAGGCAGAGGGAAGTGAACCTCTGAGTTCAAGGTCAGCCTAGTCTACAGATAAAGTTCTGCAACAGCCAGGGCTACACAGGAAAACCTTGTTTTGAAAAAACAAAATAAAAAAAAAAAATGTAGTCACTAGCCCAGGTATAATACTACGAGCCTGAGGAGTCTAGCTTGGGGTTCCACCTTGAGTGTCCTAGAACAGTTGGTAGGTAGCCTCACGTCCTCAGCAGAGCTCAGAGAGTATCCTGGCTTTGCTGAATGTTGTGTTTGTCCTGCTCACCACAGCCATCTACCAGGTGACTTGTTCCTCTCCTCCCCCCTTTTGCTGGGGATGGAATCTGGGACCTAGGCAACCATACCACTGGCCCTGACCCTAACTCCCTGCCTTCCGCTAGCATCAAAAAAAAAAACGTTTCATTTTTAAAATTTGTTTGTATGTGTATTTTTGGTTTTTCAAGACAAGGTTTCTCTGTCTTGCTTTGTAGACCAGGCTGTCTTCCACCTGCCTCTGTGTCCCTGAGTGCTATGATTAAAGGCATGCACTACCATAGCCCAGCCAAAATTTTTTGTGAGCTGGGAATATAGTTTGAATGGTAGTTTTTGTGACATGTGTGAAGCCCTGGGTTCAGTCCTCAGCACCATGTAAACTGAATGCGGTGGTATACGCCAATGATCTCAGCACTTGGAGACCCATTCTTGGCTGCATGGTGAGTTCTAGGCCAGCCTGAGATACATGAGACTTGAACTTCGAATAATCTGTCTCAGCCAGGCTTTAATCCCAGCATTTGGGAGGCAGAGGCAGGTGGATCGCTATAAGTTTGAGGACAGCCTGGTCTACAAAAGGAATTCTAGGACAGCCAAGGCTACACAGAGAAACCCTGACCCGCCGCCCAGGAAAAAAAAAAAAAAGACCATCTCCGTGAGCAGGCAGGGTCAGGAAGCAATGCTGGCTAGTTTTCTTGCTAAGGACATGGGGGTCGTTCACAAGATGAGGTCTGAGCTTCCACCAGGTGTTGGGTTCTTTTACTTCTAGAGTCATTGTTTTTATAGACCTTTTTTCCCTGTATTGACAGTGACTAAAGGCCTTCCACTTTATTTTTTGTATAAATTTTATAACTTTTTGAGACTTTTTATGTTATGTATATTGGTGTTTTGTCTGCATATAAGTCTGTGACCATATTTGGGCAGTTCCCTTGAGCACCAAAAGAGGGTGTTGGGTCCCCTGGAACTAGTTACAACTTGACCTGCCTTGTGGGTGCTGGGATCAAGCCCAGGTCCTCTGGAAGAGCATCTAGTGCTATTAACCACAGAGCCATCTCTCCAACCCCCACAACTTACTTGATTGACTGACTGACTGACTGATTATGAGTGGTATGTTCATATATAATTATGTATGTGTTCCTGTGTGTGTCTTCTTCAGTTACTCTCCTCTCTCTCTCTCTCTCTCTCCTCTCTCTCTCTCTCTCTCTCTCTCTCTCTCTCTCTCTCTCTCTCTCTCTCTGGGGAAGGCCTTTGTGGCCTTTACTTGAACCTAAAACTTGATTCAGCTAGTCTAGCCAGCTTACTCTTGGGATCCCCTAGCTCTGCTCTCCAAACTCTGGGTTACAGGCAGGCCACTCTTGCCTGGTGTTTTCTGGGTGCTGGGAGCTGTACTTCAGTCCTCATGCTTGTTGGGTAAGCGGTCTGCCTCCTGAGCTGGCTTCTCCAGCCCTGTCTTCAGCTTTTCAACTTTTCTTTGCTCCTTTTTCCCAGTCAGGAAGCAGCTGAGTCTGTCTATTCTTTATTCCAGGCAAGCGCACCCCTTGGCGAGGTATACTGCTCTTTGGGCCCCCAGGCACAGGCAAGTCCTACCTGGCCAAAGCCGTGGCAACAGAAGCCAACAACTCCACCTTCTTCTCTGTGTCCTCCTCGGATCTGATGTCTAAGTGGTTGGGGGAGAGTGAGAAGTAAGTCAGCCTTCAGCTGTGCTTTGGCAGCCCTGGCAACTTCGAGTAGTCCAGCTTCCTGGCCCTTTAGAAACCACTTCCCAGAGAAGCCTCTGTTGGATAATCGGGGAGAGTCAGAACAAGTGCTTACTTTTAAAGACGACATCCTGATCCACAGGTGTCAGGGAATTTGCAAAAGATACGGTACCCCTGTAATCCCAGCACTCAGGATACAGAGGCAGAAGGATCACAAGTTCAAGGTCAGCCTGCTCTGTGTAATAAGACCTTGTCTCAAAACAAATAAAAAGGAAAGGGAAAGGGGCTGGAGAGATGGCTCAGAAGTTAAGAGCACTGACTGCTCTTCAAAAGGACCCAGGTTCAATTCCCAGCACCCACATGGCAGCTCACAAGCTCTGTAACTCCAGTTCCATGGAATCTGACACCCTCACACAGACATACATTCAGGCAGAACAATGTAGTAAAAGAAAAAGAGAGGAAACTGAGTCAATTGTAAGTATGTATCATTTTGTTTTCTTTTTGGTATTATGAGACAGAGCCTCATGTACCCCAGGCTGGTCACAAACTCCATCTGTAGCAGAGGCTGGCCTTAAACTTCTGTTTTTCCTATCACTACCTCCTAAGTGTTGGGGTTACAGACATGTGCCACCAAGCCTGTAGTCAGTTGTGTATCCTCTTTGGGGACATTTTATGGTTTTAGCTTATTCCCCTGTTCTTTGATGTGCAGCTGAGGCTGAGAGAGAAGGAAAAGGTTCTTCCCAAGTCCAGAGCTAATGAATGGGCAACCCTCCCAGGGTCTGAGCTGAGGCCACAGTCAAGTTCTTGATTGACTACCTTTTGTGCTTTGTTTTTCAGCCTCTCTATGGGAGAGGCATCAACAGCTGGGTCTCAGGGTGAGCATTTTTGGGAGGAGTGTCCAGGTTTTGACCCCTTTCTCCCTCTCCCAGGCTAGTCAAGAACCTGTTTGAGCTGGCCAGGCAGCACAAGCCTTCCATCATCTTCATTGATGAGGTGGATTCCCTCTGCGGGTCACGGAATGAAAATGAGAGCGAGGCTGCCCGGAGGATCAAAACGGAGTTCTTGGTCCAGATGCAGGGTGGGTGCTGGTGCCTTGTCACTCGTTGGCTGTCTCCCACCAAAAGCCAACCCACAGCTCCATTATGTAGCTACACTGGGCTAGATGGAGGAGAGGCACTCCTGATAGGCTTGCACCAAAGAGACGGTTCTGAGGCCTGTGCCATGTTACCTCTCCATCCCTTCCCAGAGCAGGTGGCGCTGTAGGTCTCCATTCAGAAAAGCCCCAAGACGTTTAGTTTCCCGTGGTCCTGGCTTCTGCAGGCGTCTTGAGTTATCTGTCTCCCATTCTCCGCAGGAGTAGGGAATAACAATGATGGGACTCTTGTTCTTGGTGCCACAAACATCCCCTGGGTGTTGGATTCAGCTATTAGGAGGAGGTGAGTCTCTCCTAGGAGCCTGATATCTTTGTCCAACAATGCTCAGTTTGTGACTAGCCATTGGTCCCCATTTCTCTGGAATCCTCCAAGTCTGCATGTCAAGCAGAGCCCTTCGTAAAGCTGGGGACTGGGCCCGAATCACTCATTTCAATGTGCATGCTGTCTTTTCCCTTCCCCCCGTTCTGCGATCAGCTCTCATTTCATACCGTACATCTCTCCAGGTTTGAAAAGCGAATTTATATCCCATTGCCAGAGGAAGCAGCCCGCGCCCAAATGTTTCGGTTACATCTGGGAAGCACACCACACAACCTCACGGATGCTAACATCCACGAGCTGGCCAGGAAGACAGAAGGCTACTCAGGCGCAGACATCAGCGTCATTGTGCGGGACTCCCTCATGCAGCCTGTCAGAAAAGTACAGTCAGCGACACACTTCAAAAAGGTGAGCGACACCAGGGCCAGAGACAGGTGGATGGAGCCAGCGCGCACAGCACAGAGAAACCGGGTCTCGGTGGCCGCAGTGGCTTAGGCAGTGTCACCAGTCGCGTGAGCTTCTTCAAAGGACACTCTGTGGAGAACCAAGGGTGGGTATTAAGTCCCTCTTGGTCTAGGCCTGGAGCTGAGCCACACCTCCTCAGCAGTGACTGCTGGAGTGTAACGCTCCTCGGCTGTGGGAAAGAGAGCATGGGCAGCCCACCACTCGGAGGGCAGGTGCACACAGCCAAATGCTTGCAACATGCCAGACACAGCAAGTGGAAGGAGGGCTCGCCTCAGGAGCACCTGCGGAGTGTCTGCTCTCAGTCCTACTGCGTGCCAGACAGGAACAGCCAGCTAGAGAAATGCTGGTTCTCCTTTATTGTAGAAAATTCATAAATTTGGAGGGCTTGTTTGTTTAATGTGTTTTGGTGGCTTGGGTGTCAGAGTCTGTGATTACAGACAGTTGTTAGCTGCCATGTGGGTGCTGGGATTTGAACCTGGGTCCTGGAAGAGCAGTCAGTGCCCTTAACCACTGAGCAACCTCTCCAGGCTGTCAGAAGGCTTTTCTATTCACCAGTTCTAGTTCCCAAATAAAAGACACATGGACTCATTAAGTTGATTAATAAGCATTAAGCTTAGTAACTGGACAGATGTTCTTTTATACGAGTTTTCTAAGTGAGTCTGGCTGCTTCCCAGCCACACACCCCTAGTTACTTGCCAACATTGGTCCTGTCTGGGCTGCACCTGCTCCGTCAGGCCACCTCCTTTCTCTCCGACGCTGTGGTCCCTACCTGAGACCCCAAGCCTGGGCACAGAAGCCCTACCTCCCTCTCTAGGTGTTTTTTGTTTTTGTTTTTGTTTTTGTCTTAACCATAATTAGGGAGCAAAGTTCACAACATTATTCAGAGTCCATGACAACGCCTGCCTCCAGACTGCAACCACATCTCAGGGCACAGAAATCAGCATCTGAGTACCCAGCACCAGACCAACACCCAATACTTCTTTAAACAGTGAAAGGTCATCAGAGCAAGTTGGAGATAGCAGAAGTTCCAGAAGTTTGGAGGTTTGAGCAGGTTGCTCTGTTAAAAGACAAGCCGCACTGGAGTGGCCTGGGCCAATTCTTAGCGACTCTGTATGCATGGGGTGTCCCCATTGCAGGGGCCCTCAGCGCGAGGGGCATGTCTGCTGCAGCTACACTTACAGGATGGGCTCTGGTGGCCTTCCTGGGGAAGCTGAGACATGTGTGCAACAGTGGATGTGCTCCATGCACTTCTGAAACCAGATCAGCCTGTGTTTACTGGTTGCTCTGTTTGTGTGTGTGCGCATATAGAGAGCAAAGGAGTTGGTTCTCTCCGTCCACCGTGTGGATCTGGGAGATCCAACTCAGGTCATCAAGCTTGGTTACAGGTGCCTTTACCTGCTAAGCCATCTCACTAGCCCAAGTATGCCTGTTTTCTGAGACAGTTTCAGTTAGTTCAGGCCAGCCTCATATTCACCCTATAGTTGACCTTGAACTGGAATATCCTGCCTTCTGGAGTGCTGGAATCACAAGTGTTCCTCACAAGAGGGTTCTTGCTTGACTTGTTTTAAATACTCCGGGGGGGGGGGTTGTGTGATGCAGTGTGTACAGGTGCTGAGGCATGATTTGGAGGTAAAAGGACAGCTGTTATGTTAGTTCTTTTCTTTTACACAGGTTCCACAGATGAAACTCAGGTTGTCAGGTCTGCATGGAAGTGCCTTCATGCACAGCCCTCTTTCAGGCCCTTACACTGCTTGAAAGGAGCTTTTCCCTCCTTCAACTTTGACCTAAAAGCCCCAATACTCCCTTCAGGCCATCCTTGGGCCCTGACGTACACAACCACCAAGGACAGCGACACTAGCCTGACAGCCTTTGCTTGGTTTCAGGTTTGTGGTCCTTCCCGCACCAACCCTAGTGTTGTGATCGATGATCTTCTGACCCCATGCTCTCCAGGGGATCCAGGGGCCATAGAGATGACTTGGATGGATGTCCCTGGTGATAAGCTCTTAGAGCCTGTGGTTTGCATGGTAAGTGACCCACTGGGAGAGAAACAAAGTCTGGAACACTAGGGATCTGAGTCTTAAGAATAAAATGAGTGTTTTCCTATTGTCCTGGCTCCCAGCGCTCCCAGAGAGTTGCCTTTGGGGTTTGGGGTAGCTGAGGTTCTTGCTGAGCCTCTGGGGGCCTTTAAGGGGAAGAGTAAAGCCCAAACACTATCATTCCAAGGGCTGGCTTTCTGGTCCAGAAGGAACCAGTGGAAATCTTTTCATATGGCTGTTACCTCAACAGTCTGGACCTCTCCTAGCTTTATCAGTCGTGGTATCTGTTCTCTCCTGGCAGCTGTCTACATGGTAGGCGAATGCAGTAACAGAAGCTGCTGATGGGATGGGATGACAGTTACAGGATTAAGTGGTGGAAATCGGATGGACAGGGTATGCAGTCTGCACTGAGGGTGACCTCGGAGGCAGCCCTGTCAACTAGACAGCATGACAGAAGGGGAGGCGCTGAGGAGGCAGCCTTTTCCAGCTGCATGCTTGTGTCTTTGCAGTCGGACATGCTCCGGTCTTTGGCTACTACCCGGCCAACAGTGAATGCAGATGACCTCCTGAAAGTAAAGAAATTCTCCGAGGACTTTGGACAGGAGAGTTAAAGCTTCATGCTGTTAATGAAATTGGGAGTTTGACTGGAGCGAATTCATGGGACTTTCTACAGCAGTGGCCGGGGCAGAGCCTGAAGTCCTAGAGTCGACAGTAACCCCTCTGCTGCCTGGCTGCCGAGCTGCTGGGATGAAGGAAGGGCCTCCGCAGCTGCAGAGACGCTTCACATGCAGGACGCTGGGATACTGGCTCTGCACACCTCATTCCTGGATGCTCACAATCCTTGCCCTGATGGTTTTTGTTTTTTTTTTTAACTTTTGTTCCCCTAAATTAATGCTGCTTTGATTTCTGTGTTGTTTATAAATAAAGAAAAATATCACCTGGAAAGAGTTAAGGAGCGGGAGCCACCAGGCCCCTGTTCCCCCTCCTTTCCTCTGAACTTAGGCTACTTGTGAGCTGACTGTGGGAAAGGAGGAAAAGCCATCCCACCCTCAGTTTCCCCTGGAGCTTCAGGTCTTCCTTGCAGGAGCTCATGGCTTCTGGGAGAGCAATGCTGTTTCCACCAGGAGAGACGGCGGGCGGACAGTCAGGCTGCCTCCACTGAGAACTGAGCCAGCCTCTGCTGGTCCTGTCCTGGAGATGTCTAATAAACCTTTTTCCCTTCTTGAGCTGCTGGAGTGTTCTTTGATTCTAGAACGGGGTTCTTTAGAGTCAAGCTTACTTCTGTTAAGACCCTCTGGATTGTTCTCCGCCTTCCTTTACAGAGCAGGAAATAGGAGTGCCCTCCAGTCAGGTGACAAGGCCCGAATGCCCTAAAGCTCAGAAGTGCAGCTGTAGTTTTTCAGTCTTTGTTTTGAGACAGGGTTTCAAGTACCCAGGCAGGATGATCCTGATCCTCCTGCTTCCGGCTCCCAAGTGCTGGGACTACAGGAGTGAGTGAGTGTTAAAGCTAGGTCTGTGCTCCCATGAGACAACCTGGCAGCTGCTGAGCAGATGCTGCCCACTTTAGAAGGTCCAGAAGGCAGCCCAGGATGCTGTGTGAATACGAAAGAAGTACTCTAACCTCCAAAAACTGGTATTCTCCTTTCATATTTTGCTTCCTGATGCTAGAGAGAGCAAACCCAGGTCCCTCTACCTTAAGTGGGAGCTCTTCATGCTCCCAGCTATAAGTCCTCAACTTAAATACCCTAATGGGCCAGAACTGCTTTGTTCTCTATGCTCCGATTGAAAGGACTTCTAGCAGCTTTGCTCTTTAGATTTTAATTGTGTCCTCTGTGTGTGTGTAAGTTTGTGCATAGAAGAGTGCCTGTAGAGGCCAAAAGGAGGTACTCAATTACCTGGGCTGGAGTTACATCCCTCCCTTATTTGAGCTGTTTTTTTTTGGTGTTTTTTTTTTCCTTTTCTTGAGACGGGCTTCAAGCAGCACCCTGCCTCTGCCCTCCAGAGTGCTGGAATATAGGTGTGCCGCCATGCCCAGACTATACCCACCTTTAAAACAACTTTCAAGCTGGGTGGTAGTGTTTTGCCCTCAGTCCCAGCACTCGGGAGGCAGAGACAGGTGGATCTCTGTGAGTTCAAGGTCAGCCTGGTCTACAAAGTGAGTCCAGGACAGCCAAGGCTACACAGAGAAACCTATCTCAAAGAAAAAAATTACTTTTCAGATATCTGGATTATGGAGCATTGGTTATTATGGGGCAGAATATGTGTGTCTTAAGCCAGTTGGTGGTAGCACATGCCTTTAATCCCAGAGTGAGTTTCAAGACTACACAGAAAAACTCTGCCTTGAAAAAAAAATTAACAACAAATAAACATAAAACCCCAACAACAAAAATATGTGTGTCTCCTGAAGTCATTTGAACTGAATGTTTACCGGCCCACTTTTCTCCACATGAAATTGTCAGGAGATGCCACTCCTCCTTCAGTGCGTATTTCTACTTGAGCTGTAACAGTGTTCTTTCAGACTTGATCTCAGGACAGGCATGTCTATCATCACCTCAGTCCAGCACATGCTGGCAGTCCACTCTTCACTGTCAAAGGAAACCGATTCCAAATCGAAGGACAAAAGGCTGTGCCCACCTTAACCTGTGGGCAGGCTCCCAGACCCTCACTCAAGCAGGAGAGCTTCAGTCATTCACCTCCATCCAGTGGAGGTTGGTGAAAGTCCCGCTGTCCATTTTGTCAATGAATAAGCAGCCCTGCAAGTGATCCATCTCATGCTGGATGATCCGGGCTGTCCACCCACTTGCCGACCACACCACTGGCTCTCCTCTTGGGTCCAGTCCTGCGAAGGAAGTTACAGGCTGGCTGAGGTGTCAGTCTCCTGTCCTATGTCCCATTTCTTGCCCCAGCTGTACCTATTTATATCCCATCCACAAGGACAACACCCAAGAGCGAATGTAGACGACAGCCCTAACCCCTCTTAGAAAGGATGCCTCAACTTTGTCCAGTGCCTGATTCTCAGCTCTACTATAAGGCAAGAATAAGAAGTTCTCCTGCTGAGGTGCTTCCTTCCTCAAAACTCTTCTCAGGCGCTGTTTATCAAAGGTATTTCTGTAGAGGAATTTTAATCTAGAACATGATTGCACTGGCATGAAAGCACATCCAAAGACCTTCCAGGTCTGTGATTGGGCTGGAATCAAACAAGCCTTTAATCCAGGAGACAGAGGCAAGCAGATCTGAGTTCAAGGCCAGCCTGGAATAGAGCAAGTTTCAGGTAAAGAAACGCCTTTACTCCCAAACGATGAAGGTTAAATCAGTTTGTAGAAGCACCCATGTTTGAAAGTGATGCTTAATTGAGTGGTAGAAAAGGTGATGAATTAGAGAAAGATTTAACAGATTATGCACAACTCCCATGAGAAGAGAGAGGAAAGGGAAGCTACTAAAGAGGCAATGTAGAGAGAGGGAGGGAAGAAAAGGGAGGAGAGGAAGAAAGAGAGACGGCGGTTTCACTGGGACAGTAATAGGTTGCAGAGAACTCAGGTGAAGACTGAATGAGCCAGAGAAAGAGGAGCCTGGAGATTAGAGCAGATTGACTGAATTAGCTTGAGGCCAAGCAGAGCAATTCAGAGGCTGAGAGAAAAAAAAAAAGTTCCTTTTACATATTTCAGCTTGGCACAGTAGCAAATAATAAGCACATTCCATAAAACAATGTGGATGATAGGCATGGAATGGCTTGTTACCCTAGTCTGGGTAAAGCTGGGTCCCAGTTTCTTACACAAGCTCACCATGACAGATAAACTAGGAAAATCGTTTGTGCAATACAGACACACGTGTATGAAATCTACGTAACTGCCTATGGGAGAGGAGAGGCAGGCAGCCTCCTATCTACGGACTCTCCCCAGTTGGCACTCTGTGCCCCATTCTAAGAGGGTTGGGTTTTGCTCTGCTCTTCGAGAATCCCGCCCATCAGCCCGGAGTTCCGTGCGCTCCCGAGTCCCGCTGTGCACCTGAGATCTGCACGGCCTGGAAGCGAGGCACACACGCCAGAAAGCCGGCCACACTCTCGCAGCCCTCCGGGAAGATGACCAAGCGGCTGTCCAGCACCCGCAGGCTGGGGTTCACCAGCACGCGAAGCGGGAAGGGCTCCATCTGCCGCAGCTCGCGCAGGCGCGGCGAGAAGGCACGGAAGAGCGCGTCGGGGAACTCGAGCGCGATCACCTGCAACGGCACCCCCAGCTGCGGCGCGCTCAGGCCCACGCAGCCGCGGCGCCGCATCACCTGCACCAGGCGCCCCACCAGCCGCTGCAGCTCCGCGCCCGCCAGCTGCGCGGGTTCCACCGGGGCCGCCACGGCGCGCAGCACCGGGTCGCCGACCTGGCACACGCGCGAGTACGGCGGCTGCGGCGCGCCGCACACGAGGCGCCTCAGGTACCGCCAGTAGGAGCGTGGGCGCGCCGGGCCCTCCAGGCCGACGGACGAGCTGCAGCTCCGCGCCCAGCTCACCGGGACCCGCACCGCTAGCCGCAGGCCGCCGAGCGGCCCCATGGCGGTTTCCGAAACCGCCGCCGCGCGCCCTCCCGCTAGCGCTGGGGATGCCGGGAAGCGTAGTTCCGGGGCAACTTCCGGGCACTCATCGTGGGCACGAGAGACCAAAAGAATTAAAAATTAGGTTTTTGGGTTACTGTAGAGGGGCGGGGAGCCGGCCTTGATGCATTCCTTTCCACCCACCAGAGATACTGTTGCAAGGAAACTGCCTTAGATGGCCCGAACTCTTACAAAAGTCACTGTAGTCTTGTTCCTGGAAATACCACAGAATGTGCCAATTGACTCTCTTCCCTAGCAACGGCCATTCAGCACAGGACAGGACATTCCCACTGAAACCCAAAACCAGATGCCGCCCCCCCACACACACACACACACAACAAGAGAACAAAGAACCATTTATGGTTTGGGTGCCTTCCCACAGCCAATTGTTTTAAAATGAAACATCTCCTTTTGTGTTTCAACCAATGGATGCCTGCCAGGCTTGAAACTCCCTTCTTTGGGGGCACTGGGAGGGACTGGACCCGTAAATCACCGTCAGTTCTGAGCTTGAGGCTCTCAGTTGGATACCAGTGCCTTGGTGTCTGTGAGAGTCCCAGCTCGAGAATAGGGACTATCCAGGTAGAGGCTAAAATTGATTCTTGGCAACTACCCAACTACCAATCAGCTTCCCCTTGAAGAGACCTACCTGGGACTACAGTACAGCAGCAGGTGAGGGGAGGCTCCTAGTCTACCTCCGGGCTCTGTAGGCAGGTCTTAGAGCAGCGGCCAAGAGGCCCCCACATTTGACTAAGGTTTATGATGTTAAGCAAGGACCAGACAAAAGCCCCACGGCTTTCCTGGAAAGAATCATGGAAGCTTTCCAGAGGTACATGCCATATGATCCAGAGGCAGCCACAGCAGTGGTGTCCTTTGTGGCCCAAGCACAGCCAGATATTAAGAGAAAGCTCCAAGGCCTAGAGAATTTGCAGGAAGTCTCAGAGAATTAGTAACACTGGCAGCTAAGGTGTATAACAATAGTCCAGAGGAAAAGCAAATCAGGATCATTCTACAAAGTAACAAAGAAATAAATAAGATCTTGCTAGAGCCACCTAGCCTACAGGTAGTGGCAGGCACACACTGAAGGAGATGGCTCAGGATGCCAAAGGTAAGAGGCAGAACAAGGGCAAGGCAAAATTGGGATGTAACCAGTGTGCTTACTGTGAGGAAGAGGGGCATGGAGCAAAGGAATGTCCCACGAAACGGGGAGCTAAAAAGACACCCTGCCTGGGGGCAGATGATAACAAGGGCTGATGGGACGGGGTTCAGATCCCCTCCCCAAACCTAAAAGTGGAGGGGAAGCCAGTGGATTTCCTGATCAATACCAGAGCCCCACATTCAGTTTTGCTGTAACCAAAAGATCTTGGGTACAAGCGGCCACCCAAAGAATGGTGGACTTAGAAATGGGCTGGGTAATCCATTTATTTATAGTGGAACCAGACTGCCCCTGTCCCTTGCTGGGGAGAGATCTAACTGGGATCCCAAATACATTTCCCATCTGATGGTGTGAAAGTTCTTGACCACCAGAGGCCCCAATGCACCTCCTCAGCACTACACTGGCCAATGAATATAGACTTTTTGATACAGTCATAAAGCCGGACACCACCACAGAGGTCTGGCTAGTAAACTTTCCCCAAGCATAGGCAGAGAGAGATAGAAGGTATGGGATTGACTAAGCACAGACTACCTGTTTTCCTTGAGCTGAAGCCTGGCGCAGATCCAGCCAAAGTCCGACAGTACCCCATGCTTCTAGAAGCTCTTGCTTCTGGTTAAGAAGCCACATTGCAATGGTTATCGGCCAGCTCAGGACCTCAGAGAGGTCAATAAAGGGTGATGGACATTCATCCTACTGTGCCAAATCCATATATTCTCCTATGTGCATTGCCCTGAGCACCAATAGTACACAGTTCTAGATGTAAAGGATGCCTTTTTCATTCTTGCCCCAAAGAGCCAGGAATATTTTACATTTGAATGGCACGACCCGGACATTGGAATAAATTGATAATTGACTTGGACCAGACTCCCTCATGGATTCACAAACTCTCCTACAATTTTTGATAAGGCTTTGCATGAGGACTTGGGCAAGTACCAAGAACATCACCCCCAAGTTACTCTCTTGCAGTACATGGATGATCTGCTGACAGCTGCTGCCGACAAGGAGACTTACCTACAAGGAACAAAGGACTTAGTCAGCACACCAGGAGAACTTGGCTAAGAAAGCCCAAAGGTCAGAAGTGCAATACCTAAGCTACATCCTAAAGGGAGGTAAAAGATGGTTGTCCGAAAGGAAACAGTCCTCAAGATCCCAACACCCACAAGTTGGAAGCAGGCACAGGAATTCCTGGGTAGGCTAGGTTCTGGATATCAAATTTCACGGAGCTTACTAAGCCGCTTTATGGCGCCACCAAAGAACAGTCAGGTGACTTCTCATGGACAGCTAAACATCAGCAGGCCTTTGGAGCCATAAAAGGGGCATTGCTGTCAGCTCCAGCCCTTGGGTTGCCTGATGTTCCAAGCCCTTCCAGCTATTTGCAGATGAAAATAAAGGAAATCAGTAGCCTACTTACCAAGAAGCTAGCTAGACTCGGTGGCAGCCGGATGGCCCCATGTCTTCCCAACATTGATGCAGTAGCATTACTGGTCAAGGATGCTAAAAAATTGACTCTAGGGCAGGACTTGGTTATAACCACCCCTCGTGCCATTGAGGTAGTCCCGAAACAAGCCCCAGATTGGTGGCTGAGCAGCGCTTGCCTGACCCTTCACCAGGCGCTGCTACTGAATCCTCTTAGAATCACCTTTCAAGTGCTGACTTCCTTGAATCCTGCCACTCTGCTGCCAAACCGAGACCTGGATGGCCCCTGCATGACTGTGCAAGGAATCCAAGCAGATCTCCAGGATGTCCCCCTGACTAATGCAGAAGAGACCTGGTTCGTGGATGGGCGCAGCTTTGTCAGGTATGCGAGGGCAGCAGTAGTGTCACTGACTGAGACTATATAGGCTCAGCCCATAGAGTCCTGGGGCTTCGGCTCACAGAGCCGAGCTGATAGCACGGACTAACGTATCTTGACTCTGGAAAGATTTACACTTTAATGTATACAATAATAGCGGGTGTGCTGAGAATAAAGATCTTCATGTGTTTTGCAATGGACTCCTGGTGGTCTTTTGAGTTGAGAATCGAGCACAACAGGGACAGCAGCCAGATGACACCAGTTGGTGGCTTTATTAAAGCTCCCACGAACCGCGGCGCCCCGCGTTGTCCTAGGCAAAGCACTCTCAGCCTCCACATAAGCAGCGACCTTTCCTCTCCAGATGCCGCCGGCAGCGCTTCGCCCTTTGAGCTGCTCCCCCGCCTGGATGCAGGGAACAGGGCTTACGGCTCCTCCCCCACCGGCTCCTCACTGGGCGGCTCTGCCGGCGGCTCCTCCCCCACTGGCTCCCCAGGCAGCAGTTCCCCTAGCTCTCCCTCCTCTGCCCCGCGCTCGGGGGCTGTTGAAGTGACAGGCTCCAGGCTGCGCTGCTCTGCAGGAAGCTCTGGACCTGGGGCCACCAGGTCCCGCACTAGCTCTTGGTCGTCTAGACAGAAGACAGTCTCTCTCTTAGGAAGGATAAAAGCGAGAGATTCCTGGATGGCGCCGATGCTCACATGTCCAAGGTTCCCGTGCTTGGAGAGCTGGGTGGGTGAAATGCCTGACCCAGATAGTAGGAAAAATGAAATGGAAAAAAAAAGTTATTTAAATTCAATGCAGAGATCACAGGGGAACACTGAGTAAAGAACTGACACAATTACATATTCTGATACACTGAAAACTACTTTTGGGGCTTGTTTTTGTTTTTTCAAGACAGGGTTTCACCACATAGCCCTGTCTGTGCTGGAACTCACTATGTAGACTGGGCTAGACTCAACCTCACAGAGATCTGCTTGCTGCCTCCTCCCAAGTGCTGGGCTTAAAGTTGTGCCCCACTAAGCCTGGCTAAGGGCATCTTTGTAATATGGAAGGCCAGTTAAACTGCACCCTACAGTATGGTTGGGCAGAACCCCAGGAGACACTCAGTAAGCACTATTGTCCAGGGACAGACAGTTCCATGTCTCTTATGGAGTAAGGGGAAGCAGAGCTCCCCTCAGCAATGGGTCAGCAATGACCATGGGTAGCTGTCCTCTCTCTTGGCCTAGGCCTTTCCCTTGGGTCTGTCCCGGTTATGAATTGCCATGGGGTTGCTGGGAATTAAGCCTGGGTCCTCTAGAAGAGCAATCAATGCTCTTAACCTTTGAGCCATCTCTCCAGCCCTGAGAAAAATATTTTTAAAACCACTTATCTGTCAAGCCTAGTAGCAACACACCTGTAATCCCAATATTTAGGAGGCTGAGGCAGGCTGACCAGGAGTTCAAAGTCATTTTCCTATCTAGGCTTACATAAGACTCTTGTCTAAAAACAAAAACAAAAACCTACTATGTATTCAAATGTTAGTTGCTTGCCCCCACCCCATGATTCTTACTGTTCTACAAGCAAATTCTCACATATCCAAAATGATGTTGTATAACTTTGCCTCCCAAATTGGCTGAATAAAGTTGCCTACACCTGGACTGGGCAGAAGAGAGGTAGGCAGAGCCAAGGTGCAAGGGCTTGTGGGTGGCAGAAAGACCAGCACAAAGAGGAGGAGAAGAAAGGAACAGTTCGCCATGCATGGGTTATTGTGAACTAGAGGCAGTCAGGAGGAGTGGGCTCCAAGGGTTGGCATGATAGAGAGAAGCAGCCCGGATGAAAAACATGAGCAACTATTTATAGGGGTTTTGACTGGGAAGCAAACAAGATGGCTTAGAGGGTTAATATCTGCCCAGGCTCAGTGCATAAAGGCTTATCAAAAAATCTAACAGGTATAGCATCTTATTTATATAATATAATAGCTGGTTAAGGAATAACTGCTGCGTTAAATAATTATATGAATCAGGCTGGAGAGCTGGCTCAGCCGTTAAGAGTACTGGCTGCTCTTCCAGAGGACTCAGGTTCAATTCCCAGCACCCACATGGCAGCTCACAACTGTAACTCCAGTTCCAAGTGATCTGACACCCTCACACAGACAAATATACAAGCACAACACCAGTGCATATAAAGTAAAAATAAATAAATTTTAAAATTACAGGAATCAATATTAAATATTAATAATCATTCTACACACTTCTCTGAATAATTTATATAAAGGGAAGCATACAACAGTGGTTCTTTGTGACTGGCTTCTTCCATTTACCCAGATAATCTACATAGTATATAATTCCATTCCTATAAATATTCAGAAATGGCAGGTCAACAGCAACTCAAAGTTTGCCAGGGTACAACTGAGGAATGTCTACCAAGGGGATCTGAAGGTCAAAGCCTTCTAAAACCTGGTACTAGTAATGGTTGCCACCTTTGCACTTTTCAGAAAGGCGCTGACTTGTGCTAATGCACACATTATTTAGTTAGAGAATTAAACACCTGTAAGGCAATTCAAAAATTCTTATTCCTAAAATAAGAGCGGTGGTGCATGCCGTAATTCCAATCCTTGGAAGGTAGAAGTAGGATGACCAGAAGTTCAAGAATGGCCTCAACTACATATCGAATTCAAGGCCAGCCTGGGCTACATGAAACTTAAAATGGGAGAAATATGCTCCCAGACTTTTCATCAATACATAACTAAAAATAATAAAAATAGGCTGGGTGGTAGTAGCAGATGCTTTTAATCCCAGCCATTTGAAAGGCAGAGGCAGAAGGATCTGAGTTCAAGGCCAGCCTGGTTTACCAAGCAAGTTCCAAGATAGCCAGGGCTACATAGTGGGATTGTCCTGTCTCAAACAAACAAAAATAACAAAAAACAAAATAATAACAATAATAGTATTTGTAAAAGAAAATACAAAACTAGGTGCATGCCTTTGATCCCGGCCAGCACTGGAGAGACAAAGGCAGATAGATCTCTGAGTTCCAGGCCAGCAAAGGCTACATAGACCCTATAACAATAAAAGATAAAAAAATTTTAAAAAGATCTTATCTAGCCAGGCGGGGTGGTGCATGCCTTTAATCCCAGCACTTGGGAGGCAGAGGAAGGTAAATGTGAGTTTGAGGCCAGCCTTGTCTACAGATGAGTTCTAGGACAGCCAAGGCTAAACAGGGAAACCCTGTTTCAGAAAAAAAATAAAATAATAAAAACTTTCCTTTCTCTTACCTAAAGTCTGGGCTATCTGAGCTGGTGGGAAAAGGACTTGAAGACATCGGTTCAAATATGGAACAAGGTCTTCCAGGAAGGCAGTGCAGAACTGGACAAATATCTCATGCTCCCCACCGCTGAATGCAGCCTCTTCAGCACGATGGAATGCCAAGATTGTTTTGGTTACCTACAAGACGAGCGCCGACAATCAACCACAGAGGAAGTCTACTGCTGCTATGTAAACAGTACAGATGTGCAGCATGAAGGAAGTTCATTCGCAGCTGGGTGGTGGTGGCACCTTTATTCCCAGCATTCAGGAGGTAGAGGCAGGTGGATCTGAGTTTAGAGACCATCCTGCCCTACAGTGTGAGTTCTAGGACAGCCAGGGCTACACAGAGAAACCCTAATTTGAAAAACAAAAAAAACAAACAAAAAAGAAAGTTATTCATTCCAAATACTTTCATTGCTACCTTGTTCAAATTCAGCACTGTGGTCAAGAGATGGATTTATGACCAACGTGTTATGTTCTGGGGTGATTTCCAGCTCCAGTAGAGGAGTATCATGAAATAATATGGGAGAGATGATCTTCTGCTGGCCTTAAGGAGGAAACAGCCATGTTGTGACCTAACCCTAACCCTACCCCTCCTGTAACAGATGGCCTCTAGGTGCAGAGGACCTCAGTTCTGCAACCTTTCCAATGGCACAGAATGACACCTGGCACTTAGAATGAGCCTCTAAGGAAGTTCTAACTCCAACAGATGCCTGGAACCAGCTGACACCTTGAATACAGCCTGTGAGACCCTGGCACACAGAGACATTGCACCTGGATTCCTAGCCCACAGATACTAGCTTGATACATGTAACTATTTTATGTTGCTTGGTTCCTGGGAGTTTGGTATCAAACAACAGACTGAGCATGCTAAATGATTGGCACAGATACTCTACTTCACAACTTCTTCCAGGATCGTCCCCACAAAGGGTGATCAACCATCATAGCTGCTCTCCCAGAAAAATGTTTAAGACCACACTAACCCTCTCAAGTCAGGAGGCACCATGGTTATATGGACTGGTTCCATGCAATAGCCTGGCTGGCTGATACCAAGGGCAGCCCAAAGTAACAGAATGGTTCTTACCTTGGCAAGCGCATCCTCCAAGGCCCCAGTCACATCCTGTGCTAGAGCCACAGGGCAGCAGAGCCGTAGGTCATTGAAAGCAACCAGAATGCTATTGAGGAAGCAGGCGAGGGGAGGGAAGTCTAAGAGCACCATTGGTGGCTGCAGCGTCCCTGGCTGAGTGGCTGGGACTGCAGCAGGCATGTTACTGCTGCCCAGGATGGCTGTAGCTGAGATGAGGGTGTAGGAAGTCATCTCATCCTGGAATTTCTCCACCGCTTCCTCAACTGCTTTCTGGAAAGTGTTGATTGCCACCCTCTGGAAAACAGGAGCCAACTGGCCCCGAAAATCAGCCCCCACACGGCTGAAGGACAGCCCAAAGTACATGCACTGGCCCAGCAGAGAGTCCAAGCGGCCACCTATACCCCGGTAAAGGTCGGTCTCTAGCACCTGCAGGAACTGTGAGATTTTCTGCAACACCCAGCCATGGAAGATGGCACCCTCATTCACACTGTACTCGCCCGTGGCAGGTGGCAGCAAGGGGTCCTCATCTGAGAAGATGGCTCGGTACTGGGTGATGATATCAAATAGGTGTACCCGGCAGGCCTCGATGGTTTTTGTGATATGGAAATAAGGATCATCATTAGGAATGGCAGTCAGGATAGAGCGAAGCCAAGCGTCCCGGGCCTGAAGAAACTTTACCCTCAGCTCAGCCTCAGTGAAGACATCCATGCGCCGCAGATAGCCAATGACACGCAGGCAAGCTGGGAGCTGGATGTTGGTCCTCAGTTGCTGGATCAGCTGGCTTAGCATCAGCTGCATGGACTGGCGCACTTCATTCACAATGCCCTGACAACAGACAGTCATAACACTCTTAGATAAATACTTGAAAACCCATCCTACTAAGCCATTCTTATGGCTCTCCTGATGTATAAGTGGATTTCTAAAGCTGACAACTGCAGGTTTAGAGAGATCTGCTTGTGTAACTAGTTCTCTTGCTCAAAAGTCCTCCTAGGATTTTCATCGCCATCAACAAACTACCAGCTATTCTTCATGATCTCCAGGCCCTGCCTGATTCTACAGGTTAACCTGCTTCACCTGAGCACAGCCTTTCTCATTACAGCCCAGTAACAGTGGCTGCTCTGGGATCTCTGAAACAGTTTCTTCCCCTTATTCTTTTCCTACTTCTGGCTTTGCTGTCTCCCCAGATCTTCAAGTCCTGGTTCCTTCTCATCATTGAGGTCTTGGAAAGGCTTTTCCTAACAATGTTGGCAAAGCAGCACTCTAGTAACCCTTGACAGCCCTCTACCCTAGGGTGCTCCCCCACCCCTTTTTTCTTTGAGACAGAATCTCATAGAGCAAGCTGGCCTCAAAATCACTAAGTAGCAAATGATGGCCTTGACCTCCTGATTAACCCTCCTGTCGCTATCTTTCAAGTGGTAGGTTTACAGATATACCCCACCATGCCTGCCTGGTTTTCTGTGGCTTATTTCTTCAGACATTTGCCAATATCTGCAATATTATTATTTGTCAATTACCAGACACTGACTACAATAGAAACTTCAGGGCTGGAGAAATGGCTCAGAGATTAAGAGAGCACTGGCTGTTCTTCCAAAGGTCCTGAGTTCAATTCCCAGGAACAACATGGTAGCTCATAACCATCTAAATGAGATCTGGTGCCCTCTTCTGGCGTGCATGCACACATGCATGCAGAACACATGCATGCAGAATACTGTATAAATAATAAATAAATCTTTAAAAGAGAGAATTGGAGAGATGGCTCAGAGGTTAAGAGCACTGGCTGCTCTTCCAGAGGTCCTGAGTTCAATTCCCAGCAACCACATGGTGGCTCACAACCATCTATAATGGGATCTGGTGCCCTCTGCTGGCATGCAGTCAGAACACCGTATACATAATAAACAAATCTTTAAACAAAGAAACTTCATGAGAGCCATGGCCTTGAATGCTCTATTCACATGGTACTCCTAGTATCTAAGACAGTGTCAACCACAGGAGTAATAAGATCTTTGAATATCTTCTGTTTAGCTTACCTGGCTGGCAGAAATTGCCATGAAATATGCAGAAGTTTCTACTTAAAAGTTCAGTCCCAATCACAGAATTAATAACTACAAGATCATAAGCTTGAGGGCCCACTAGGCAAGTTGTCTACCTGGATAACAGGGATGGAAGAGTATTTCCTTTCCAGTCGCCGTACATAGGCTGCAAGCTCCAGGGCCTCTTCATAATAGCTGTTTCGAACACAGGTGTCCATAAGCTGGGGAATCTCTAGAATCTCCAGGATTTCTGTGTGCCGGTTTAGAGTCAGGGTGTTCATTCGGCGGTTGGAGCTAATCTCCTCAGCTTCCTTCACGAAGTTCCTGGAACCAGTCAGGAAAATGTATTTCCTCATTGTTCTGCACAGTAGGTTAAGCACTTACTGGACACTGGGCTGGATGGTTTGTATGGTTTATTTAAAGCCTTCACACAGGGCTGGGTGTAGGGTACACCCTTGATCCCAGCCCTCCAGAGGTAGAAGCAGATATGAGCTCATGGCTATCTTGTCCTACACAGTGTGTTCAAGACCAGCCAGGGATCCATAGGGCGACCCTACCTCAAACAAAACCACCACTTCCAACCTACAACTCCTATCATACTTGAAGAAACTTCTTATTTGACGTTTAAGAAACTTTCCAAGACTACATCATTAATCAATGGCTTGCATGGGAACAGTCAGGATGGCTTAGTGGGTAAAGGTGCCTAGTGTTGCCAACAAGCCTGCTGACCTGAGATTGATCCCTAGATCCCCATAATGGAAGGGGAGAACCCACTCTCTCAAGTTGTCCTCTGACGTCTACATGCACAGAGTGGCACCCCCTTCTGCCATGTCATTCTAAAAATGGCTTGCAGATCTGGACCATTACATTTGGGACTGAATGGCTCTAGGTCTCCTGAAGAAGGCCTAAGTTACTTGGCCTCTCTGGACCTGTCTCTTCACTGGTTAAATGGTAAGAGGACCCACTTGACAAAGCTGTGAAAGTTAGAGACAGGTAAGATGACATGCAGGAAGTACACAGGACCTGAGGGTGGAGAGGCGGCTCAGCAATCACTGCTCTTGCAAGCGATCTAAGTTCAGATCCCAACACACACATCTAGTGGCCATTGCCACCTGTAACCCCAGTCCCTGGGGATCTGACACCCTCTTCTGGCCTCAGGATGGTGCACAGATATACATGCAGACAAAACACATAAACATTTTTAATAGCACCAACCAGCCAACAAACCACACTGTGTCTTAATGTTATATCCAGCTGTTTAATCTTCCTTCTCCCTCCTTGTGTTTCTCCACTTCTCTACAGTAATTCCAGAAACTGGGTTTAAGAAGTTGTGAATCTCTTTTCAGGCACAAAGGATACAAAACCTGTTTTGTTTTTTGTTGTTGTGTTGTATTTTTGGTTTGGTTTGGTTCTTTGAGACAAGGTTTCTCTATGAAGCCTTGGATGTCCTGGACTTGCTTTGTAGACCAGTGTGGCCTCAAATGCACAGAGATCAGCCTGCTTCTGCCTCTCCGAGTGCTGGGATTACAGGTGTGCACCACTGTGCTCGGCTAGCTAGCCTGTGTTAAATATCCAAGTCTCTAAAGAAAAACTGAACTTGAACTAAGGGTATTAGATTGAAAACCTAGAAAGACAAGATAGCTCAAAAAGGAAATGCTTTTTGACAACCTATATAATCCCAAATAGGATTTTTCGTCAGCTTCCTATCAGTGGAAGTTTTGAGCCTCCGGCCCAAGCTGTTGTACAAACACCATTATAAAGGCACATATATATTAAGCTGACATTTACACAGTGTTAGCAATGTCGGGCCCAATGAACTGCCTTACCTAGGTTTTTGGTTATTTTGTTTTGATACAATGTCTTATGTAGCTCAGGCTGGCCTTGAACTCGATACTCCTAGTATGATGACCTTGCTATTCAAATGCTGGGATCACAAGCTTGTGCCAACAAGACTGGCTAGATTTTTACTCTTACAACAGCCTATGAGGGAGTGGTGGACTCCTGGCTTCCAATTCTGATTTGGAAACACTATCCGTGTTCTTGGACAAGTCACTTCGACTTCCTCACCTATAAGACAGTAATGACGATACCTACCCACATGGCTGCTGTGAAATGTAAGGGATAAGGAGATCAGGAGAGCGCTCTGCGCTCTCCGTGTGGGTCAGCTATGTCTAGCATCCTGTCAGTGACAGGTGTGGGTCTCTCAGCACTCGGCCAGCCGCACCTGCAGCTCTGCTGAAAGCTGGGCAAACGGTCGAGCAGGTGACCGAGGGACTCCTCCACGTCGCCAAAGAGACGGTGTATGCGTTCGGTGCACTCGGCCCCGCGAATGAACGTCTTGTAGTTGGCGAAGGCCAGGTCGCGCGTCTGCTGCAGCAGCTGGGCCCGCTCCTCCGCCAAACGCTCCGGCTCGCGTCGCAGCCGGTCCAGCCCTGAGCCGCTCAACTCCCGGAGGTAGCGGCCCACGTCAGGCTTCTCACGCCACTGGGCCTCAGGGAAGCGGTCGCGGAACAGCGACGCCAGGAGTCCTTCATCTTCCACCTCCCCCAGCGCGGCTGCCGTGGCTGTCGTCGTGGCCGAAGCAGTAGCGGAGGACTGGAGAGAGACAGCAGCCGCCATTTTCCCACAGCGCCGTCACTTCCCCTCTAGACCTGCGAGGGCGCTGGTTTCGCGCCTGGAACCGGAAACAGCTGGGAAACATTTCCTGTCTCTATGGTTTCTCACCTAGTCAGCTTTCTGGCCCCAGAGGTCCTCCAAGGCAGGTGGCGCTAGCACAAAGAACACGTAGAACTGGGCTAGAGAGGCACGCTTTGACGTTGCCAGGAAGCGGCGGCGCGAGGGGGTGGCAGGGTGACTTCCGCTTCCGACTCTTGAGGCACGAGGATCCCGGGAGCCAGGCTAGCGGGAAAATGCGGCCGTTGACTGAAGAAGAGACTCGGGTAATGTTTGAGAAGATTGCGAAATAGTAAGAACCTGAGAAGCAGATGAGGGACGGGCGTGCGGGGAGTTGGGGACGCGGCACTGGGGCGGGACGGCTCCGGCGCAGCTTCCAGTCTTCTTTTTGCCCTCAGCATCGGGGAGAATCTACAGCTCCTGGTGGACAGGCCCGACGGCACCTACTGTTTCCGGCTGCACAACGACCGAGTGTACTATGTGAGGTGAGCCGGGGCTCGGTGCCCACCGTGTACGGGGCTGGAGGCCGGCGTCACCAGCTAACTTCCTCCCTCGCCCCTGTAGTGAGATGATCCTGAAGCTGGCCGCCAACATCTCCGGGGATAAGCTGGTGTCACTGGGGACGTGTTTTGGAAAGTTTACCAAGACCCACAAGTTTCGGTTGCACGTTACAGCTCTCGATTATCTTGCTCCGTACGCGAAGGTATGTGGGGCTGGTCTCCATTTTTGCCATCGGGGATGAAGTCAAGAATGACAGCCAAGTCAGAGTACAGATTTCTTTATGTATATGAGTGCTCTATCCACGCCTATACCTGAAGAGACACCAGATCAAATAGATGTTGTGAGCCACCAAGTGGTTGCTGGGATTTGAACTCAAGACCTCTGAAAGAGCAGATAGTGCTCCTAACCTCTGAGCCATCTCTCCAGCGCCTCTATCGAGTTTCTACAGTGTAGGCACCAGGAGATGTTTGTAGGTATTGTTACTTGGACGTGCTTAGGTAGGGAGGGTCCTGTGAGTGCCATGGAGCTGCAGAGCCTAGATAGCTGTAGGAAACAGAGCCCCCCACAGTGTCAGGTGGATATCAGAAAGTAGATACAAATGGCTGCGGTAAGGATGATCCTGGGGTACAAAAGAAAAAAAGCTGTACATTGTTTATAGTGTTGAGATGTAGCATGAGGAAGGAACTCTAGGGCAAAAGATCAGAGTCCAAACATGTCTGTCTCCCAGCCACTCCTTAAACACAGAAGCTGCCTCTCATCTGCCTACAGGAATATAACTAGCATTTTTGTCTCTTGGTCTTCCAGTATAAAGTGTGGGTAAAGCCTGGAGCAGAGCAGTCCTTCTTGTATGGAAACCATGTGTTAAAATCCGGTCTGGGTCGAATCACTGAAAACACTTCTCAGTACCAGGGAGTCGTGGTTTATTCCATGGCAGACATCCCTCTGGTGAGTAGAACTAGTAGTTGTTGCACATACCAGGTACCTACTGAAAAGGATGTAGCATCGGCCTATGAGTCTAACTTCTCAGCACCTTTTGAATTTTCTCAAAGAGACAGCTATTTTAACATAGTTTGTCTTGTTTTTTGTAAGTGAATGAATTAGTGTCTGTTCTTTCAATTCCAGGGCTTTGGGGTGGCAGCAAAGTCTACCCAAGACTGCAGAAAAGTGGACCCCATGGCAATTGTGGTGTTTCATCAAGCAGACATCGGGGAATATGTACGGCATGAAGAGACACTGACTTAGGATGGTCATCCCAGGAACATTTTGTTGTGTGAGGAGACTTAGCTTTGTTTTCTGTGCGTGCAGACATTGTCATGTTAAGTTTGGATAACCCTGAGATACGCCACTTGGATTCTTACTCAACAGAAATGGCTCAGAAATAGGGTTTCAAGCTCTCTAGAAGCAAAAGCAGGTGGATCACAAGTGTAAGGCCTACTCTAGACTACTTGGCATTTCAAAGCTGACCTCGGCTACATAGTGAGACCCTGCCTTAAAAATCTAAAACAAACAAACCAAAACCTGCCAAATGTTTTTTGAGTAAGTAAATAGAGTTTTTATTCTGTACCTACATCGTCTTTGTTTGAATCAGAAGACTTATTCTGAGAACCAGGTTCTGAGTTACTGCACTGAGGACAGTAATTGTTATCTGTGATAACACTTTTCTAGGCTCCTAATGCACAATGGACTTTCTGTCCTTCATTAATATCATTAAAGATAGAAATCACCATATAAGGATAGTAGGCCGTGTCTGTGGCTTTACAGATGGAGTTTAATAAAATAACACATGCAACTCATCTCTTTTTCTTTGTGACAAGTGGTGTCTGGTGTGGTATTCAAGCCTCGGTTTTGCCAGGTGCCAGCTGTGGTGTTGGACACGTTCCTCCACTTAGACAAGCTTCATTTTCTTCAATTGTCAAAAGAAAAATAACCATGAAACTGCTGAGTATGATAGTGCACGCCTTTAATTCCAGCAGAGGCAGATAGAGCTCTGTGTGTACATAAGGAAATGGTGGGCATCCTAAAAATCAAACCCCAAACCCACAAAATAACCATTGTAAAGCATTTAGCATAGGATCTGGCAAATAGATGTGGAATAAATAATGAAATATATGTTTTTAAATTTTTTACATTTATTTTGTGTATGTGTGTTTTGTCCGCATGTATGTGTGTGCACCATGACATGGAGGCCGGAAGAGGGTCTTGATTTCTCTGGAGCTGGAGGTACAGATGTATGTGAGCTGCTACGTAGGTGCTTGGAACCAAACGAGGTCTTCTGCAAAAGCAGCCTGTGCCCTTAAGCTATTGAGCTGTCTCTCCAGCCCCTCCTTTTTAAAAACTGTGTGATGCTGGGCATACAATTAAAGGGCACACCTTTAATCCCAGCACTCAGGAGACAGGCAGGTGGATCTCCGTGAATTCAAAGCCAGTAGTCTACATAGCTCCAGGATGGCAAGGGCTATGTGGAGATAGCCTGTCTCAAGACAGAAGACTGTGTGGGTATGCATTCCACTTGGATACTGGTGTCCTCAGAAGCCAGAAGAGAGAGTTGGATTTCCTGGAGCTGGAGTTAAAGGCAGTTGTGAACTGCCCAGTTGTTGGCCACCTTAGGAACCAAACTCTGGTCCTCTGAAAGAGAATGCTCTTAACTGCTGAGCCATTTTCCTTGCTTTTGTTGAAATATTTTTGTTATATTGTTTTTAATTGGAACAAGGTCTCACAACAGGCTTAGAACTAGTTATGTAGACTGGATTGAACTCAAAGAGCTCCATCTGCCTCTGAACCAATCAAACCAGCTTCAAAACAATCTGTTTTTGTCCGCTCATGGGACATCTTTTATCTTTGAGACAGGGTCTCACATTGGTCTGAAACGCTATGTGGCTCAGGCTGTCTCTTAGCCTCTCACATTTCCAAAGGGAATGTCCTTTAAAATATTTTCATCCACTGAAGAGCGCTATGGGGCAAGCAAGATGGCTCAGTGAGTAGGCTGGTAGACTGGATAAGGGCATGTGCCACCACGCCTGATGTTGAGCTCAGTCCCTGGGACAAGGTAGGAGGGAAGGCCGACCTTCACAGTCCTAAACATTGGGGTAAAAAGACACCTCAAAAATGGACTGTGTCCCATTGTTTTCAACGCTTTGTTCAAAGTTTCTGATTTATTTTGAGATGTGGTCTTAAACTGGCAGAGGCCGCTGTTAATGCTTCTGCCTCTGGAGTGCGGTGTGTCACTAGCTAGCTTCACTATGTGGTGCTAGGGGTCAAAGCCAAAGCTGCGTGAGAAGCAGGAACTCTGTTAAGTGGGCCGTCTTCAGAGTCCGGGGTTCTTTAACTTCTAAGTGAAATCAGTGAAGGTTACAGGTCAGATGTAAGAACGGTATTTTAGGTTAGGGATGGTGGTGCGTGCCGTGCCAGTAGTGAGGAGGCAGAGCAAGTGAATCGCTTGAGTGTGAGGCCAGCTGGGTCTACACAGCAAGTTCTAGGCCAGCCAAGGCTATATATTGAAACCCTGTCTCAAAACAAAAAGTGGTATTTTAGGTATTTAATACATAATACATCTTTTAGAGTAATTAGCATCGGAACTCACTTTTTATTACTGCCATTTGCCTTTATTGATGAACAGAAAAGAAAAAAAAGATTTAAGTTGACTTTTTCCCCAACAATTTTATAAAGCTGATTTGATCATCGCTTTGATGAAGATGCTGTATATCAGCATCTTGGCTTCTTCGCATCAGTGGTTGAGACAGTGAAAAGACGTTTCAAGAAATACAGCTGGAGGAGCCCGGAAAGAACAATGGCGAGGCTCTGAGCAGCAGACCACCAGTTCACATAGGTGTAGTTGGACTGAAGCAGGAAAAAATCAGCCACTTTCCTCATCCTGGCAAAGTTGTAGAAGCGCCACATGTGAAAAACGTTGTTCTGCACCTTCCATGTACTGTCCTGTGGGAAG